>JARJHM010000105.1:0-586887 GCA_033356055.1 Carex pumila
AACAGAGATGTAGTTGCCATATTTTTTTGTAACTTGCATGTTTTGAATTTTTTGTAGTATTCATCAGATTCAAGGAGTTACTCCAACGAGCAGTTAGATCACGTTAGATGTATGTGGGCAGATTTTTTTACAAAACAATTTTGTAAACCAGAATATGGATTTGTATGATCTTTGTATAATTTAGTGTACATGAATTTTGTATTAATTTTCTATATAATTTGGAAATTTCCAAAATTTAGGGGTTTTGGTATTCTTATCTTGGAAATTCTCTGTTTTGGAATTGATATGATTTTAAATGGCTGGCAAAACTGGAGGCTAGCCAAAAAAAATCAAAAAATTTTTAAAAAAAAAGTAGTTCAATTATACACGGACATTTTAAAAATTATCCGTGTAGAAAGGTTTTTCCACATTAAAAAAATAAAGAAGAAAATTAATACATAAAATTAAATATTAAAAAATAAGAGAGCTACACGGATATTTAATTATATATCCGTGTAGAAAGGTTTTTCCAAATTAAAAAAATAAAGAAGAAAATTAATACATAAAACTAAATATTAAAAAAATATTTATAAATAAGAGAGCTACACGGATATTTAATTATATGTCCGTGTAGAAAGGTTTTTGCACATTAAAAAAAATAAAAGAGCTACACGGATATTTAATTAACTATCCGTGTAGAAAGGTTTTTTCACATTAAAAAAATAAAGAAGAAAATCAATACATAAAATTATATATTAAAAAAATATTAAAAAATAAGAGAGCTACACGGGTATTTAATCATACATCCGTGTAGAAAGATCTTTCAATATTAAAAAAAATTAAAAATAAGAGAGCTACACGGACATGTAATTAAATATCCGTGTAGAAAGGATTGTCCAGATTAAAAAAAATTAAAACATAAGAGAGCTACACGGATATCTAGATAAATAACCGTGTAGAAATCTAATTGTACACGGCTTTTTATGTAATAATCCGTGAAGCTCGGTTATGGAGAGCGCCAGTGTCAAGGATTTGTAAACGGTTGTGTATGTAATAATCCGTGTAGCTATCAGTAATTGTAAGCGGTAAATATCCGTGTGTGTATATACAAGGATTTTCTACACCGTGACAGCCCACGCGACGGGAAATCCGTGTAGCTCGCTTGTTTATGTCCGTGTGTAATCACTTATTCTGTAGTAGTGTCTATTCTCCGTCCAAACATATCCTTCAATGTCAAACGTAGGTAGCTAGCCCGATGTCATTACCCCGGCAAAGCCGACACCTCCGATCATGAGATATAATCCCTGTCAGACATCAATGACCAGGCTGGTTTATGATTTTACTCGCCTGGTGTACATTGCTACTGTTCCAATCCCTCGAAGCCACGACTGATGGGTGTAATTGTGATCAGGCAATAAAATTTTATATCCCGATTTGCTACCAAGTCAGATTAAAAGCGCATAATTATATTGAGTATAATAAACTAGTGTCAATCCGTAGAGAATAAGATTTAAGGTTTTGAATGATTGAATCACAATCATTAATTCGAAATGCTAGATCAGATCTGAAATTAAAGAGTTATTGTTTTGTATTAATGTATTTGACGAAAATTAAAAGTAAATAAAATAAATATGATAGAGATGTGAATTCTTAGAGTTTTGACACATCGTTGTTACTTCAATCCGCTTTGATTTTTTATCTTATTTAATATTGGTTCTTAGTTGTTGTATGAAGGTTTCCAATCCAATTTAGTGACTACTGCTTTCGTCTAGCAATCACCCTACCATTCAAGAGATCCCGTTAAAATTTGTCTTGATTGGTGCAAGGAGATATGTAATTAGTCTAAATTAATTCAGACTTCATTTACTGGGTACGTCGCCCTACTATCTTGGTTATATTGGGTAACTCCATGGTAATACATGACAATACAAAATTAGATTACAAATGTCGCGAATCCCATGTCCACTTTTGTTGATCCAATTAATGGTATCTTTGGCTAAGGTCTCTATCACTAATCTAATATATTCTTTTTCTCCCTTATACCAATTCAACTAGCACAATGGTGACTAACTTCCATGGATGACCATCACATGATTGTCTAGATTAATAAATAAAATTAAGTAAGATCAAACATAAATTATAAAAGCAATCGAATAACAAAAAACTAAACAATTATCAAATAAAAGTATATATCAAAGCATAATGATTAACAAGGTTTACTACCAACCTTAAAATTCTAAACTTATACTATTGGGTTGCTGTCTAGAGGTCAAAATTCCTATGTTGGTCTATGAGTTCATCCTCTGAATTGCTTCATGGTAACAACAATGTAAGGCCAATTTCCTTGGGCACTCGACTAAAAGTTGCTTTGGACTCAGCAGAGGCACTTGATTATCTGCGCTCTTCCATCTCTCGAACTATTCTTCACGGTGATGATGTTAATTAAGTCGGCAAATATACTTTTAGAAAATGATTATCATGCCAAAGTCTCTGACTTTAATTGGTGCTTCAAACCTTGTCCAAATGATGACACACAAGTTGTCAGGGTTGTTCAAAGGACACCGGTTACATAGTTCCCGATCGAGTATGTCGCCACAGAAATATTAACAAATTAAGAGAGCTTATGTGTATAGTTTTGGGCAGGGGCGGACCCAGCATATAATAGGGAGGCAGCCGCCCCCTTTTTCTTTTCTTCTTGGATTCTGAGTTTTAGTGGTGATATATTTGTATTGTTCAACTTTGCTTTCATATAATTTTTTTTGTCCCACTCTAGATGTTTTATTTATAATTCGGGTTAAATTTAGTGTTAAAATCAAAATAAATTTTTTGAATTATGAATGATAATTAGAATTATAAATTAAAACATCATAAAGTATAAGTTAGAGCATTGAAAAATGTAAGTCAAAGTATTTTTTTTATTGAGTACTATTGGTTTAAATTCGATTAGCTATCAGTTAATATGGATTGCCTTAGATCTTTACAATTATTATTAGTTAGCTATATAATATTATACTTTGTATAATCATGTAATATAATTGACAACACCGGTCTGTAATTTCATTTGCTTAGCATTCTCTTCTCTCCTACGTGTTGATAAGAATAACTTTGTTTTCTTACGCATGCCTGAAGTTTATGTTAATTATCACAAAAAATAGAACTCCCTAACTCTGCATAAGCAAGGATCCTTCAAAGGCCCAAGCCCATTATGGAAATTAATACACTGAAGGCCCAAGACTATTATGGGCCTTCAGTGCTATTAATCCAAAAATTACTAATTAAGAAACCAAAATTGGGGAAATTAACAACACCGATGGCCCAAGCCCATTATCCTTTTCAAAAGATTATTCAAGACATTACCAAACAAACTCATATTGGTGGTAATAAAGAAAGTATACTAGAATTTTCTACTGTAGGTTATTTAGAAAACTACGTATGTATACCACAGCCGAAACCGACATTAGCAAATTAAGTCCGTGGAAATAATACGTAAAATCTAGACACTTTGTATAAATATATGTTGTAGAAGTCATTGTTTTGAGGTTGAGGGAGAAAGCTATAAAGATTTTGTAATCCACATTCTTGTTATTATCTCCTAAATTCATAATAAAAGAAGGAAAGTTTATTACTCTTTGAAATCCACATCCAAGTTATATATATTTCCAACAAAAGTTCCATTAATTAATGACCGACAAAGAATAGTACTATTGGCCGATTTTTTTATTTTTATCCAAAATATAAAATGAATTTTAAAAATTAACCGAACCGGTTGTGAAATTTTAAATCTACCCAAACCGGTTAACGGTTAACCGAACCAATGGGTTCGGTTAACCGTTTAGCGAACCAACGGGTTCGGTTAACCGTTTAGCGAACCAACGGGTTCGGTTAACCGTTTAGCGAACCAACGGGTTCGGTTAACCGTTTAGCGAACCAACGGGTTCGGTTAACCGTTTAGCGAACCAACAGTGGGTTACACTATTTTCAAAAAATTTTAACTAATCTAAACCGTTTTGGATATTTCTAATTATTTCTAAACCAATTTAGATTACCTAAATTTTCTAAACTATTTTACACTATTTTAAAATTTTCTAAATTATTCTAGACAGTTTAAAAAGTATTGAATTATTCTAAATTATTCTATTCACCTAAATATCTCCGGTTGGAAAAATTTAAAATAGTAACCTGAATAATTTAGAAAGTTACAAAATAGTGTAGAATAATTTAGAAAAGTTTCAAAATAGTGTAGAATAATTTAGGAACTTCCAAAATAGTGTAGATTAATTTAGAAAATTTTAAAGTGGTGTCCGAATAATTTAGAAACTTTCATAATAGTATAGAATAATTTAGAAAAGTTCCAAAATAGTTTAGAGTAATTTGTAAAATACCAAAATGGTGAAAACTAATTTAGAAAGTTTCAAAATAGAGTAATTTGCAAAATTCCAAAATGGTGAAAAATAATTTAGAAAGTTCAAAATAGTTTAGAATAATTTAGAAAAATTCCAAAATGGTTTAGAGTAATTTGTAAAATTTCAAAATAGTGAAAAATAATTTAGAAACTCCCAAAATAGTGTAGAATAATTTAGAAAAATTTCAAAATGGTTTAGAGTAATTAGTAATTTTTAAAATTCTAAAATGGTGAAAAATAATTTAGGAAGTTGTAAAATAGTGTAGAATAGTTTAGAAAATTTTAAACTGGTGCTCGAATAATTTAGAAAGTTCCAAAATAGTCGATAATAATTTAGAAAAGTTTGAAAACGGTCTAGAATAATTTAGAAAATTTTAAAATAGTGTAAAATAGTTTAGAAATTTTAGGTAATCTAAATTGGTTTAGAAATAATTAGAAACATCCAAAACGGTTTAGATTAGTTTAAAATTTTTGGAAATAGTGTAACCCACTGTTGGTCCGCTAAACGGTTAACCAAAGCCGTTGGTTCGCTAAACGGTTAACCGAACCCGTTGGTTCGCTAAACGGTTAACCGAACCCATTGGTTCGGTTAACCGTTAACCGGTTTGGGTAAATTTAAAATTTCACAGCCGATTCGGTTAATTTTTAAAATTCATTTTATATTTTGGATAAAAATAAAAAAATCGGACTATTGGTCACCGACAATTAATGAACAAATATTCCACCCTTATTTTCGATGCATCAAAGAGCCATAAATACTAAATAAAGGGAAAAGTGTATACGGAAAGGAAACATCATTCTCATTCTCATTATATATTATTGTTCCAATTTCAAAATTTTCACCACCCAAAAAAATATAAGATGAGCCTAAACATTATCGTACCTAGACAAGAATGCCCACTAGGATATAGCAAAACAAATTAAGTACAACGGCCGCTTTGAGAATATAGACAGTGAACATAAACTGCACTCTTTAAGAGCATATATATGCATTTCGAATTTTAATAGCACACCAACATTTCCTATATATTCTACTTTCCGAGATGCAGCGTTATTTCTAATTTATAATGTTTTCCGATAAAGAGGTCGCTTTCAGCTCACGTTATACTCTTTTTTTTTTCTTTTTTTTTGGGGGTCAAAAGCCAGTAGACAATTACAATGATTGAAATAAATACAAATTAGTTGTTAAACAATATTAGACGGCTGTGGCTAATTTGTTGCAGGCAGCATTTCTGTCGGCGGTGCTACCGTGTTTTATTTATTTTGTGATGTCCAAACAACAAATTCAAACTGTTAGATGTTTAATCTATACTATAATCTACTTAGAGACCAAATTTTTCCTTTTTTTGAATTTTTTTACTATTTATTAAGTTGGTTTGAAAACCATTGTTTTCAGTAAATTTTTGCAGCATTGAAAACAACGGTTTTCAAACCAGCTTAATAAATAATAAGAAAAATTCCAAAAAATATAAAATTTGGTCTCCAAGTAGATTATAGTATAGATTAAACATTTAACGGTATGGATTTATTGTTTGGACATCACAAAATAAATAAAACGCAGCAGCACCACCGGGAGAAATGCTGCCGGTAGCAAATTAGCCGGACCCATATTAGACAACGAGTATGTGCATTTTTAGACACACAATTGGATCATCCTTGATTGATTGGAGTGACAGGAGTCTAGTAATTGTTACCACTGTACGCATATCACAGCTGAAAAGACACTGAATTCAAATCAAACAGAAAACTAAATCGATCGGATCAGAACAGTCACCAATCAGCTGGAAAGGCACTATATCAAATTGAATCGAGAATTGAATCAACCAGTTCATCACAGTTGCCTCTAAGCAAAGACATGAAAAGAGGCAAGAGGCAACAAGTAACACAAAAACATCAAAGCAAAAATGAAAGACCACTTACCCTTCCATCACGTACTGAAGAGAAGAAGGCACTCATAACTGATCTGTTGCTTCACTCCGATGCTCAACTTGATGGGATGAGCTCAACAAAAGAGTATTTTTTTTATTTCTTTTTTCATTTTTGGTATCGCCTCTGTTCACCTTGCACATCGCATCGCTTTATTCACCGCATATATATCGCATGTTATTTTGTTCTTGAAGAAAAGAAGTCAAAACCAAAAGCCCTCTGTGGCCCAAAAAGGGCTCTTAGGCCCAAAATAGGAAAAGAAAGGAATAGTCCCAAAGAGCCCATTTTTTGTTTGTCCGCGTTGTTGTTACTGGACCTAAATCCTGATGAATTTTAGTCACACCTCTTGTGCCACTACCTTAGCACTATATCATAATATTGAACATAAATGGCCACCTCTGGATTGATTTATTCGTACAAGGTTGACACTTGATCAAAAATTCAGAAGTACCATCAGTAACTTCATTGAGGGTTGCAGCCTAACCTTATATATATATGTGCATTACAGTGATTACATTTTCTTAACAGTGAAATTTACTGTTCCAAATGTAAGTAAATGGCGTTAATTGAAATTAATTTGTTTAAAATGAAATTTTTAAGGTGTGGGAAACACTACTTGTTTTAGGTAATCTAATTAAAATTTTAGCAAATTCAAACAAATTTCAGGAGATGCAAATTTTTCCAAATGTTACCAATATGGATATTCCAGTGCACGACAAGTTTGTGGAGAATATTAATGAGACAGTATCCACAAGGAATACTGTCGGTATACCTTCGTAAATACTACCGTCGCTAATAGAAAAATCACTCTTACGTCGGTATACCATCATGGATAGTTACCTTCTATCCTCGCACATAGTTACTTATTATCCTCACGGATACTGTCATACAAGAGTCATATTCTTGTAGTGATGTTCTAGTAGTGGTTTTTTTCGTACCCAATAGATTTCCTATAATAACTCATTTCACATATACTACATAATAATGCGTAACAAAAGTTTTGGATAAAAAAGTCAGCTCTGAATTGTCTGATATGAGCAGTTGATATGACGCTGTCCTTCAATAAAAAGAAATAAATATTACGTTGTCCCACGCGGTGTAATTTACTCTAATCTACTTCTTTGTCTTTTATGCTTAATTAAGAAGAATAAAAAAATTATGAGATGTTTTCCGACTTCACGGCGAAACCAAGAAATTTGAGATTTGAGAAGCTGATTATAATAATATAATTTTATTCTATGAAATAGACAAAAACTTTAAATACTTATAAACATTATTAAAAAAAAAACGTAAAGTCATATAGATCATTAGAATGACTTAGTCACTCCTAATTAGATTTTATATCCGTGTTTTTAGAGAAAAATAGATATCAAGCCTTCGAGTACCTTTAATCAGACACCCGTGGTGTTAGGATTTTACAAAAGAAAAAATCAAAAGAAAAATTGTATTGTGTTTTACAAATAGAGGAGGAATCCAATTACATCATTTTATAGTGACACATCTCGACACTATATTTTTATAAGTTATTTTTATAATATCAAAATTCAAATAGTCAATCCGAATCGTTCAACGTGATGTCCATATTAAAATGTACTTGAAGACCAAATTTTATATTTTTTTTAAAATTTATTGCTATTTATTTAGAATTTTTTTAAATTGATGTTTTTCAATAATCCAAAATTGCCTGAAAGCAACAATTTTGTACACATCTTAATAAATACTAAAAAAATTTCAAAAATATAAAATTTAGTCTCCAAGCACATTTTAATATGGATAACATGTTGAACGGTTCAGATACCATTGGTTATAGTCTCTGTTACGAGACTAAGGAATCAGTTTTTGAAGCATACACTAATGCTGATTGGGCCAGAGATGTTAACTCGAGAAAGTTAACATCCAGTTATTTGGTTAATTTCACAAATGGTGCTATCTCAAGGCAATCAAGATTCCAAAAATGCATTGCGCTCTCCACAACTGAAGCTGAATACATCGCAATCACAGAAGTATATAAAGAACTATTGTGGATGAATAAGTTCTTTCATGAGTTAGGAAATTTTTTGGAAATTTATTACAAATTTTACATTTTTTGGAAATTTATTACAAATTTATCTCATGGCAATCAAGATTCCAAAAATGCATTGCACTCTCCACAACCTAAGTTGAATACATCGCAATCACAAAATGTACTCGGAGACCAAATTTTATATTTTTTTGGAAATTTATTACTATTTATTTAGAATTTTTTAAATTGTTATTTTTCAATGGTCCAAAATTGCTTAAAAACAACAATTTTGTACGCATCTTAATAAATACTAAAAAAATTTCAAAAAATATAAAATTTGGTCTCCAAACATATTTTAATATGGAGATCATGTTGAACGATTCAGATTATCTACTTGAATTTTAAAATCGCAAAAATAACTTACAAAAATATAATATCAGGATGTGTCACTATAAAATGACGTAATTGAATCTCTCATCTTACAAATAAAACTACTAGAATCTAACTTTCTTATAAAGGTAGCACTAGTTAGTTGCATGCATGATAGTTAAGAGTCCATGCAAAATAATTTGCTTTTCTGATTTCATAAAACTATTGGCATGGGAGGTATGATGCACAAACGCATGTAGTGTTAACTTTCTAGATGTATAATAATCATATGGATTTGCATTTTCTTTATCAGTGTGAACGATTGGTTATAGGTCAAGATCTCATGAAATAATAATTGTCCATTGCTATGTTCATTTTTCTCTGATTGACTCCAAGTCTTCTTATCACCGACATGTCTAATCTGTTGGTTTGAAGACAATTAACATGCCTTTGCCATCGGCTAGAAGACAAGACCGATGCCTTTGATGCTTTTGCCAATGGTAGTAGGTGCAAACCGATAGTAATCTGTGACCTTTTCCGTCGGTACTGAAATGAACCGTTGCTGTATGTTATGGTTCAATTAAAGCTGCTGGTTGGAATATCATTCCTATTGGCCAAAACCGATGGTAATTGATTTGAGTTATTATAGTTCCAATTGAAGCAGCTGATTCGATTTGTTCTTTGCTATCGGAACATTGATCAAACAGTTGGCATTCAGCCTTTGATTAAAGCAGCTGCTGAAACTTTGGTTAAGTAGCTGATTCATTCAGATCCAATCGATTATTGAGTTTGGGATTAAGCTACTCTCTGTCTCTGTTGCCTCTTCACTTGGTCTTATCTAATGTTTGCTCTTTTTTTTAAAAAATTTGTAAGAAAGTGTGTGAAAGAGTGCTATTGAAAATTCTAGTCTCATTGTACTTGTGAGACTCTTTGATTTAGTGTGTCATGTGCTTCTGTGATTTTTTTTCCGAAAATATTTTCTTGTGTCATTTCTAATTTTTTGTGCTTGCTTGATATCTTGAATTCTCTTACCTCTATTTTGTCCCAACATAATCAACACGTGTTCTAAATTTCTGGTGGAAAAAGAACGCCTATCAATTTGTGCTAAGAAGAAAAAAGAGTTACGACTTGATGAAATGTACACATGTAGTTGACGGTACAACTTCTCTTGGACCTAGTGTGTGAAATTTTAATTTATGACCAGAAAGATACACATGAGAGGTATTAAGATAAGTTATACAAGACAATTAGCTACCTAAAACTTTCGCAAGAAGCTACAAAAAGAAATTGTTACATCTCAATCACACTGTTTGAACTTTTGTAAGTTTATGTAAATTAATGCAATAGAAAGCGACGTCCCCTGACTACTTTTGTTAAGTGAATAACATGACAATATACTTTTCATCTCAATCATTGTTGGTACCAAAATAGAATTGATGATAATTTTTTGGCCTTGAATATCTCATTTTTATATGCTTCATCATATCTCGTATCTTATATCTCCATTTACAAAGTTTAACCTATTGATCTGAAGCGTTCAACATTATTTACTATTTTTTTAGATAGATACAAAATCTTTGTTTTTAAATAATCTAAAAACATCGATTTTGTACCTATCTTAAAAAAAAATAAAACATTTCAAAAAAAAAAATGTAAAATTTGGTCTCCAAAAAGATTTTAATATGGATATCAAGTTCAACGGTTCGGATCGACAATTTGAACTTTGAAAATTAAGATATAAAATATGAAATATGATGAGGTATGTAAGATATGAGACTTTTTATAGCTTTTATATCATGCCTCTCGAAAAAGAAAGGTACGAAGCTTTTGAACTCTCCTCTTACACAATATTATTTTCTTTTTTTTATTATTACAAAATAAGCTTTTTGGCAAAAAAATTCGAGTTTTTGATCCAATTTGGCCGACTAATTTATCCAATTCTGATTTCACAATCAATTGTGCCAATTTTGACTCTGATTCCGATTTTCAGAGCCATTTCTAACAATAACGAATTGTATCATATTTATGATTCTTTAAAAAAAAAAAAAAAAAAAAAACTCCTTTACCTGAACGCAAGTCTCCTGTTGTCAGCTCGTGGAGCCTAAATCTTCAACCTTACACGAGCTTTGACGCAAACTAGTCAAGCAAGTTGGGAGATAAGAACGAAAACAATAATCAAAAGACCTAACTTGTAAAGTTATAAAACCTGGCTAGCAATTTATTTAATACCGCCACCACGGTAGGAAATTTCATTTTTGATATTTGAGAAGAAATTCCACCTAGCTGCCAATCCTTTTTTTCCGCAATAATTAGTCACACTAGGGCAAAGACTAGAACTTATCAGGGAGAGAGGGAGAGAGAGAAAGAGAGAGCAAGATCCATGGCTGGGGTGAGACAATTACAATTACAGTGCCTTCTCTATCTGACACTAATAAGCCTGTTGTCAGCAGCAGATTTTGTTACCTCAACCACAATAAACATGTCACTGCCCGGTTGCCCAGACAAATGCGGTAACATGACCGTCCCCTACCCATTTGGATTCCTTCCAGGCTGTTACCGGGATGGATTCGAAATAACGTGCAATGAGTCCACCACTCCACCGAAACCATTCTTGAATAATTCTAATATTGATCTGTTAGACATCAACATTACTACCGCTGAAGCAAGAATCCTCCAGTATATGGGGTATGACTGCTATAACAAGACAAGCCGCTGGAATTTCGCTCCATGGCTTAGGATCCAGGCAGTAAACACATTTCTCTTCTCCAATAGACGCAACAAGTTCACTGTAATTGGCTGCTACACCTTGGCATATATCGTTAATCCTACAGGCAATACTTACCAATCAGGCTGTTCATCCTTCTGTGAAAACCTACAGAGCACAACTGGTGATGGCGGTACGTGTAACGGGCGAGGTTGTTGCCAGACACCCATCCCAGAAGGGCTCAACTACTATGAAGTGCAGTGGGGTTTCAATGGAAGCAACGTCTGGTCTTTCAACCCATGCCAATATGCTGCATTAGTGCAGGAAGACTGGTATAACTTTACCATCAACGATTTGGTTGGGGATGAATTCTATGAGAGGAATAATGAAAAGCTGCCAATGGTACTTGACTGGGCTATCCGAGACAACGGCACATGCATTAGAAATGTCGAATACAGCTCTAATCCGGCCTGTCTCAGCGAACATAGCAGATGCGACAACACGACCAATGGTGAGGGATACATCTGCAAATGCTTGCCAGGATATGAGGGCAACCCCTACCTCCATGAAGGGTGCAGAGGTAATGTATTTTGTTGAAAAATTTTCGAGATCCTGTTTTACTTCGTTGTATAATTAATTAATTCTCACATTATTAAATGATCCCCAAGAAAAAGCTGTCTGATCTGATGCGTATGCAAGGGACACAAAATAGAACCATAGCATCCACCAAATATGAAGGACAAAATTCAAGTTGCAAGCATGATAATACGATACTAAAACTTGAGTAGGCACAGCAATTTTTGTCAATTGTATAATTGATATTATTTATACCTTTATCTGTATATCAACTAGTGGGAATAGATTGACCATGCATCCAGTTATATAACAAGGACATTTGAATCGTATATGAATAAAATTGGTTGAATGAATTGGGTTTTTATTGTGCACAAAATTAATGTCAAGCACCAGAAACAATATAATCCAGTGAAAATAGCCCAAGTTGTGATGAAACAATTGGTTGCTACCAAGTAGATTATCTTGTATAAGATAAGAACCTACCAATTAATACGATAAAGACCTGTCATAACTTCTTGTTTGACTGAGCTGAACAGACATTGATGAATGTCAATTACCGGGTGTGTACCCTTGCACCGGAACTTGTAGCAACACTGACGGAAGCTATGATTGTGCCTGCCCGAAAGGCAAACAAGGTAACGGGAAGGCCGGAAATTGCACCAATATTCCAGAGAAATTTCCCTATCCAGCTCGTGTGGCTATTTGTAAGTATTATGTTTGGATTCTAAATAAAAAATAATATATACAGCTTCCAATTTCAAATATGTGATGCTCTCACTAGTCTCAATTGCTTCAGGAAAAATTGACAAGTTATTGTCCAATAGAAGTGTACAGAATATAATTGTTCCCTGATCTTCTTGTAGCATTATGTTGGCTGTCACCAAGTTTGCGGTCAATAGAACTCATTTGAATAATGCATTGACAGCCACTTATTTTAACAACCGACATCAAAGCTTAATTGAAATGAAAAATAATAATTAATTGTTGTTGGTATCAACAGAAAAATAATTGTACAGAATTATGTGCCTGAATTATGCTGTTCATTTTACAAAAGAACTGAATTGCAGCCAAGTTATAGTTACATTTTTTTCTTTCATATATAAATGCAGATTCTATTCTTTGTGTTGCTATATTTTCGGGTTTATGTGTCCTTCTAGTTTGGTGTCAACAACATAGAAGGCACATGAAGGAAAAAGAAGAGTACAAGAGATACTATCAGATGATGGACAACCACCTCCACGTTTATAGTCAAAAGCAAATAGAAAATGCTACTAATAATTACTGTGAAACTAATATATTAGGCAGGGGAGGGCAAGGGAATGTATACAAGGGATTAATAGAAAATAACCAGGTTGTGGCCATAAAGAAAGCAAAAGAAGTTGAAGAAACACAAAGAGGAGAATTTGTGAATGAAATCATTCTTCTTTCACAAATAAACCACAAGAATGTAGTTAGATTATTGGGGTGTTGTTTAGAGGTTAAAATTCCTATGTTGGTCTATGAGTTTGTCCCCAACGGGACACTTTTTGATTTGCTTCATACAAAGAGTCGTAGTAGAAGGTCGATTTTGTTGGGTACTCGGCTAAAAATTGCTCTAGATTCAGCAGTGGCTCTTGATTATCTTCACTCTTCTATCTTTCGCTCTATCATTCATGGTGACGTTAAGTCGGCTAATATACTATTAGATGCTGACTATACTGCAAAGGTGTCTGATTTTGGAGCTTCAAGTGTTGTGCCCGTAAATGAAATTGTCGAGCTTGTCCATTTTTCACATGGGTATCTAGACCCTGAATGCCTGTATACGCAGATATTAACAAAGAACAGTGATGTATATAGCTTTGGGGTAGTAATGTTGGAGCTCATAACAAGGAAGGGGGCAGTTTATACAGATGAAAATGGGGAAAAGCAGCCGTTAGCCACATCTTTTCTTTCAAAAGCAAGGAAAAATGAGCATCATGAGATGTTTGATGTAGAATTAGCTAATGAGGAGAATGTTATGGAGATTCTTGATGAAATTTCTGAGATTGCTCTACAGTGTCTGAGCCCAAAAGGAGAAGATAGACCGACAATGAGGCAAGTTGTGGAGGAATTACACAAGTTAGTGAGGTTGCATAACACCTTGCCGGGCCGGCAAATTGATGAAGAAGAGATGGAGAGCTTGCTCGGTGAAACAAAATTTTCCTCTATATCAGATACATCTGGTTTTAACAGTACCCAATATAGTGCGGTGCTGGAAATCAACACCAGATTACCGAGGTGATGTGCAGTAACTAAGTCGCTTCAAATTTTGTTTCCTGTCAAAATACCGAATTTTGTTACTATTGTATTTGATTGTTCTCTTGCAAATTTGTTGTTACTAACGTTGTTTCTTGAATGTACTGTGCCAAATAAAATATTGATGCTCTGTTTATTTTTGTATTGTTTACTGCTGGAGCCACCTGGGATATGAGTGTTCGTAGCAAAGTAATAAATGGGAAGAGAGATATTGGAAATTTGTTAAAAGTTTAATGGAGAAGAATAGAGAATCAAGATTTGTTCCCAGCCAAAATCAGCATTTCTGTGCCCTAAACCGTTATAACTGTTAACCAAAATCAGTATTTCTGCGCTGATTACAGATACGACAATTGTGTTATGCGCACTAAACCATTATAACGGTTCACTATGGAATCACTTAACAGTTTAGTAAACCATTAAGAGAATTAAATTGCTATAGCTGTTAGGAAAAATGATCATCCAAATGACAAGATGGCAATCCAAATTATTGACATCTTAGCAATTCATGGCTCAAATTTGCTTGGAGATTTATGATTATGATCAAAACTTTTCAACGTTAAGTTGACAATCTCCATCTATGAAAAATAACTGTTCTCATTGTAGCCATGTGTTGACCCATAAAAAAAAAAGTGGGAGAAAGGAGCAGCTGAGCAAGACCAATCGAAAAGAGCAAAATGGATGTGGCCATTAGCAGGGGCAATGGAGAAGAGAAAAATAGAAAATGAGAAGAGATGGAACTGGACAGTTCTAGTTACTTCGGAATGGAGAGCAGTGCTCTCAGTTTAGAGCAAAAATGAAATGGGTCGGCTGGGCCGAGAAAATAGTTATCTCCTCAGCCGGGCAGAGAGTAAACGAAAGTTAGGCCCAAGATAGAAGGAAGCTGGGTCCAAGGTACAACTAGCCTTCCGAACATTCTAGAACATATTCAAGCTGTGCCTCTGAACATTCTAGAACACGAATATCACCGTCAACAAATTACAAGTATAGCAAAACAAAATACAACATTCAGAATAAAACAAGGGAACATACAAGTAAACTGAGAAATAGAAAGCAAGCAACAAATAAACTTCAAAAATAAACTACTTCATTGTTAAAAACAGTACCTCAATTTCTGACAACAAAATTTGTTTCAGTTTATGCATTTTCAAATAAAACCGCCTTACCTCGACTACCCGAGGCCGCAAGAGGAGAACAACTCATGAATAAAAACAAAACAAAAAATCAAGCACTATCCATGTTCATATCAAATTATTCAAATGCAACATGGTTTGATCATCATCATCTAAGGAGAGGGTAAAGCGTAAATTAACCGCCTCCGGATCCGTATTTCTTACCAAAGACGATGACCTGAAGCTTATCGTAACCGGCAAGCACTCCAGCACCGGCAACGGCACGGAGAATGTTGGCACCGGCACCCTTGAAGAGTGACTTGGCGCCTTCGTTCTTCAAAATCTGGTTGAAGGCATCAAGTGAACTCTTGTATTTGACAGCCTCACCGGAGGTCATCATCATACGACGACGAACTGTGTCGATTGGGTATGAAGCAAGACCCGCTCCGATTGTGATACCCCAACCGAGAAGGAAACTCGCCATAAAGTTGTCCTGTTAAACCAAATAAAAAGATGGTACATTTCAGAATTTTAAAATCTTTTCATTTAAAAATAAGAGTTAGGTGACAGAACTAACCGCAAGGTCACCGGTGAGAAGAACAGGCTTGAGTGAGTCATACATGCCGAAGTAGAGACCACGGTAGACAATGATACCGACACAGGAGATGTTGAACCCACGGTAGAGACCGGCAAGACCGTCAGATTTAAGGGTCTTTTTGTACACATCAACCATTCCATTGAATTGACGCTCGCCTCCCTTCTTGGCTGCCTTGGCATCGTTGGCAAGACGGGTACGGGCGTAGTCAAGAGAGTAGACGAAGAAGAGGGAGCATGCACCGGCAGCACCACCAGAGGCTAAGTTGCCGGCAAACCACTTCCAGTAACCATCCTTGTCCTTTTTGAAGTTGAACATTCTTTTGAAGTGATCTTTGAAGGCAAAGTTCAGAGCCTGGTAATATATAAAAAATATATATTAATATATTGGTAAAAATGAAAGTCCGATATTTTTAAGAGAAACCCACTACATTAGAAAGAGGACATGTATATACAATTTAGTAGAAAATATCTGATCTACTAAATAACTAATTTGTGAGGATTAATAGCTCCAAGAGATGTACAAATTGAGCAGTCAACACAGCAATACTACACAATAAGGTAAACATAATAAAATAAAACAGATGACTTACTGGTAATAAGAATCAAATAATTAATTAGTCTTGAGCCCAGTACCATTTTGAAAACCAAATGGAATCCAAACAATCAAACCACCTTGTGTATGTGGGGTCCGGTTTCCCTAAAGTAAGCCAAATTTTGAGTTTGGATCCAGACCGTCCATTCAGAATTCGGGCAACTTTAATATTCGTGACAGAGCAGAATGGACAGTCTGCCAAACTCAAAAATTGGGTCACTTTAGGGGGATCCAAATTTGTATACATGTACCTCAAAAAGACACATGCTAGTCAAACTCATGAATTTCATAAAGGCATTATTTGGTGAAGAATATTTTACCTGAGTAGGGAAGTAACGGATGACATTAGCAGTGTTACCCCTCCATAGAGCAATGATACCTTCGTCCTTGATGGTACGTCCAAAACAGTCACCAATGCCCTTGTATGGCTCTGACAACCTACCGGCCTTGATCATCTCATCTTGATTCTGGATCAGGAGTTTCACACGCTCAATTGGTGCAGCTGCAGTCTTAGAAACAGCAGCTGAAACACCTCCCATCATGAAATCAATGAGAAATCCATATGGTCCCTTCTCTGATGGAGCGGCAGCAAAGATGGGGGAGACAGTTGGGAGAGATGAAACAGTGCTTAGGTGAGAAAGACCAGCAAGACCAGTGCTGTATGGTCTGAAAAGGGGGTTTTGTGGGGCTGGAGTGTGGTTGAAATGGGTAGGGAATGAGTGGGATGGTGCAATACGGGTGAAAAGACCCGATTGCCCGTTATGGATCTTTTGGATCACAGATGGAGCGCGGAGTTCCTCCGCCATGGTTACTTTATCACACGACCTGAATGAGAGAACAATATATATTTGTTAGAAAATGCCAAGAGTTTCACTGTAATTAGAAGAGAACTAATGATAATTTAGCAATTAATAGAGGCAATAGATTAAACATAGTATCTTATGTCAGACATAGCTATCAAGAGAAAGTGAGAGAAGTCATTTTCATATCTAGCAGTTAAGAAAGAGACAGGAATTACATCATTTGATAGCTACCCAACATAGTGTAACAATATCACTTAAGAAAATTTACATCAGGTTCATTAAAAATTAAGACTTAATTAAATAATTTGTTGATTTGACAAGGAAACTGAACAATTTACAGAGGCAAAACAACAAAAACTGAAGTGAGAACTTCATTTTTTAGACTAACTAAAATTCAGTCACATTTTAGTATGAAAAATGCAACTTATATATAATAATATTTTCCATTTTGACCAAATTGGGTTATTAACTACTTTAATCTAAATTATTGCCATTTTACTAACAGTGAAAGCTTTAATCTTAATTAATTAAATTTAAAAACTAGAAGTCAGATAGATCATCATTCAATCTCAAAAGATCCACACAAATTTACAACAAATCAAATCTTAATAGACAATAACAGCCTGAGTAACAGATCTAAATTAACCACTTACAATGAGCTGAATAACTAGAGAAAAACACAAATTCTCTCGAATTCACAAACAGATCTAACACATCTACAGATCTACTAAGCATCCACTGAACCAGTTACCGATCTGAGGATCTAGTAATATCTGGATCGATCGCCAAATCAACAATTTAGAGAAATAAAAAAATTGAAAATGTAGAGAGAATTACTTCAATTTGAGACGACGCCTATCTTCGTCTCTCTCCGGCTCTTTTGGTTTTGACGAGGGAGGCAAGAAAACCTAGAGAGATTTTTATAGGGATATTGACAAGAGAAGAATATAGATCTTTTGTTTCGTCATATTAAGTGTTTCTCTGTGTAGCGAGTTGTGTAGATTCGACTGTTACACATAAGAGTCAGAAAAGGTTACATATAAGTTATTTATTTATTATTTTATAAGGAAGACTATAGTATTATGTATACCGCTTTGATTCGTACTACATGTTATTATTTTTATTTTGAAAGCTTAACAGTCAATCTTTATCGTTTAAATATTTATAAGATATTTTTTGATCAGATTTTGAACTTGTATCCTCCCTCTAGAAGTGTTGTTTTTATAATACAATTTAAATAACTAACTAGTATTTTGACCACATCCATACAAAAATTCCAATTTTAAAATAAAAGTGTAGAAACTTTTTACATATTAAAGTTATATTTTTACGTAGTTTATTTTTCCATAGTATAAAAGTAATTTTGTTTTTATCTAAAAGCTAGCACAAAAATAATATCTAATGACCCAAATCTTTCATACTTTATTCTTCTAATTTTCTTGCGACACAGTAGGTATAGCCTAATGTGCAACGAATGAAATTCAACGCCTGTTACGGGTAAAGCAAAGAAGAGATTTGCTGCGCTATTGTTTTATGCAAACTCATGTGTTGCACCAATATTGTTTATCTAGAATCAGAGAGATCCAATTTTGTGGGGTCGCCAACAAAGCATGTGCTGACACGTGGGGACATGTGTATGGCTATTTTTAATTGGAATTTTCTAACCCCTCTGATCTTGATCTGATGGTACAGAAAAAGATGTTTCTAATTTAAATTTTGCAAATATTTCGTTGAATCTAGATCTGTTCAGTTAAGAAAAATATGTGCTTCATTATATAAACATTTATAGTGTACAATTGATTAATTTTTATATAGAAAAATAGCCGTTGGACAAAAAAAAAATTATTTCAATTTTTAAAATATAAAAATACTTCCTTTATTTCAGTTGGTTGATTTTAATAAGTTTTTCAAAATATGACCTTGTATGAACAATGCCAATTTATCCTCTTGTATAATAAAATCTGTCTAGAATTTTTTTTTTATAAAATATCAACTATTATTAGCAAAATTTGATCATGTTGAACAGTTCAGATCGATTGTTTGAAGTTTAAAAATAAAGATATTGATTCATGAGTAAGGCTTGGGTGCTATGGATAGCATAGAGGCCTCTATGCTACGGCTAAATATTCAAGTTTTCAAAATTCAAACGGTCGATCCGAACCGTTCATCTTATTCTCCATATTAATATCTGCTTGGAGACCAAATTTTACAATTTTATGAATTTTTTTACTATTTATTAAGCCACTTTGAAAATCGCTAATCCAACGGTTTTACTGTTTTGTGCAGTCACCGTTAGATCAACAATTTTGTAAAATACTTAATAAATAGTAAAAAAATTCAGAAAAATATAAAATTTGGTCTCCAAGCAGATATTAATATGGAGAAGAAGATGAACGGTTCGGATCAACCGTTTGGATTTTGAAAACTTGAATATTGAGCCGTAGCATAGAGACCTCTATGCTATTCATAGCACCCAAGCCTTACTCTTGATTCATAGTACGGACAATTATGCGCTATGCATAGTACAATAACCTTACAATATATTATTGTTGATATTTTAGAAAAGCAAAAAAATGTATTCAGAAATTCTATGCATAACAAGAGCATAAATTGCATTTTAGCTAAAAATGAATAGTAATAGAATTATACATGAACCATTTTTCTTTTTTAAGTTGGAAAAAGGTTACATAAAAAAACGGGCACTTTGGTTTTGACAATTTATAAGATATTATAAAATATTTGAACTCTTAGATAGTCTAAGAAGAAAAATTGGTGTTGTATTAATTAGTTTATCATGACTATATTCAAAAAAGTAATGTTGTCAAACTTCAAATCTTTTATGTTTTATTTTTCTCAAAGATATAAGAAACCAATCTTGTCTTGGTATCCTTTAAAAAATAATAGACATAAAGAGGAAAGGAATAGCATTTGAAGGATTTATATATTATGATTTTATTTATAAATAATATCAACAACAGCCTGGAACCTGGGCCCACCCATTAGTTATGATCCATATTTCTCGGGAACATCACCATGTTTGATGATAATAATAATATAATAATAATAAGAAGAAGAAGAATATATATATTTTTTTTACATAATTCTCTTGGAATTGTTTCTTATCTACTAAATTTCCCTCTATTAATGTACACAGAAAATAAGGGGTTTTTTAAACAACATTTATGCAACTAGATAAATTTGAAAATTAATAGATTTTTTTTAAGTTACAAGTAAAAGAAATTTCGGAAAATATAGACCATCGTTTTATGCTATTTAGGTTGTAAAGATTTATATATATTTATGCATCACTTTAATTTGTGTTTGTTAATGCATTGCGCAACAGGGAAATCAAGTCTCTGGCATTTAAAAAAATATATAAAAAATTTCGTATTTTTCAAATTTATTTAATTATATAGAAAAAAATAAAATGTTTCTATTATCTTAGATGGAAAAAAATACATTTCTTACAACGATACAAATACAAGTAATCCTTATTTTTTTACCCATTGATTTGGAGGATCCACATATCTGAGGGAATAAAAATTATTCCTTGTTTAATACATTTGACATTGGCATGGGAACAAATGGGAAAAATGTACATTTTTCTTTTTATATAATTGAGAGCAATTGTAAAATTATTTCTGCTAATTTAAGAAATTATTTGAACAGAGAGGGAAGCCTTAAAAACATTTAGCACTCCTTTGAATAAATGTGCTTATCTTAGACTACTTTCATGTTCAAATTATATAACTTTGCTCACCTTTGGATAAATATTTTCATTGATAAGATATGAGTGAGGTCATGGTACTATGCATAGAACAAATTTGTCCATACATAATCAATATCTTTATTTTCTTTCAATGTTTAAATAATTAAACTAAATCATTCACCATGATTTTCAGATAAAAATGTACTTGCATATCAAAATTTATATTTTTTAGAATCTTTTTACTATTTGTTTAGATAAGTAGAAAGTTTGAACTTTAAAAAACACAAATAGTGATCCATTGTACGTACTAATCTTTACTATGCATAGTACTATTGCCTCAATCGATAAGATATCTCAAATCCGTATTCGAATTGTTTGTTACGAATCTTAAAGCTACCCGTCCTCATAAATTCTACCCGTGAACCTTAAAGTTGACTCTGTGATTTTTAAAATTGATCCAGACCTGACCAACACGGCCTGTGAATTACTTCCGAGGATTCGCACTCGACTGCACTCGCATCAAAATTCAAAATTCACTAAGGGTCTGTTTTGAGATTCATGCCAGATTAAAACTGACGACTCAGATCTCATTCTACCCAGTCAGGAATGCACTGGATCTGAATTCAGCTACTTGAGCCACTAAACAATGTGACCAACACATCTAAGAACTCTCGATAAACAGAATTTGTAGAGCTCTGCAAAAATACTTCATACTGCTTTTTTACCAGTAAATATACTTCTAATATGTATCAGTTGTGCATATAGAGAGAGAAAACAACCAAACATGTTACAAAAAAAGTTATTCAGTAAAACATCAACTTTGGATACTCCGTCTCATCTTCTCATTTTTACCAGTAAAAACTGACTACAAAACAAGAGACCAAAAGTTGAAAATATAAAAAAGTACAAGAAAGTTTTACAAAAGCAGAGATACATTTTTGTATAGTAGATGAGTAACTAACTTAACTCTATGATGTGCTTGTTTCGCCTCTTTGTAGTTTTCTCCTTGCTAAGGCAGGAGCTTTCTTTGGTATGTATACGTTATAACTCACCTGTTATAAATAACATCTAATTTCATTAAATTGCATAAAATAATTTGCCAGAAGGTATTATACATACTGCGGATTGGTCTGTACTATGGATCAATATCTCTATTTTTAAAGTCCAAACTGTTGATCTGTTGAACTAACATGATCTCCATATGAAAATGTACTTGTAGATCAAATTATACATTTTTTAGAATTTTTTTACTATTTTTAGATAAGTAGAAAATCACTTGATCTAAAATTTTTAGACCATTTCAAAAGTAGAGATTTTCCACCTATCTAAAAAAATAGTAAGAAAACTCTAAAAGATGTAAAATCTAATCTGCAAGTACATTTTCATATGAAGATCAGCTTGTACGGTTCAGATCAGCTTGAACGGTTCAGATCCACCCCATTCATAGAACCATAGATAATCACAAAATATGAGAATAACAAGTCAATGCAAACAACAACAAAACTGGATTTATGTTACCAGTAGATAATGCTTGCTGTGTGGTTTTCAATAAGCAGTAAAGCCCCGTAAATTTAACCAGAGAAATCTAGTTAATAAATTAAAAACATGATCTTTGCTATTACCAAAACTTTCACATTTTATGTAAATATCAGATGCATGCGACACATCTTTACAAACAATGTGTGTTTTTATTTTTATTGACTTCCTTCCTAAAATAAAATCAGTGATAAGATTCTTTGATCCCGTCGGCCTTCTTCAGAAGAAATCCTAACAAAAGAATTTAATCAGGGATAGGGGACGGTCCGATGGGCATTGGACTAAATTCTTTCCATTGTCCGGTCACAGCCATCTGATCAGAATCAAGATTCGTGCGGACTTTATCTAGGTGAATCTTAAAACTGTACGCACGAATCTTGACGTGGATTGAACAGCTCCTACCCAGCATCAGACTGAATTTGGTCCAATGCCCATCAGACCAAATTTCAATAAATTGAGTGAACTAATGTGCCAAACAAACAATAAAACAAAAGTTCATAAATCCAATAATACTGTATGTTACCAGTAGATAATTACTAACAGAAGCATTTAATCAGGGAGGAGGGGGCCAACCGATGGGCATTGGACAAAATTCAGTCCGATGCCCGGTCAGAGATGTCCGATCTGCATCAAGATTCGTGTGAACTATATCTGCATGAACCATAAAGCTGCATGCACAAATCTTGATGCGAATTGGACGGCTCTGACCGGGCATCAGACTGAATTTGAATAGCCCCTGATTCCTTTTATCAGTGCTACAATTGTTATAACATGAACCAGTCAAATCCAGTAGGTACTGGATACATAATTCGAGCCAACAGATAGCACAATTCGTGCTTGATTTGAAAAGATCATCGGAAGAAATAAATAATTTAGTCTAATTCATCGGAAAAAACTAACCTGGACAGTTTCACCATCATGCATTCTAGAGAAGGTCTTCTTTTTATACTGGGCCCCACCTGTATCTACTCCACCACTGGTAGTCTCCTGTTGCTGCACTGCCTCCACATCCTTTCTCAAACCAGACACAACTGATGAACTAGGGTTAGGCTTTGGGTTTGGTTCAGAACCCTTATTTGATTCATCTTTGGTACCATTGGAAACTTCACCGGTATTATACGTATCTATGGTTGTATTATCATCAGTACCTTCCCTTTCGGATGGGATAACAATGACAGACCTAAGCTTAGGCCTTTTAACCGAAACGGGAACAATTTTGTCTTTTCCCTTCAACTCTATATCAGTAATTACTTCACCGGGTTCATCCAAAATAGACTCTTCTCTTTCCTTATCAGTATCCACTGTACCAGGAACAGAACAAACTTCTTCAATTGATTCATTTGAAACTGGTACACCTCTTTCTTCACTGATACCACATTTTTTAACTTTGTGAAACTTTATGAAATTTTCTAGTGCCTTTTGCCGCAATATCATCTCTGCATCCACCACCACCCCAGTTTTTTTCATATCATCATTTTGCACCTTTTCTGGTACAACATTCTCTGATGCCTTTTCTGGTACCACTTTCTCTGACACCTTTTCTGGTACAACATTCTCTGATGCCTTTTCTGGTACCACTTTCTCTGACACCTTTTCTGGTACAACTTTCTCTAACGCATTTTCTGGTACAACTTTCTCTGACACCTCAGCTACTGGTTCACTCTCTTTTTCTCCTCTCGGTATGTAGCTCTCTTTATCCTTTGAAGAAACAATGTCACTATCTTCTCGCCTCGATATCTGTGCTCTCTCTTCTTTCTCTCTCCCATTTCGATGTCTTCTACTCCTACTAGGACTTCTACTCCTATCACTACAAGTAGAACAGCTCCTAGATCTTCTATGGCTTCTACCTCTCTCTATTCCTTTGTACTTGGTACCAGTAATAGCTCTACCCTTTCTTATTTTTGATTTACCAGTACCAGCTTTTCGTTTTTCACAAGTCGAGCAACTACTGACAGAGTAATCGCTTGAGTAAGACGAAGAGGTAGGCGAGATGCTGGGTTGGCGAGGCCTCTTTCTAGATTTCTTCTTTGATTTTTTCAATTTACGTGGCTTCTTCTTGCCACTGTCAGATGAATCCGAAGAGTAACTGCGCTTCCTTTTTGAAGATTTTGATTTCTTCAATCTGATTTTTTCCTAAAATATAGATCCAAAATGCAATTAATACTTCAATATTTCAATTAGGTTTTACCATTCAAGCAATTACTTAGAAAATCATAATTTCTGGTGCAAATAAGGCACTTCAAGAGATGAAATCAGACATAATTACATAAAGAAATTATAATATAAGAAGTTATTTTGTCTCTACAATGCAATCAATAGTTCAATATTTCTGGTAAAGATTTTAACAAAGCATTTTCAGCTTCATGCAGCGCATGGACCATTTGATGTCCTGTTTTGAATATATAGTTCATGCGCTGCATGAAGCAAAAACTGCTCTGTTAAAATCTTTACTCATTATTTCAATTAGGTTATACTATTCAAGCAATTACTTAGAATTTTATAATTTCTGGTACAAATAAGGCACTTTAAGAAATTCAATCAGACATTTCTGGTAACAAGAAGCCCCAAATTGAGAAAATGCAATGGGACCCACATTCAATTACTTCAATATTTCAATTAGGTTTTACTATTTGAGTAATTACTTGAGAAATGATAGGAGTAAAGATTTTAACAGAGTGGTTTTGGCTTCATGCAGTGCACGGACAATATAATCAAAACAACACTGCTTATTATCTGTGCTGTGCATGTAGTCAAAACTGCTCTGCTAAAATATTTACCTGAATTATAATCAAAGATATATTGTCTCGTCAATAACAGAATAATATGATTTCTAGCGCAACTAATTAACCAAGAAATTAAATAAAATTGATTGGAGAGCAACTCAAGACTGTAACAAAGAAGTCTCAAATTGAGAAAACGCAATGGGACCAGCAGTCAGTTCTTGCGAACGACTAAAGAAGTCTCAAATTGAGAAATCTTGATTATTGAACTAAACTCAAAGTATTGATTGCAAGAGAAAGATAAAGAGAAAGAGAGAGAGGAAACCTCGTCGGAGGGTTTCTTTAGGGATTTCGCCTTCATGAGCAAATTCGTTAGTGCTTAGTTAACCTACGACGAAAGCATAGACGGAGATTGAGAAGAGAGAAAGAGAATTTGTGTTATTACAGGGTGCAAATCAGAAGATACTGAATTGGGGATAGCAGCGCCGTATTCAGATTCTTTAAAGTAACTCAAATTTTGAGTTTGGATCTAGACCGTCTGATATGTTTTGACACATCGGAATCTGATCGGACGGTCTTATTGTAAGCTAAAATATTATGTTACCTCAGAGGATTCGGACCAGATAATAAAGCCGAGATCATGCTACTCGGTCCATTCATAGTATGTAGAAATGGGCTGGGCCCAGGAAGGAACTCTTGGGCCTTAAATAATTTACAAGTTAATTACAATTAAATGGAGCACAGTATGGATTTCCATTCCAGTTGGGGGTTTTAATTAGCTGTCTCTACATTAAAATTGCAACACTAGATTTTGGATTTTGGTGTAATGTGAGAGGGATTGAACTATAAAAAAATTAAAAGGAAAAAAGTTTCAGTCAAATTTTAATATATATAATTAAAAAAATTAAAATTATAGGGGTAGCTAAGCACCCATTGAGTTGCATTAAGATTTGTCCTCGATAGAACTAAATAAGACCTCGGTCACCAGTTTTTTTTTTTTTTTATTCATTTCAAACTTAAAAAAAAAAAAAAAGAATTTGGATAGCTTAAAGCATAGATTTATTGACCATTGGCATGGGTGTAATTAAATTAAATTGTGTAGAAAGGTCTTGTTTTGCTTAAAGCATAGATTTTTTTTTTTATGAGAAATAGGGGTCTAGCCCGTATTTGATTGAAATAAGATTGTTCTGTTACATTGGATATGTAACTGCATAAAAGAAAAAAATAAAATCTACTCAAAACAGATTGAGTAGTCAAGTACAAAACAAATAGGAAATAAGAAAGCAGGAAATAAGAACTAGAAGGGTAAAAAAGTAAAAAATGTGAAAAAAGAAGCTGTTGATTTTGCGGCTTGGGCAATCACTCCCTGTTCGTTGTTCTTCTTCTTTGTGAGATAAATTGCAACTGCCATAGCACTTCCTCTTTGATATCTTTAGCCTCTTTGCTTTCTTCTGTGAATGTTCTATTGCATCGTTCCCTCCATATACAGAATTGTGCTATCAAAATTGTTGCTTTTTGTCTCTTCGTTGCTCTGCTATCTGTTAGAGTCTCAATTGGTGTGACATTATCTATTGATGGCAGCCTATCAGGTAGATGTCTACGTAGTTCAGAGTATACAGCCTTGGAAAAGATGCAGTCATCTAGCATGTGTTTGATCGATTCACCTTGTGCCTTGCACAAGACACATCTATTGACTATTGGCCAGCCCCTTTTGTGCAAATTGTCTATTGTGAAGAGTTTATTTAGTAGCATCAACCACCCAAAGACTTTTATCCTAGGTGGTACATGTAATTTTCAGATCTTACATGCCTTGTTTTCAATTCGGGGGGTATTTTTCATTTCACGGTAACCTTCTCTGACAGTATACATACCTGAGTCATTCCATGGCCATGATATGTCATCTTTGGATAACGGGTCTAGGGTGACACCCATTAGTAGCAGCTTTAGATTTAATAATTCTTCCTGTGCAATTTCAGAGAGGTTGCTTCTAAAGAGTGTGTCTATAGAAGCAGTGTTTAGTGCTTGTTTCAGGGTTAGGGTTGTTTTAGGCTTAAAGCATAGATTTAATAAATTATAGATTACTAATTGGCATGGTAGTAAATTAATTAATTTTTTACAATATTTGAAACACTCATGATTTGGAGGAATTGCATGTTCTCATAAGAAAAGTTCAATTTTAATAAAGAAAGATCCATACATAAACTTGTATATAGTTGAAACAATATTGTACAACGAGAGCAATGGTAAAAATCACACATATGTCGCACATAGGCACATAAAAAATGACAAATGAATTACATTGAAATTTTTTTTTTTGCAAAGATAAACCACTAGTTGGCACCCAATTTAAATTGCATACATGATATTATGAAAAAAAAAGAAAAGGATACAAAGATGATGTATAAATATAGGTGCAAACTTCACTTAGCGCACAATCATTGTTGTTTGTAGCTAAGCACACTATATTTGGTTTGAATAGAAGAGAATACGGTTTGAATAAAAGTAAGGATAAACAATATGATGCCGGCGACGACAGATATGATTATCCATGTATTGGAGCAGTAGCGTTTCTTGAACTCTCCAATTACTCTATAGGCACTTTTTTTATGATGTGCCATCACCTCCTCCTTCAAATTTACAAGCTCCTTCGGCATTTTGAGAGAATCATCAATTAAAGTTTTGAGGTCTTGAACGGTGCGCAAAACATTCTTGTCGTCAAAACTCGTGCCTGGGATGATGTCATTCGCTCGCAATACTTTCACATCTTCTTCAGTTTTTACCAAGTTCGCCATACATGTAACATAGGACGAGAAGGGGTGCCCACATCGGCCTCCGTACAGGTCTTCAAATCTTAAAAGACTCTCATAGAGTTTAGAGGAAAAATTGGAAACGAACCAGGGTGTTAATTGCAACTCTCCAGATATTCTCCCGTCACAGTAAGACACACCAAAGGGGGCACTCTCATTATTTATGAAAACAGTTTGAGATAATTGCAACTCTGTTGCACTAGGTATATAGAATTGCCAAATACTCTTATTACATGTTGTATCCACCACATACATCCCATCGGTGGTTCGAGACCAATGCAAGATGTGTAGTAGATGTTTGAAGCCATCTTCTGGAACAGTACCACCTCCGTCAATTTTGTTAAGAGAGGTTCGCTCGAATATGTCACAGAATAAGTCCGCAATTTTGAGGGTTGGGGTAACAAAATATTTGCTCATGTTGGAAAGCTCAGTATATACAGCTTCGACAACAAACCACGGTATCTGATAGTTCATGGTCAACATGTAACCTTGTGTCCGACTTGGTTCTCGTAATATAAAGTCTATCATAGTTTGAATGTCAAAAAACGATACATCTTTTGGTTCGTCTTTATAAATTATTTCAAACCAACTATCACGTAGTTCCTTTTTCTCTGATAACAAAATCATCCCAAATATTGAGAAGCAACTATTGACTAGTAGGTGTTCTATGAAACGTTTGCTATATTCAGCGGTACGAAATTGATCGACCCCATGATAGTAGCTCCAGGCTAGGTCTACCTTCTCTTGCATGTATACAATGTATGAACGCACGTTGAGACCAAAGTAGTGCGTCATACTTGCAACAAATATCCACTTTAGGGTTTCAGGTATGAAAGAGGCCTCAAAATCATCCCAACATTGCCAATTACCAATTATTGATGGACATCTTTCATAGCTATCCATTGATGGACGTCTGAATGCATGGAAGTTGCCTAGGCGACCTTCTATCTCCACAACCCACTCATCTACCAGTTCATGGTCATTATTACTCGTTTCTGTTGATGTGGAAATTTCATCTACCAGTTTTGGGGAATCATCACTCATTTCTGACGCTCTTCACGATTAATCCACAAACAATTGCTGTTCTGAAATAATGTGGAAGGTGCATGATTAAATATTGAATACGAATGGATGCTAATCGAAGAAGCATGGTAAAAGTTCAGGCTTCATAAATTTTTGTTTTAACGTGAAAATTAATCAATTTACAAAAGTAAAACTAGCGGTGTCAAATGAGTAAAACTAAGGATCGGTGAGGGCATTTTTATACCAATATAAAATTAGTCCTAACCACGTAATAATTACCCTTATCCATTTCGGATAAGATAACGGGTAACGAAATGAATAATGAATAATTACCAATTAAATTGAGAGATTATATATTAAATATAAAAATTACTATTTTTATATCATTATTTTACAATGTAAATTATTAATTGAATGAAATGAAATTGTAAAATTATATTAAATAAAATCACTGAATATGTTGGACAAATTAATTTTATCATAATTTTACTAAAATAATATTATATAAATTGTTGTAAAATTAATGTATCATAATAATAAGACTTATATAGTTATACTTACAAATTTAAAAAGAGGAGGGATCCAATTACACCTTTTCTCTCGACGCCGAATTATACTCTTTATTTACAAAGTTTTCAAAGTTCAAATAGTCGATCAAAATCATTCAACATAATGGATATATTAAAATGTGCTTGCAGATCAAATTTTACATTTTTTGAATTTTTTAACTATTTATTAAGTATATCAGACCATTGAATTTTTGTACTTATCTTAAGAAATAGTAAAAAAATTAAAAAAAATATAAAATTTGATCTGCAAGCACATTTTAATATATTCATTATGTTGAACAGTTTGGATCGATTGTTTGGACTAAAAAAATGTAGAGTGTAATCCGGTGTCACCAACAAATGGTGTAATTGGATCCCTCATGAAAAAATTATCATATATAATTTTATTTTATTAATTACCCTCTAACGAGTACGAAATAGCTCTTATATGTATTTTTATCCAATAAGCTGACAAAAAAGTTTCTTACCAATGTCCATGCTTGTTAAATTAACATAATTCTTTTTAATTACTCGATCATGCCTTTTTAATCAAATATGATATGGATGGGGTAAAAGGATATATAAAGCTATTTCTTGTTAAAACAACCGACGTGGAAATGAAAACTTTTTAGATAATTCTCACTTAAATAACAAAGTTCAATATGAGATGACAGATCATATATATAACAAATTAGACAATGAGATACATACCTTTCTTTTTCAGACTAACTTAAACTTCGGCCACATTTTAGTATGTAAAATACAACTTATAAATGTTAATACTATTTTCCATTTTATCTATTGTGTATTATTAAATATTTAAGTCTAAATATTATTTATTGCCATTTGACTAAATACAAGATTTAAGCTCATGAGATAGTTAAAGATTTAGACGTAGCGTTAAACCTAGATATACAAAATTGTTACAAACGAGGCACTCTGCTTAATACTTAAAACTAGAATTCAGAGCACTATAAGGTCTTAAAATGATATACACAAATCTACCGCAAACTAAATCTTACTATTAGATAACAGCCTGATCAGTAACATATCAAGCTGAAGTAATAACCAAAAAAAGGCACAGTTTCTCTAGATACGAAAGTACTAACAAATCTCTCGACACAACTATTCATAACATCTAGTCAGCATATATATTGACACACACTTAACTTCTTGTGGAAACATAGCGATCGGACAAATTAATATTAAAAAATTGTGATGCTGAAAATTAGAGAGAAAATGCAGAGATAAGTACCAAAGAGGCTTGTCTTCGTCTATATGGCTCTCGCTTCAAATATGCTTATAATTAGATAGAGAAATATGTAGAGAGAGGTACCAAAGAGGAGAGGATGACGGTCTTCGTAATTTTTTTAACTGCATGTTCCTGAAAACATAGGTAAGGTAGTCAATCTTATATATTAACTGCATGTTCCTGACCTACTTCACAAGCAAAGGCATTAATATATTCTAAGGCAAAGCAAGTAGGATTGGTATTGCTTGAAGATATATAGGACATGGATTCTCTCTCTGCCTTTTTCTCACTTCAATTAGACAATGCATATTAGTTAATGAAATCTAGCTATACATTAATTCCATGCAAATGGAATCCAAGAAAAGAACTAAGTCTCCTTATTCACACGTGTTTGTTCCGTCAATTTGAAAATTAATTAATACTCCTTGCTATTTTGTACGAGTTTATAGGTTATACATTTGGCTTGGGTACAGTTGCGATGCATATTGATATTATGAGTATGCTTCAAATTTCTATAACAGATCATTTTTATTAAATTTCGTAATTCTGGCTTGAATGATATATATACAACCGACAAAACATCAGATCTTCAGTATTTAAATTTCTATTCCCTATATTTATAGACTTAATTTTTTTATTTCCAACGGATACATAATGAAAATTTAAATCTGACAGGATTCGGTCCTAATATGGTGTCTGATGATGTATAAATTTGGAATCAAAGACCTTGTTCGGCATAGGAGAATCTATCTCTGCATTTGCGTTAGTTGCTCTCAAATTGTACAATAATTTTTAAGATTAAGCCCAGGGAGGTGTCCACTACATATATAGTGAAGATCCAAATTTGAAATGTAAACAGTAGCAATTTTTAAGAGTAAGCTCTCAAATAGTTATTGGGACCAATTTGAGATGTAAAATAGCCATTTGCAAAAATATTCATTAAATTTGGAATAATATTAACTATATGTCTCTAACCTACTTCACAAGCAAAGGCATTATTATATTCCAACGTAAAGGCATATGGAATTGGTATTGCTTGAAGATATATAGGACATCTGGATTCTCTTATTGTGCATAGAAAAGCCCATCTCTGCATTTGGGTTGGTTGCTCTTAAATGTCCACAAAATAGCAATCTCAAAATTTATTTTATTGTTAAGCCCAGAAATGTAAGCGTAATTGGGACCAATTAATACACATCAGAATATTCCATTAATTGCGGACCTGAATGTAAAAAAAAAACAGGATCAACAGCCACGAGATATATATGTTGGGCCATTTGCTGAAATACCCATTAAAAATCTGGGCTTTTCAATATCTCAACCAACAAATATTGGAAAAGGTGCTAATCTCCCATCACAGTGAGACACATTAATTAATGGAGCCACTAGCATGCTTTTTCCGAAATTGGTTGCAATAATTTCCCGTTGTTTATTATTTCAAATTTCTCTCTGGGGATTCGAGTCCAATGAAAGATGTGGACTAGATGTTTAAAGCCACATACTTGATGAATTTGTATAGTTCAATAAATTGTTTGTTAGGTTAAATAATATTGTACAATGAGATGAACTACGTACAGTGAAAAAAAAATTACAAAACATGCATGATGTCACAACCAACAACATAGTGAATTGAATAAAGATAAACCACCGGTGCGCACACAATTTAAATTGTATACATGATAGTATGAAATAAAAGAAAAGGATACAAGATGATATATAAATATAAGTGTACTCTTAGCTTAGTGTAATCATTAATTGTTTGTAGTAGCTAAGCGTACCATATAAGGTTTGAATAAAAGTAAGGGCAAACAATAAGATACCGGAAATGACAGATATGATAATCCATATACTCCCGCAGTATTGGTTCTTGAACTCTGCATATAATCTATAGGCACTTCTTTGGTTGCACAGCCTGAATATTGACAATAATATCTCTAAGGGCAGGGGTAGGATCAGAGGTTTTATGTGAGAGTTAAGATCAGAAAGGGAGGAGGTAAATGTGGCAGTAGATAAAGACCGAAGATGACAAACAACTTAAACTTTACTCTGCAGGACCTAACAAAAAGCCACTAATTTCATATAATTGGACTATTTCCAGATCTGTCAAACTATAGTGTAAGGGAAATTTTCAAGAATGAATTTACCTACTGTAGAGCCATCTTTTCCTCTTTTAATTAGATACTAAAGATTGAAATTAAACTAGAAATCAAATCATCATTCAATTTTAAAATGATCTACACAAATTCAGTGGAAATTAAATCTTAGTGGTGAATCAATAATGGCGTTAAGTAACGGGTCTAAAATAACCAATTACTATGTATCATCTCCAAAAATAGAGAAAAAAATCCAAAATATACACTTTGGATATGAAACTAACAAATCTCGCAACACAACAATTCACAAACATATAATCTCGTCAGAGTAAGACACATGAATACCGGCATGTTTTTCAAAAACATTTGCAGATAATTGCAAATCTTTATGGATTGCAATGATCTCGTTTCTACCAGAAACTTTTCCTTTGGAGCTTCGGCACCAAGGGAACATGTGCAGTAGATGTTTGAAGCCACCTGGAGGAAGAGTACCGTTACCGCCATATTACTTGCATGATGTTCGGCACCAAGGGAGTAATATTAACTGCATGTCCCTGACCTAGTTCACAAACAAGGCAATAACATATTACTTGAAGATATATAGGACGTATGGGTTCTCTCTCTCTTTTTCTCTCCCTTTTTATCACTTTAATTAGACAATTAATGCATGTTAATTAATTAAAGAAACCTATTTATTGAGATGTATTTTGACATTGTCAGAATATATGCTTCTTAATTTTATATATGAATCATTTAGATTAATTTTTAGAATGCTGGCTTGAATGATATATATATGAAGAGGGATCCACTTACAACATTTGAAAGTTACAACATCTTACAACAATTCAATTTTACGATTTTCAAAGTCTAAACAGTAGATCCAAACCGTTCAACATGATATCTATATTAAAATGTACTTGGAGATCAAAATTTACATTTTTTTATTTTCTTACTATATATTAGTTATTTTACAACGAAGCAGCTAACAGTCTCTCAACTTCAATCCCCCAAAAATCCCCCAACATTTTTAGCTAATCCTGTAAACTTTAATACTAAATCCTGTAAGCTTCAATACTAAATTATGTAAACTAATTCATTGAATCCTATCAACATAAAATTCTTATTTCTATGTGGTCCCCAATAACTTTCACTTTAACTTCCACTTTAATCTCTACTTTAACCACTTTAACTTTCACTTCAACTTCCACTTTAGATCTTTGACCATGACCACATCTAGAAGATCTCTAATAATTTTCAAAACTAATAACTAACCAGGGATACTTTAAAATGCTCTAAATAGATATATTAAAAAAAAATATTTCAAAATTTTTTTCAGAAATTTTTTTTCAAATTTTTTTTTTCAAATATCCTTGTAGATGCTACTTTCAATTATTTTAAATTATGTAAACTTTATCACATAACTCTATATATAGTTTCATTGAATCTTGTAAATTGTAAAAAAAAAAATTTCAAATTTTAATTTTTTTGCAAATTTTTTTTTTAAATTTACATCTAAGTGATACTTTGAATTGTTTTGAATTCTATAAACATAATCACATAACTTTGTATACAATTTCGTTGAATACTGTAAATAGTAAAAAAAATTCAATTTTTTTTGTTTAAATTTGCATCTAGATGCTACATTCAATTATTTTGAATTCTATAAACCTTATCACATAACTCTGTAAACAGTTTCATTGAATACTTTAAATCGATAAAAAAAATTCAATTATAAATTTTTTTGAATTCTATAAACCTTATCACATGACTCTGTAGATAGTTTCATTGAATACTGTAAACCACTAAAAAAGATCATTTTTTTTATAATTTTTTTAGAGAAAAGGTAATGTCCCCTGGGCTACAGTCCCCCGAAAATCTCCGTGTATAAAAGCCTTCCCTTTTTAGCTTAGTTTTGATGCGCTTTCAACTGCCACAACTGCCATAATTTCAAGTACAATATGTATATTTATATGATAATATGTGTATGTTTACATGATAATATGTGTATGTTCACAGGATACTATGTGTATGTTTAGAGGATAATATGTGTATGTTTACAGGATAATATGTGTATGTTCACAGGATAATATGTGAATTATGTACATCTTATCATATCACTCTATATAAAGTGTTGTTAAATACTGAAAACATAACAACTAATCTCAAAACACACATGCTATTACATCTACCAATGAGACATCATTGTTATCACTAAACAAAATAAATTACCAATAAATAACATAAATGTTTTCCACCAAACCAAACATTTCACATAAATCAAAGAAGCGTCTAATTGTTCACAGCTTTTTGTCCACTATTTGTCCACAGCTTTGACTTGCACGAATACTGTAAAATTACTTCTACATGCTGTATAATTATATAATATATCACATAAAATATATCAGTTAATCACAAAATATCCAGCAACTATTTGAAGTGGTCCCATGATAGTTAGAAAAAAATTGCAACTTGCACAACAGGACAAAATAAATGTACTTTCAAACTGTACTTTCGGAAATTACAGTTATAGGAAGTTATTGGCAGTTAGAGTTAGTTATTAGCGGTTATTGGTAGTTAGAGTTAATTATTAACGTCCGCACTGGGTTGAATCTTGTATACTGTAAAATTGAATCTTCTACACAGTAAAATTTACAATTGAATCTTGTATACTGTAAAATTGAATCAGCAGAACTATAAAATTGAATCTTGTATACAGTAGAATTTTTAATTGAATCTTGTATACTGTAAAAATTAAATCTTGTATACAGTAGAATTTTCAATTGAATCTTGCATACTGTAAAATATATACTGTAAAATTGAATCTCGTATACTGTAAAATTTTCAAATAATACTGTAAATTTTCAATTTAATCTTGTATACTGTAAAAAGACAGTTAGATGTGAGTGGATAAGGTTGTGAACAAATAGTGGACAAAACCCAGTGGACAGAAATCTTTTCTCATAAATCAAAGCAAACATGAAGAAGTATAATATAACACTACTTATAAAACATAAATGTTTCCAAATTTTCTCCCTCTTTGATTCTAAGATAGAGTGACCAATGAAGGTGATACACTTTCTCCCCTCTGGCATCAACACCATCACCTCCAGATAGCCATCAAGGAATTATGTAAACATAATACACGAATTCTATAAACCTAAGATAATCTCAAGTTTTAAAACCCAAAATAATAGGTCAAGAATTTTGTAAACCTAAGTCACCAATACAGTAAATCTAATATATGAATTCTATAAACTTCAAATAAGACAACCTAAGATGAGGCATGCTCAACATGCTCAACATGGAGAAAAGAGAGAGATTGGGGAATTGGAAAGATTTATCACAGCATTCACTTTCTACACATGATCAAATAATTTTTTTTGATGCAAAGGCGATAGAACCCAATTTATTATGTAACCAAAGTAATTACAACTGTTCATGAAATGTAAAAGAAAGCAGAAATCCCTCTTGTAGAATAAACCCATGGTCTCAAATGTCTCAGTACTTGCTCGACTACTTGCTCGACTGTACCAGTACTAGAGTACAAGAGCTAGAAGCTGCTAGCTTAAATCTCACAACAATTTGACATTATCAACCTTTGATTCCTAAAAAACAATCCTCGCCTAGATAATCCTGTATCTACTTAGCACCTGTTACAACTGTCATGCAGGGAGCATGGCAACCACATAAAAGCAACAAGTATGAAAGGAAAACAAATATGATTCATACAACTAATATAACCACAAAAACTATGACAATTGGCAGCTTGTGCAAAATTGACCTTTAGCATGATGACATCATTTCCTTGTTCTTACTTATCAGTACCTAATAGCAAAATTTCTCATGATTGAAATCTAAACTGATCTCTCTCTGATCTCTTTCTAAACTTTACTGATAAAACTTATCACTTTCTAAAATTTCTAAACTTACTTATTAAACTGATTAAAGTGACCAGTTTAATTAGTGGATCAGTTTAGAAAGTTTATAATCTGATCTCTGATTAAACTTTCTAAACTAAAAATGTGAAATTCAGCACGAAAAAGGCAAAACCATCTTACTGATTAAACTGATTCAAATCAATAGAAAATATCAATGTAACAAGCCTACATCTCATGAACTGTCTGATTGAAGACCTTCATGAAATCCATGGCTCGAATGCCGATTCTCATGATTTCAATTCATGAAATCGCAACTACTAGATACTACTGCTTTTACACCTTCTGTGGTAATAAGAGGATAAAGCACACAATATATCAATTCATCTCCAAAATTATGGGTGCCAATTGCAAATGTAAGATATATTGGGTGCTATATGCAGATACAAGATTACTCTGGATTGCAAAAAAAGACCTTCAGACAAACAAGTACATTTCAGGGAAAATTCATCAAACACCCTGGTTAATGTAAATAAGTAAAAAGATTCAATTAACAACCTGATTGGTGTCATTTAATACGATCATGCATGGATATGATGTCCTCTGTCTTGTGTTGCGATTTCTCCTCTTTATTTGCCTCTTACAGCTAGTCAAGAGGCAACGAATGGAGGCCATCTCTTCTATAATCAATCCTGCTTTCTCGAAGAAACACCTCAAGCGGAGGTCTGACAAGCGGTGGTGTTGATCGGGAGGGGCGAAACGAACCCAGGCGAGGTTGAAGCCATTGAAGAGAACTTGTTTTGGACACAGGTGATGAAACCGGAGTTGGAAGGAGGAGAAGAGAAGGGAGAGAGCAAAGCGGAGGGAGCAGAGAGATCGGAACGAGAGATACATAAAATTTCGTTTTTGTAGAGGGAGAAGAGAGATGGGGAATTTATTTTGAAGAAAACGAATAGACAGATTGGGAATGTTTAAAAAAGGGAAGTCGTTAGAGTTATACACTTTAAAACGCGTTAGAACAGTTACGGGGATTATCCGGGGACTGAACGTCGGGGGACGTTACCTTTTCTCATTTTACAAAACTATTGTTTTCAGTAGTCCAGAATTGTCTAAAAACAACAACTTTGTAAAATATTTCATGAATTGTAAAAAAAATAAATAAAAAATGTAAAATTTGACCTTGAAGCACATATCTATATATTTATATACAACCGACAAGACTTCCCAGCTTTACTGTTTATATATGGGGTATTACCCCGACGCTGACATGGATAATTTGTTGACACTTGGTAGTTTACACTGAGTGTTAATTTGTTGACAATCAGAAAGTACACTATCATAAATGAGAAATATCAAAACACAGGTTTCAATTAGTATGCAATTATTGCACGGCTGTAATTGTGATGTTCCATGTGTACTTTGTTAACTGTCTAATGTCATTAAAAAGCTGGTAGATTATCTTTCAGTCATATTTTAATTTATTTTATTCTTTTCGTATTTTTTTTTTCATTTTATTGATTGAAGAGAGGTCCTAAAATAATCAATCTTGAAATTTTTGATTGGTTATTTATTGATCATTAGAATTGGAGTAAATTAAACAATAGCAGAAATTAATACCTTGGGAGAAGCCCTCCGGAGGACGAACTATAGTTCAAAATTAATAAAGAAAGATCCACACATACTTGTATATATATATAGTTGAATACTTGTTTGTCAGGTGAAATAATACTGTAAACGATAGCAAAGGTAAAAATCAAACATGGTCCCACATAGGCACATAAAACTTGACAAATGAATTACATCGAAAAAAGTACAAAAACATATGGCACCAACAAACAAAAAAATGAGATAAACCACCGGTACGCACACAATTTAAATTACATACATGATATTATGAGACAAAAAAGAAAACGATACAAGATTATGTATAGATATAGGTGTATACTTAGCTTAGTGCATAGTAGCTAAGCATACAATATATGTTTGATTAAAAGTAAGGGAAAACAATAAGATGCCGGCAAAGACAGAGACGGTTATCCATGGATTCGGACAGTAGTGGCTCTTGAACTCTCCATAGCATCTAGTGGACTTTCTTTGATGATGTGTCATCCCTTTCTATGTTGAGACCAAACCACCGCTCCATATATGCAACAAATTGCCACTTTTTGGATTCAGGTAAGAAAGAGACCCCAAAATCATCCAAAGGTTGCCAATTAGCAGTTATTGATGGCAACTGTGCATTATGTACTGATGTTTGCAATGGTTTGGTTGCATGGGAGTTGTCCAGGTTTTCTAGTCGAGCTGTTATCTCCATAACCCACTCATCCAGTTCTTTTGATGCATCATTACTCATTTCTGACCCACAAAGAAGCTGTTCTGAAATAATGTGGAACATACATGATTAAATATTGATCATACAGATGCAAAACTGATCATATATATGCTAATAGAAAGTTAATGCCTGATTATATAATTTTGGTTTAGTTTGACTTGAAAACTGATCAATTTACAGAGGTAAAAGTTACCAATCCGAGAATCTACTAAGATCTCGATCCACAAAAAAACACTCCTTTCTTCTTCTAGATCGATTAATCAATTCACAAATAAACAAACAAGCTCAAGCTCTTAAACAATTGATGTTATATATTACAAGTTGATATATATATAATATTAGGCTATGAGGAAACACATAGGTAAGGTAGTCACTCTTATATATAAGATAAATTTGGGAATAATATTAACTGCATGTCGCTAACCTACATTACAAGCAAAGCATTATTATATTCTAAAGTAAAAGCATGTGAAATTGGTATTGCTGGAAGATATATAGGAGATCTGGATTCTCTCTCTCTCTGACTTTTTTCTCACTTAATTAGACAATGCATCTTAAAAAAGGATACCTATATATTCCATGCAAATGTAAGCTATAAGAAAAGAATTATTCTCTTTATTGATCTCTTTATTCTCACATGTACGTGTGCCGTTAATTTGTAAATTGATGAATGCTCCTTGCTATTTGTAGGAGCTTATAAGCTATACAATGGACTTGGGTACGGTTGAGATGCATCTTGACATTATGGGTATATGCTTCAAATTTCTATAATGGATCATTTGGATGAAATTTTGTAATCCTAGCTTAAATAATATATATACAACCGACAAGCTGAAATTTGTATTCACTATTTTATTTTATTTAATTATTTAGCGTTTCTAATGGGCTTCATTTATTAATTTCCAACGGATTCATATATGAAAATTGTAATCTGACAGAATTTGGCCCTAATCTATAATATGGTGTCTGATGAGGTATAAATTCGGCAATTAAAGACCTTATTCAGCATTGAAAAACCTATCTCTGCATTTGCATTAGTTGCTCTCAAATTGCTCTCAAATTGTTCAGCATAGAAAAACCTATCTCTGCATTTAGCAGGAAATGTTCACTTGTTAATTAACGGATAGAACTTACAAATTATTCCGTTAATATTCGTGCGGAAGCGAATCTTGCGAGCGTAGCAGTATCACTGGTTCTGCAAGAAAATCACAAGCCGAAGCCGGAAGCTCTAAGTTTTTCACGACCTAAGACCTTCTTGTATTAACAGAGTACTTCTTGGTGTATTACGAAAATAGTGGTTCTGTTATTTATGTTAAGTAACAGAGAGAGAGAGGGATTGGGTTTATATAAAAACCACTGCACCTCTTCATTATGGATCAGCACCTTTTCATAACGGGTCAGGTTTTGGATTCGGGTTTCCCATAACGGACGTATTATTTAATTAATCCAACATCTCCCACTCGCACATAATGAGATACCTGCTATAAACTAAGAGAACGTAATATCTAATTTCTGTTAAAATTCATACAAGGAAATAGGCCGTGACCAGCATATCTTAATTTGAGAGTCTATGTTATTATCCAACTGTTAATTAAGTATGTATAATAACATCTAAGTAGAGTAAATATGCAGTACCCCAGATCATCAAGTTACATTTTTTACGTATTACAGGATCTCTTTTATTTATTGATACAACCATACTTATATATACGCAATTATGTTACATAAACATAATTGGTGCACCAGTGAATATAACATAATGTAACACTCAAATGATATTTTTTTTTTATCTAAAATCTTTTCATTCCAAATCAATTACTATTCAGATATGTTCCATTAGATCACATCATACATGATCATTGGTAACATTCCAAAATAACTAATTCAAAAGAAACTTCAGGTATTTAGTAAAAAATCAAAGAGTACTCTGAGATCCTTTTGATCTCGCGGGTCTCACACAACAAAGAAGAAGAGATCATATCTTATGTTACCCTGTTGGTCAATTGCACATATGGTATGAAACATATGTTACGGTATTATTCTCCATTTCCTATGGAGCATATGTCTAAAATAAAATCCAATACCGTACAAGTGATAGTTCAGATATACATAATATCTAACTTGAGTCCACAACTATACTTATCATATAAATTCAATAACAGGACTCCCACTTGGCATAAGACAATTGAGGTGAATAGTAGGTATCTTACCTTCAGTCATAATAATATATTCATATGACCTCATCTTGATTATCTATCAAGGCAATGTATATTTTAAGCACTTGCTCTCACATTTTGTATCATGTCTAGCTTAAAATCAATTTCATTTTTATGTCCTACCAAGACATAGAAGCTATTGCCTGTGTGAGAAGGCCAATCAACTATCTGACATACCTTTCATCTTATATCTCATGTGTTATGCTAAAATCACAACAACTGTTATGATATGGCTTAATATAAATTATTTAATATCTACCATAACACTTCTAGTTTTACAACAACTGTGAAATAATTTAATAATAATAATACTTATAGATTAAAATCGAAATATCACTAAGTTTCACAATCATCTTTTAATTCTATAAATTTTATTACCATTAATTATTTCACTGTGCAAAACTCCCACTAAAATTATACATTTAATATATAATTTTAATAAACAAAAAAATTGTATAAACAGATTCTAAAAAATTCGTACGGCCAAAAAAAAAGTTTCATGGCTAATAAAAAAAAAATTTAATATAATATATATATATAATATATAGTATATATATAATATATATAAACAAAAATTCCAGTTGCAAAGAAATTTTTTATCAACTTCTGTTTTATAGTATATGTAATCTATAGAATGAATAATAGAACAAGAAATAGAATGTGGCATAGTGGTAAGATCATTGTCTCCCAAGGGACTCAATCGGGTTCAAGCCCCAGCGGCTTCAAAATGAATTTTTTTCGCGGTTCACCATCCCGAAATGGACCAGGTCCATTTAGTATGAACAGGTGCATACAATCTCTCCATTCCGTATCCAAATTCGTGTCATATATTAAAATAAAATTTGTACTTAGTACTAAAACCAAAATACATGCTTTAATGGCTCTGATACCAATGTTAATTAACGGATAGAACTTACAAATTACTCCGTTAATATTCGTGCGGAAGCGAATCTTGCGAGCGTAGCAGTATCACTGGTTCTGCAAGGAATCACAAGCCGAAGCCGGAAGCCCTGCGTTTTCCACGACCTAAGACCTTCTTGTATTAACAGAGTACTTCTTGGTGTATTACGAAAATAGTGGTTCTATTATTTCTGTTAAGTAACAGAGAGAGAGAGGGATTGGGTTTATATAAAAACTAATGCACCTCTTCATTATGGATCAGCACCTTTTCATAACAGGTCAGGTCTTGGATTCGGGTTTCCCATAACGGACGTATTATTTAATTAATCCAACACCACTAAATAGTGAAGCTCCAAATTTGAAATGTAAACGTTATTGGGACCAATTAATCCACATCAGATTATTCCATATATTACTTCACAAGACAAGGCATTATTATATTCTATGGTAAAAGTATATGAAATTGGTATTGCTTGAAGATATATAGTACATCTGGATTCTCTCTCCCTCTCTGCCTTTTTCTCGCTTCAATTAGACTATGTATCATAATTAAAGAAACCTATATATTTCATTCCAATGGAATACAAGAAATGAACCAAGTCTCTTTATTCTCACATGGACGTGTCCCGTTAATTTGTAAATTAATTGAGTTTCCTTGACATTATGAGTATGCTTAAAATTTTCATAATGGATCATTTTGATGAAATGTTGTAATGGTGGCTTAAATAATATATACAACCAACAATTAATACTTCACAACTTCAGTATTAATTACTTAAATAAATTATAGGGTAAAGATTTTAACAGAGCTCTTTTGACTTCATGCAGTGCATGGACAATAGAATCAAAACAGTACTGCATACTATCCAGGCGCTGCATGAAGTCAAAATTCCTCTGATAAAATATTTACCCGAATTATAATCATCAAATTTATTGGAGAGCAACTCGAGACTATAACAAAGAAGTCTCAATTTGCAAAGGACCAAAGAAGTCTCTAGACTGATTCAAATAAATCATGATTATTGAACTAAACTCAAATATTAATTGCGAGAGAAAGAAAGAGAGAGAGAGGAAACCCATTAGGGATTTCGCCTTCATGAGCAAATTCGTTAGTGCTTAGTTGGCTTACGACGAAAGCATAGAGACAGAGAGAATTTGTGTTATCATAATTAATGCAGTTTGATTGGATAGTAACGCCGACTCAAATTTTGATTTTGAATCTAGACCGTCCGATCTGATTTGACACCTCAGATTCTGATCGGACGATCCTATTGTAAGCTAAAATATTATGTTACTCGGTCCATTCATAGTATGTAGAAAATGGGCTGGGCCCAGTAAGAAACTCTTGGGCCTTAAATAATTTATAAGTTAATTATAATTAAATTGAGCACCGTATGGATTTCTATTCCAGTTGGGGGTTTTAATTAGCTGTCTCTACATTAAAATTGCAACACTAGATTTTGGGTTTTGGTATAATGTGAGCGGGATTGAACTGTATAAAAATTAAAAGGAAAAAAAAGTTTCAGTCAAATTTTAATATAAATAATTAAAAAAATTAAAATTATAGGGGTGGCTAAGCACCCATTAAGTTGCATTAAGATCTATCCTCGATAGAACTAAATAAGGCCTCGGTCACCAGTTTTTTTTTTTTTTATTATTATTATTTTGGATAGCTTAAAGCATAGATTTATTGACCATTGGCATGGGTGTAAATTAAATTGTGTAGAAAGGTCTTGGTTTGCTTAAAGCATAGATTTAATAAATTATAGATTATTAATTGGCATGGTAGTAAATAATTTTTTTTTTTTACCATATTAGAACTTTTGGAGAAACACTCATGATTCGGAGGAATTGCTTGTTCTCATAAGAAAAATTCAATTTTAATAAAGAAAGATCCATATATAAACTTGTATATATAGTTGAAAAAGTTGTTTATTAGGTGAAACAATATTGTACAACGAGAGCAATGGTAAAAATCACACATTGTCCCACATAGGCACATAAAAAATGACAAATGAATTACATTGAAAAAAAACATTACAAATTTAAGATAAACCACCGATTGGCACCCAATTTAAATTGCATACATGCATGATATTATGAAAAACAGAAAAGAGTACAAAGATGATGTATAAATATAGGTGCAAACTTCGCATAGCGCAATCATTGTTGCTTGTAGCTAAGCACACTATATTTGGTTTGAGAAAAAGAGTGTACGGTTTGAATAAAAGTAAGGATAAACAATATGATGCCGGCGACGACAGATATGATTATCCATGTATTGGAGCAGTAGCGTTTCTTGAACTCTCCATATACTCTATAGACACTTTTTTTTATGATGTGCCATCACCTTCTCCTTCAAATTTATATGCTCATTTGGTATTAGGAGAGAATCATCAATTAAAGTTTTGAGCTCTTGTACAGTGCACAAAACATCCTTGTCGTCAAAGCTCGTGTCTGGGATGATGTCATTTGCTCGCAATACTCTCACATCTGCTTCAGTTCTTAACAAGCTCGCCATACATGTAACATAGAACGAGAAGGGGACCCCACATTGGACCGAGTACAGGTCTTCAAATCTTAAAAGATTTTCATAGAGTTTAGTGGTGTAATATAAAATGTGCCAGGGTGTTAATTGCAGCACTCTCCGACCACGGTAAGACACATCAACAGAGCCATCCTTATCCTTAACGAAAACAGTTTGAGATAATTCCAACTCTGCTGCGCTAGGTAACTTGAAGCGGCCAATCCAATTAGCTGTTGTTGGATCCACCACATACATCCCATCGGGGGTTCGAGACCAATGGAAGATGTGAAGTAGATGTTTGAAGCCATCTTTTGGAACGGTACCACCTCCTTCAATTTTCTTGAGATAGTATGGAGAGAAGCCGCGGCAGAATAAGTACGCAATTTTGTGGATAGGGGTAACAACAGGTTTGCTTATGTTGGAAAGCTCTGTATATACAGCTTCGACAATAAACCACGGTATCTGGTAATTCATGGTCATCATGTAACCTTTGGTCCGTATTGGTTCTAGTATAATAAAGTCTAATATAGTTTGAATGTCAAAACCCAATAGACCTTTTGGTTTGTCTTTATTAATTATTTCCGACAAAATATGCTTTAGTTCCTTTTCGTCTGATAACAAAATCATAGAAAATATTAAGAAGCAACTATAGACCGGTAGGTGTTCTATGAAACGTTTGCTATTTTCAACTGTATGAAATTGATCGACCCCATGATAGTAGCTCCAGGCTGGATCTACCTTCTCTTGCATGTATACAATGTATGAACGTACGTCGAGACCAAAGTAGTGCTTCATACATGCAACATATATCCACTTTAGGGGTTCAGGTATGAAAGAGGCTCTAAAATCATCCCAACATTGCCAATTACCAATTATTGATGGATATTCTTCCCTGTTGCTATCCATTGATGGACGTATGGTTACATGGGAGTTATCTAGGCGACCATCTACCAGTTTTTGGGAATCATCCATTTCAGCTACCAGTTCCTGGTCACCATTACTCGTTTCCGTTGATGTGGAAATTTCAGCTACCATTTCTGACGCTCTTCTCGATTAATCCACAAACGATTTCTGTTCTGAAATAATGTGGAACGTGCATGATTAAATATTGAATACGAATGGATGCTAATCGAAGAAGCATGGCAAAAGTTAAGGTTTCATAAATTTTTGTTTTAACGTGAAAATTAATCAATTTACAGAAGTAAAACTACCCACGTAATTACCCATATAAAATTAGTGAGGGCATTTTTATACACATAAAATTAGTGAGGGCCGACCGATGGGCATTGGACAAAATTCGGTAATTACATACTTCAATATTTCAATTAGGGCATTTTTATACCACTGTCAGATGAATCAGAAGAGTAACTGCGCTTCCTTTTTGAAGATTTTGATTTCTTCAATCTGATTTTTTCATAAAATATAGATCCAAAATGTAATTAATACTTCAATATTTGAATTAGGTTTTACTATTCAAGCAATTACTTAGAAAATCATAATTTCTGGTGCAAATAAGGCACTTCAAGATATGAAATCAGACATAATTACATAAAGAAATTATAATATAAGAAGTTATTTTGTCTCTACAATGCAATTAATAGTTCAATATTTCTGGTAAAGATTTTAACAAAGCATTTTAAGCTTTATGCAGCTCATGGACCATTTGAAGTGCTGTTTTGAATCTATATTTCATGCCCTGCATGAAGACAAAGCTGCTCTGTTAGAATCTCTACCCAATATTTCAATTAGGCTTTACTATTCTAGTAATTACTTATAATTTTATAATTTCTGGTACAAATAAGGCACTTAAAGAAACTAAATCAGACATTTCTGGTAACAAGAAGCCCCAAATTGAGAAAATGCAATGGGACCCACATTCAATTACTTCAATATTTCAATTAGGTTTTACTATTTGAGTAATTACTTGAGAAATGATAGGGGTAAAGATTTTAACAGAGTGGTTTTGGCTTCATGCAGTGCACGGACAATATAATCAAAACAATACTGCTGATTATCTATGCTGTGCATGTAGTCAAAACTGCTTTGCTAAATTATTTACCTGAATTATAATCAAAGATATATTGTCTCGTCAATAACAGAATAATATGATTTCTAGCGCAAGTAATTAACCAAGAAATTAAATAAAATTGATTGGAGAGCAACTCAAGACTGTAACAAAGAAGTCTCAAATTAAGAAAATGCAATGGGACCCAGTTGCAGTCAGTTCTTGCGAACGACTAAAGAAGTCTCAAATTGAGAAATCTTGATTATTGAACTAAACTCAAAGTATTGATTGCAAGAGAAAGATAAAGAGAAAGAGAAAGAGAGAGAGGAAACCTCGTCGGAGGGTTTCTTTAGGGATTTGGCCTTCATGAGCAAATTCGTTAGTGCTTAGTTAACCTACGACGAAAGCATCTGGAGATTGAGAAGAGAGAGAGAATTTGTGTTATTACGGGTGCAAATCGAAAGATACTGAATTGGGGATAGCAGCGCCGAATTCAGATTCTTTAAAGTAACTCAAATTTTGAGTTTGGATCTAGACCGTCTGATATGTTTTGACACATCGGAATCTGATCGGATGGTCCTATTATAAGCTAAAATATTATGTTACCTCAGAGGAAACGGACCAGATAACAAAGCCGAGATCATGCTACTCGGTCCATTCATAGTATGTAGAAATGGGCTGGGCCCAGGAAGGAACTCTTGGGCCTTAAATAATTTATAAGTTAATTACAATTAAATGGAGCACAGTATGGATATCCATTCCAGCTGGGGGTTTTAATTAGCTGTCTCTACATTAGAATAGCAACACTAGATTTTGGGTTTTGGTGTAATGTGAGCGGGATTGAACTATAAAAAAATTAAAAGGAAAAAAGTTTCAGTCAAATTTTAATATATATAATTAAAAAAATTAAAATTATAGGGGTAGCTAAGCACCCATTGAGTTGCATTAAGATTTGTCCTCGATAGAACTAAACAAGGCCTCGGTGACCAGTTTTTTTTTTTTTTTTTATTCATTTCAAACTTAAAAAAATTAAAATTTTGGATAGCTTAAAGCATAGATTTATTGACCATTGGCATGGGTGTAAATTAAATTGTGTAGAAAGGTCTTGGTATGCTTAAAGCATAGATTTAATAAATTATAGATTATTAATTGGCATGGTAGTAAATTAATTAATTTTTTTACCATATTAGAACTTTTGGAGAAATGCTAATGATTCGCAGGAATGGCATGTTCTCATAAGAAAAGTTCAATTTTAATAAAGATCACACATTGTCGCACATAGACACATAAAAATGACAAATGAATTATATTGAAAAAAAAAATTACAATGATAAACCACCGGTTGGCACCCAATTTAAATTGCATACATGATATTATGAAAAAAAAGAAAAGGATACAAGATGATGTAAAAATATAGATGTATACTTAGCTTAGCGCAATCATTGATTGTAATAGGTAAGCATTCCATATAAGGTTTGAAGAAAAGTAAGCACAAACAAGCAAATCCCGGCAACGACAGATATGATTATCCATGTATTGGTGCAGTAGCGTTTCTTGAACTCTCCAATTAATCTATACACACTTTTGTTATGATGTGCTATCACCTTCTCCTTCAAAATGGCCAGCTCATTCGGCAAAGGTAAACTATCATCAATTAAGGTTTTGAGCTCTTGTACACAGCGCAAAACATCCTTGTCGTCAAAACTTGTGCCTGGGATGATGTCATTTGCTCGCAATACTCTCACATCTACTTCAGCTTTTAACAAGCTCGCCATACATGTAACATAGGAAGAGAAGGGGGCCCCACATCGGAGCCCGTACAGGTCTTCAAATCTTAAAAGACTTTCATAGAGTTTAGGGGAATAATTGAAAAGGTGCCAGGGTGTTAATTGCAACACTCCATATATTCTCCCGTCGCGGTAAGACACATCAACGGAGGCACTCTCATTATTTATGAAAAGAGTTTGAGATAATTGCAACTCTGTTGCACTAGGTATATGGAAGTTGCCAATGGTATTTGTTGCTGTTGCATCATCCACCACATACATCCCATCTGTGGTTCGAGACCAATGGAAGATGTGTAGTAGATGTTTGAAGCCATCTTCTGGAACAGTACCACCTCCGTCAATTTTGTTAAGAGAGTCTGGATAGAAGTCGTGACAGAATAAGTACGCAATTTTGTGGATTGGGGTAACAAAAAAATTGCTTATGTTGGAAAGCTCTGTATATACGTCTTCGACAACAAACCACGGTATCTGGTAGTTCATGGTCATCATGTAACAACTGGTCCGCATTGGTTCTAGTGTTATAAAGTCTATTATATTTTGAATGTCTTTCCTTGTTAGACCTTTTGGAAGGTCTTTATTAATTATTTCAAACCAACTATCCTCTAGTTTATTTTCCCCTGATAACAAAATCATCCCAAATATTAAGAAGCAACTATTGACCAGCAGGTGTTCTATGAAACGTTTGCTATTTTCAGCAGTACAAAATTTATCGACCCCCTCATAGTAGCTCCAGGCTAGATCTACTTTGTCTTGCATGTATGCAAGGTATGAACGTACGTTGAGACCAAAGTAGTGCTTCATACATGCAACATATATCCACTTTTGGGTTTCAGGTATGAAAGAGGCCCCAAAATCATCCCAACATTGCCAATTACCAATTATTGATGGATATTCTTCAGTTTTGTTATCCATCGATGGACGTATGGTTGCATGGGATTTCTCTAGGCGACCATCTATCTCCACAACCCACTCATCTACCAGTTCTTGGGAATCATCACTCATTTCTGACGCTCTTCTCGATTAATCCACAAACAATTGCTGTTCTGAAATAATGTGGAAGGTGCATGCATTAAATATTGAATACGAATGGATGCTAATCGAAGAAGCATGGTAAAAGTTCAGGCTTCATAAATTTTTGTTTTAACGTGAAACTTAATCAATTAAAGTAAAACTAGCGGTGTCAAATGAGTAAAACTAAGGATCGCTGAGGGCATTTTTATACCAATATAAAATTAGTCCTAACCACGTAATATATTCATTATGTTGAACGGTTTGGATCGACTGTTTGGACTAAAAAAATGTAGAGTGTAATCCGGTGTCACCAAAAAATGGTGTAATTGGATCCCTCATTAAAAAATTATCATATATAATTTTATTTTATTAATTACCCTCTAACGAGTACGAAATAGCTCTTACATGTATTTTTATCCGATAAGCTGACAAAAAAGTTTCTCACCAATGTCCATGCTTGTTAAATTAACATAATTCTTTTTAATTACTCGATCATGCCTTTTTAATCAAATATGGCATGGATCGGGTAAAAGGATATATAAAGCTATTTCTTGTTAAAACAACCGACGTGGAAATGAAAACTTTTTAGATAATTCTCACTTAAATAACAAAGTTCAATATGAGATGACAGATCATATATAAAACAAATTAGACAATGAGATACATACCTTTCTTTTTCAGACTAACTTAAACTTCGGCCACATTTTAGTATGTAAAATACAACTTATAAATGTTAATACTATTTTCCATTTTATCTATTGTGTATTATTAAATATTTTAGTCTAAATATTATTTATTTCCATTTGACTAAATACAAGATTTAAGCTCATGAGATAGTTAAAGATTTAAATGTAGCGTTAAACCTAGATATAAAAAATTGTTACAAACGCGCGAGGCACTATGCTTAATACTTAAAACTAGAATTCAGAGCACTATAAAGTCTTAAAATGATATACACAAATCTACCGCAAACTAAATCTTACTATTAAATAGCAGCATGATCAGTAACATATCAAGCTGAAGTAATAACGAAAAAAAGGCACAGTTTCTCTAGATACGAAAGTACTAACAAATCTCCCAACACAACTATTCATAACATCTAGTCAGCACATATATAGACACACACTTAACTTGTGAAAACATAGCGATTGGACAAATTAATATTATAAAATTATGATGCTGAGAATTAGAGAGAAAATGCAAAGATAAGTACCAAAGAGGAGAGGAGGCTTGTCTTCGTCTATATGGCTCTCGCTTCAAATGCTGAGGAGATGAATTAGAAAACTTAGGAGAATACTATACAGATCCTCTGCTACGCCTTCAAATTCTCTGTGGAGCGAGCTGTATAGATTGGACAATTTTATTTAAATTTAATCTCTATCTTCGGTTCAATATTGAAAAAAGTTTAGCCTCAACAAGATGATTGAAATCAAACTATAAATCTAAAATGATTTGAGATACTAAAGGTTGAAATTAAACTAGAAATCAAATCATCATTCTATCTTAAAATGATCTTACACAAATTCAACGGAAATTAAATCTTAGTAGTGAATGGATGACGGCCTAAGTAACAGGTCTAAAGTAACCAATTACTATATATGTATCATATCAAAAAATAGAGAAAAACCAAAATGCAAACAACAATTGACAGATCTCCCAACACAACAATTGACAAACAGATCGATCTAGTAAGCATATATACACAAATCGGAGGATCTATCCACTAAGATCTGGATCATCCAATTACGGTTTGGTGAAATAAGACTTAGTATTAAATAAAATATGCTTATAATTAGATAGAGAAATATGTAGAGAGAGGTACCAAAGAGGAGAGGATGACGGTCTTCGTAATTTTTTTAACTGCATGTTCCTGAAAACATAGGTAAGGTAGTCAATCTTATATATTAACTGCATGTTCCTGACCTAATTCACAAGCAAAGGCATTAATATATTCTAAGGCAAAGCAAGTAGGATTGGTATTGCTTGAAGATATATAGGACATGGATTCTCTCTCTGCCTTTTTCTCACTTCAATTAGACAATGCATATTAGTTAATGAAATCTAGCTATACATTAATTCCATGCAAATGGAATCCAAGAAAAGAACTAAGTCTCCTTATTCACACGTGTTTGTTCCGTCAATTTGAAAATTAATTAATACTCCTTGCTATTTTGTACGAGTTTATAGGTTATACATTTGGCTTGGGTACAGTTGCGATGCATATTGATATTATGAGTATGCTTCAAATTTCTATAACAGATCATTTTTATTAAATTTCGTAATTCTGGCTTGAATGATATATATACAACCGACAAAACTTCAGATCTCCAGTATTTAAATTTCTATTCCCTATATTTATAGACTTAATTTTTACATGCATGAAAATTTAAATCTGACAGGATTCGGTCTAATATTGTGTAGCAATTTTTAAGAGTAAGCTCTCAAATAGTTATTGGGACCAATTTGCGATGTAAAATAGACAGTAGCAGCAGAGACTAGATATGTTGGGCCATTTGCAAAAATATTCATTAAATTTGGAATAATATTAACTATATGTCTCTAACCTACTTCACAAGCAAAGGCATTATTATATTCCAAGTAAAAGCATATGGAATTGGTATTGCTTGAGGATATATAAAACATCTGGATTCTCTTTTTGGGCATAGAAAAGCCCGTCTCTGCATTTGGGTTGGTTGCTCTTAAATGTCCACAAAATAGCAATGCTCAAAATTTATTTTATTGCTAAGCCCAGAAATGTAAGCGTAATTGGGACCAATTAATACACATCAGAATATTCCATTAATTGCGGACCAGAATGTAAAAAAAAAAAGGCAGGAGCAACAGCCACGAGATATGTTGGGCCATTTGCTGTAATACCCATTAAATTTCTGGGCTTTTCAAAATCTCAACCAACAAATATTGGAAAAGGTGCTAATCTCCCATCACAGTGAGACACATTAATGGAGCCACTAGCATGCTTTTTCCGAAATTGGTTGCAATAATTTCCCGTTGTTTATTATTTCAAATTTCTCTCTGGGGATTCGAGTCCAATGAAAGATGTGGACTAGATGTTGAAAGCCACATACTTGATGAACTTGTATAGTTCAATAAATTGTTTGTTAGGTTAAATAATATTGTACAACGAGATGAACTACGTACAGTGAAAAAAAAATTACAAAACATACATGATGTCACAACTAACAACATAGTGAATTGAATAAAGATAAACCACTGGTGCGCACACAATTTAAATTGTATACATGATATTATAAAATAAAAGAAAAAGATACAAGATGATATATAAATATAAGTGTACACTTAGATTGGTGCAATCATTGTTTGTAGTAGCTAAGCATAAGGGAAAACAATAAGATACCGGTAATGACAGATATAGTTATTCATGGATTCGCGCGGTAGCATTTTTTGAACTCTCCATATACTCTATAGGCACTTTTTGATAATGTGCCATCACCTTCTCCTCTAAAATGATAAGCTTATTCGGCATATCGAGATTATCAACAATTAATGTTTTGAGCTCTTGTACACAACGCAAAACATCCTTGTCATGAAAGCTCGTGCTTGGGATGATATCGTTCGCTCACATTAATACTCTAACATCTGCCTCTGTTTTCAACATATGTGCCGAGAAGGAGCGCCCACAAAAGTCCCCGGAATACTCTTCAAATCTTATAAGGCTTTCATAGCGTTTAGTGTTGTAATGCAAAAGGTGCCAGGTTGTTAATTGTAACACTCCAGATAATCTCTTGTTGTCAGAGTAAGACATCAATTCGATTTTATAATTTTCAAGTCTAAACAATCAATCCAAACCGTTCAACATGATATCTATATTAAAATGTGCTTGGAGATCAAAATTTACATTTTTTTTTTCATTATTTTTACTATTTATTAATTATTTTACAAAACTATTGTTTTTTAGTGATCCAAAATTGTCTAAAAATAACAATTTTGTAAAATACTTAATAAATAGTAAAAATAATCAAACAAATGTAAAATTTGACGTTGAAGCATATATAAATACAGACACACACACACACCCGATAAGGCCTCCCAGCTTTACTGTTTATATATATGTCACACCTCAAACCAGGAATTCTGGATTAAGGCGTGATCAACCTCGCCTAGTGCTTAATTAATCATTAAGCACGCAAGGCTAAGACAAACAAAATAATAAATCAAGCAACAGCAGAAGCATAATAATATAAATCATCAGCATCAATCACATATCAGATAATCAAATACAAATATAAATATCATACAGTCCAATCTGTCTTGGATCCAAAATAACATCATCTAATGAAAGATGATACAAGATCTACCTAGTCTGTATATATAACACAAGAAATGCTGGGCTCACAAATCGAATCAAAAGTCTAACTCTAGCTAATAAAATGGTGTGGCCATCGGGGACAACTCCTGCTGCGGATCGCCAGATGCTGTACCTAAAACCCACGAAAGCAACTTGTGGGTGAGCGATGAATCGTCCAGTATGTGACCCAGAATTATGCCCTCAGGGATCCTCTACGGTTAAAGCACTTTTATTTATAAAATGAATACAATTAAAATATGCACATGTGTGAACCTATATTAATATCTAATAGAATTTATAATACTTTTGAATGATGCCATGATGCGATTATTCTATTATGCCAACATGCGGAATAAACCCAAAATAAAATCAAGGTGTAATATCGGATATAATCAAGTCGGAATCCAGTACTCCTTGCACTGTGTGCCCAAATATAATAATAATAATAATAATAATAATAATAATAATAATAATAATAATAATAATAATAATAATAATAATATGGATAAAGTAAATCACCCTGTGCCGTGCCAATAGGATCAAAGATCCAAACAATATAATCCAAGGACTATGATCAGGGTGCAATGATACACGTTGCCTAGTGCATCGAGCATTGCCCACAAGATAATAGCACACTAGCCGATGGTTATATCAAATCCAATGTGTTATCTCGCCTAACGATTCATCACCCAAACATATCTAATAGGAGAAATCATACAATGCAAGTCGTAAAAAAAGTTAATCTCTTCCCTCATGAGCAAGAGAGAACTCTATCGTCTGGCCAGTTCAATAGGTACCACACATGATTCCACAAGGCTCGAGACCGGCTTGAGTCCGGCTTGAGCCCGGCACAACCGTAGGCTCCCGTTGACTCCCGTTGACTCCCGTAGCTCCCGTAGACCCCCGTAGCTTGACCTTGGAATCCGTTCTAGGCAAAGTAGCTCCTAATGTAGGGAGGGAACAAATCTCGAATCGTCCGTGCCTCAGGGCTCGCATTCGACTTGCATGTAATGGTAAAATGAATCGAAAAGATATATATATATATATTCAAAGTTTATACATATAATATAAATCCTAAAGCCATCCAAGGATCAAGTGACCCTTAGCTCAGTGGCTGTCGGGCCGTCCCATGCCAAGTGACACCAAGACGGAACGAAGTCACTTGGCTCTGCTCGACTCTCACAAATGCATGCGTATGCACGTAAAATAATAATAATATATTGTCTTCCACGAGAGGAAGACAACTAATAACCTAATACTCTAATAATATATTTATAATATTATTTAATTATTCTACTCCTAAAATACAATAAATTCAAATTTTTCAGCGTTTATGCAATTCTACCTACAGTGCAAAAATGATAAATATGCTCTACAGTTTTAATGCAACTACTTAAAAATAAAGTGTAGATGTTAGGTCAGATGGATCGACTTGGTAAGAGTATGCCCACAAAAGAAAATAATTCAGATATCTCACACTTGTAAGGCTGGAGTCTCTGTGGCTAACCCTCAACGAAGTCAGCGTGCTCTGCGTATGCTCCAAACTGCGGATCAGTCTAATCGGTCCATGGATCAAACTCGTACAAAGTCGACTGTTATGAAATCACGAAATTACGCTAATTAGAGTCTACTCTAAAATACTCTAACCCTCGCCCCAATTATTGTGTAGGTTAGATTATCGATTATTTTGATTTTATAAAAGTTTTCGATTCAGTCAGTTTAACTGAACCGATTTGTCAAATCTTAACCATTTACTTTCATTTAAACTATTCTAATTTTAATCTAACTTAATTTCTAGTTTTAATACTTTAATTTGAGGATATATTGCTTGTAAATATTCATTGTCAGATTATTCATAAAAATAATTATTCGTGAGTTTTGGTAAAATAATATGTTCTACCTAATAAACTTTAACTTTATTTCTGTCTATCTAAATTAATTTGATTCAATTTAATTTAGTTACAATTAATCTAACCGTTGGAGTTCGATTTTAGAAATCTAAGTTATAAAATAAGTTCAAATTCCTAGCTCTACTAATTTATTCATAGATAAAAATAAGTTGAATAATTATTATTTTGGTTATTAGGATAAATAGTCGTATTTAAAATATGTATAGAATAAAATACTACATTATAAATTTAAAACTTTTATGCTTGTATTTTGAATTTAAATCTTTGTAGCACAAACTTTTATTTAATTACGGGTTGTGTATTTAAAATTTTTATTTTATTTCCAAGCCAAGCCCATTTGAGTTCCATGCATAATAAAAATAATCATTTTTGGATTGGACTTGGACCTAATTATTCACATGTACATATAATCAATTCAATCCAAGACCTATTTACAAACAATTCAATTCAAGACTCATTTATAATCATTTTCACATATGGCCGGCCATCACATTCAAAAATCATATTTTTACATTTAAGTCCTTATAATTATTATAATCACATAAGGGCCATAATTTTCCAAAACAGCCCCAAAATACAAATATTTGCAAAATGGTCCCTGTCAATTCAAATACTGGTAAAAACATATCAACACCATACCAGTATCGCAGCACCACAACAAGGCAACCAAGCACACATAGGAAAGCAAGCCAACAAGACCAGCAAAACAGAAACAAGCACCAAGTCAGAGAGCAAAGCACCCAGCCAAACAACAAGCAAGCCAGCAAAACAGAACAGAACAAACACAACAAGGCAACAGGTCAAGGCAAACAGCCAACAACATAACCAGAACAGAACAAGAAAAGCACAGCCACGTGCATTGGCTTGCCAAGAAAATCAACAACCCGAGCAAGCCACAATTCAAATTCTACACGATTCAAGATAAATCGAGAGGTGCTAATACTAACCGAAAGAGGGCAAAAATCACAGAGGTGACCTAGTAAAGAAAACGGCCAGTTCCAAGTCTAAAAGTCTCGCCTTGGCCGTCTAAAATCAAGCACCGAAATTTAACAGCAAGCACCAGAAATCAGCAACGAGCACCAAGAATCAACAAGCACAACACCAGAACAACTCACAAGAAACCCTAGATTTTTAGGGTTTAGATTCTCAACAAAACAGAAGAGAGCAAGAATAGAGAGAATCAAGCAAAAGTCTCAACACATGAGCAAGAGAGAACCAGAAAAACCAAAGAGAGAGACAGAGGGGGTTTATATACCCGAAAAAAATGACAAACCACACGGAATGGGCAGTACGGCCGGCTGACGACGGAAAGACAGTGGTGACTTTCGCCGTTTCGCAATAAATTCGGCGTGGCGTTCTGACACCAGACGGGACAGCAAGAGAGAGCGGGAACCGCGAAGTTTTCTAAGAAGCTCGCCTCTTTTTCCTTCTCCAGGAAGAAAACGAGACAGGGAGAGGGAGGGTAGTGGGGTCGAGGAGTCAGGCATCGAAGAGGATGTGGGCTCGTCGCTGCAGCGACAGAAGAGAGAAGAGGGGGATTTGCCTCTGTCTTGCGCGAACAGGAGAGGAAAGAGATGAAGAGGGAATGAGGCTTCCGGATCCGAATTCTTCTTTCAATTGGGTTAATGCCAATTCATCTCCAATTAATAAAAAAGGATGCTTTGAGATTAATGCGGCAAGGTTTGAACGGTTGAGATTTTCCAAATGAAACAAAGTTTAATTAATTGATACATGGATCCAAATCTGCTCCTCTTCTCTAGGAAAAGGAGCACCCTCCTTTTCTTAGTTCTCAACCGTTCAAATTTAATGAACAGCTTGGATTGAAAAGAGCACCCTCCTCTTAAAATGTTTATTTATCAACATTTCATTTCGTCTGTCCATCCTGCCCATCTTGGATTGCTTGTTTTAATATAATATTTTCTTTTGATCTGCCCATCTTGCCCAGTCATTTGACCTACCATATCTTACCATTCTTTATTCTTAATTCCCACGCATAACTATAAAAAAAATGGACAATTTTGCCCCTTCTTCTTTCTACAGCTTATTTTATTTCTCACTGACTTAACAATTTGGGCTTTGATCCCCCACTAAATAATTGAAGTTATGATCTCAATTTTAATTAATAAAAATGATCTCAATTATCAGATCTAAATTGTGAGATTTTTTTTTTGAAATAAATTGGCAATAGCTGCCGATTGAACATTAAATTACCAGAAGGAGAAAAGTGGATATGATGAAATCAGAAGGATAGACAGTATCAAGCCGGTACCTATACTGTAACCGTTGTTTTTACATGATATAGCAGCTAAAATATCAAGCTGGTGAATTGACCATATTTCACACGTAATATTTTTAAGTTATGCCTAAAATTTCATACGCAAATGGCATTACAATCCATCCACTAATTATGAGAAACAGCTTTGCTTCCGTTTCTGTCCTGTACCAGTCGGTACCAGAAGGAGAAACATAACAAACAACAAAACAGCATAAAAACAAAACAACAAAACAACAAACCAACAGGAATTGAAAAACGCCTATATCAAAAAAAAGGGCCTCCCGTACCAACCGGTATCTGCCCCTCAATTTTCTATAAACCCCCCTGCAGTTTATTGAAATTATAAAATACCCAAAAAAAGTTTTAAATTTAAAGTAATCTCATCTATTCATGTTCTCCTTGTACGACGATCTGTCTCAGTCGGGTTCTGGTATGAGGTTGGTACTAAGGCTCTTCAAATAACAGTAGGCCAACAAGCATCTCTGCACAACATTTGGCAACACATTCGGCAGCCTGTGATCAAGCAGTCTATACTAGTTCAAACATTTTCTATCATTTTTGAATCTTGCAACATTCGGCAACACATAAAACATTCAAAATACATACTCCAGCCCTGCTTTTTACAAAATTTCACACTTTAGTCTATGAAGTGAACTAGTCAATGTGCTAGAAGTTCATTTAATTTCTATACAAAAATTGGAATCTCTTTAGTTCCTTTAATTTCTACACAAAATGAGATATTCTTAATACAAAATCCACTACTCCAAATAAAGTTATATATGACTTCAACATTGCTCATGCATCTAGCTGCTTGCATCATGAAGATTTTATAAATTTGTTGTTTCATTCGTCATGAATTCATCAAAAAATGGTGAAGCATCACATGACTCCCCCTAAAAATTTTCAATGAAATATACAAAATTAGAAATTTAGTTTATAGAATTAGTTTCAATTGAAATATAGAAAAATCCTACCTTCATAAAATGTATGTAACTATTGAGATATCCATATTCTTCATGTTTTGCCGATAAGGTTACAAGTGAATTAGATGTCTCAACTCCCTAAAAAATAAATTTATAAGTAGGCATAACTTTGAAATATTTTTATGTTAAACCCTAAAATAGTTAGATATCCATATTCTAGGAGTTTACTAAAACAGTCATATCCATATATTATTTACTTGAAAAATATGATGGTATTCTCATTTCAAAAGAGGGATAAAAGGCCAATAGTATAGTTTTACCTTACAAATTTGATATTGTAGTTCATTATGATGGTATTCTCCATTTTGCCCCTTTGCCTTAGCTGATTTTCCTTTTTTCGCTTTTGTTAGTTTTTCAACCCAATTTTCTAAGTGTTTCCCACTCTTTCTACCTTCTTTCTTCTTGAAGCTTATTGAGTTTTGAGATGAGTTCTCCATTAGATAACCTTCTTTAATTGGTCCCAAGTTTGGCTGTTGTAATAGAGGTTCCTTCTCAGCACCATCAGTTGAGATACTCAAAAGGTTTTGAATTTTTTCTTCAATTTTCTTACCAAGTATATCAGAAGCATTATCAACAAATTGTGCGACTTCTTCAAAATCAGCTGCCCTAGCAGCTAGCTTAAGAAGCTTTCGAACAAGGACCCAATATCGGTTTGTGGAATCTATCTTGGGGTTCTCAATAATAGTTTCACCGTTAAAATCTTGAACAGTATCACTTTGGGCCTCCCTGGTCCACCTTTTTACAATGTAATTTTCTGGTATTAACTTAACATTCAACACATCTAATACCTTCAAAGTGTGGCCACATAAAACTTCTGTTCTCTTGAATTTATTGCAGCTACAAATTACTGTTTGATTAGCATGAGTAACAACAACTTGAAAATATTTATCCAAGCAAGTATCTCTACCAAATATACTAATCCCAATGCAATATTCAGTTGTTAACGACCCTTCAATTTGTGACTTGACAAAAGCTGCCATGGACAACTCCCATTCATTTTGAAAGATTTCAAACACCTTCGGCGTGTACAATGCACTGGCTTGTTGAAGGATCGGGATATTTGCTTTCATTCTAGGTTGCTTCTTTCTCATTTCGTATTCTGACTCTACTTCTTTTGCACGTTTTTGTTCAAGAACCCTATCAAAATGCTTAAAGAATCGGGTTATATCCATGTTCCACTTTAAAAAACTTTTCAAATCCTTATTAAAACTCTCACTGAGTTGTGTGCTTCTCATTCCCAATGTAACTACATCCTTCATATAACATTTAGCTCATTTTTCCTTTGCCTTAAATATGAAATTCAACCAATTTTCTCTATTAACCTTCTTTTTACTACCCTTTCTCTTTTCACCAGCCTTCTTCTTTTCAACGACCTCATTATCTTTATTGGCTTCCCCTCCATCAACATTGATCATCCTCTCATCTTCACTAGCCACACTCGTTCCACAAACCTTACTTATTAAGGAATTAAAGACATTTGTAAACTCTTTTTCATCATCATAGTCATACATACAAGCTTTGAATATCTTTAGAATTTCTTTCCCACTAATCATCATGTCTCCTTCATTCTCCTTTTTGCCCGTCAAGTTTCCAATAGCATTTTGACTAATACGCCAAGTACATAAACCATGATATGTGTTTGGCATGATCTCTTTTAGTGCTGCAGCCATAGCTGGGTCTTGATCGGTGAAGATAGTTTTCGAATGCTTGTAATTATGGGTGGCTAAGAAAATTTCAAAGAGCCACTTAAACGAATCTATCGTTTCATTATATAAAAGAGCGACTCCAAATACTGTAATCTCTCTAAAGTGATTAAAACCAACGAATACACCAAGAGGCCTAAACTCCTTATTTGTGCTATATGTTGTGTCAAACGTTATTACATCACCGAAATGAGCATAATCAATAAGCATTTTTGCATCAGCCCAAAATACATTTGTAATTTTCCCCTCATCATCCAAGTCTTTGATATGCCGAAAGGAATTATTTTTCAAAGTTTGGTTATAAAAGTACCTTAGCATACCTGCAGCTTCACCACAGGCCAAAATTTTCTTTCGGTTATCTCGCAAACGATTTGCAAGATCTCTTCTAGTAAAAGAAAGGTTTCACCGACCACCAACTTCTCATCCCATCAGCTCGTATGCTTCTCTCGGCCTAATTCCCAAATCATCGGCTAAATCAATAGTCACGCCATAAGGTTCTGAAATCTTTCGTTGTGATGGCATTAAACCAATTGCTTCACAGCGTTGCAAAATATGATTATGCTCACCATGAAAGTCATAGACCCGGTACTTTTGTGTTTCCCGAATCAGCTTGAGGGAAAAACGAACAGCACATCCAGTTCGGGTTTCAGCTCGAGGCCTTTTAACTTCACGATTTCGTCTGTCATTTGTGCGATATCCTCCATTAGAACAAACAAACCCTCTTGATGTGATTGGTCCATCTTTTTTCTAATTCTTGAATTCCTTTCGAGTATTAAAGCCTATCTTTCCTCCGTAGCTAACCCAAAAATTCCATGCTTCATCTAATGTATCAAATTCCATACCAACTTGAGGAATCGAATCAACACTATCAACAGATTGTATCTCATTGAAGACCTCCATTTTACAAAGAAAAGGCTTAGATCGATTAAGAGAAAGAAGACATGATAAAACTTCAAATTAATGGAGTAGATGAGAGATGAAATCTAAAAGGTAGAGACAGAGATATCAAAATAGAGAATTGGAGGGAAAAAAAAATAAGAGAAGGGTTCTCTCCCGCCTAATTAATGAGTTTTAGCTGGGAAAGAAGAATTCATATTGTTTTTGTCGTATCCTAGCTTGTCATTTTTTTTTTTCATAATCGCGTGGGAATAAAGAATGAGAATTAAATGATAGAGCACAATGGGCAGGATGGGCAGACGAAATGGAGTGTTGATAAATAAACATTCTAAGAGGAGGGTGCTCTTCTCAATCCAAGCTGTTCATTAAATTTGAACGGTTGAGATCTAAGAAAAGGAGGGTGCTCCTTTTCCTAGAGAAGAGGAGCAGATTTGGATCCATTGATACATATAGGGTGCAAATTCACCCCTGAAGGGAAGCAAAGCTTCAAGATTTTTAATTTATATATTATTGAAATTTATTGTTCAAATATTTTTAATACTTAATATGCTTTTATTATATTAAGATGTGTTATGTTACAATTATTAGAATCAAGCCTCGTAATAATTATTATATATTCGTTATAATATTTCAGATGTTAAATTCTAATTTCAGATTCGAATAATTTCGATATCTATTATATAATTATATATATTCGATTAATCTCTATAATTCCTACATGAACGAGTTTCATAAATTTTATAATTTATCTGTGGGAATACTTTCATATAATTATACTCTATATTTTTATGTACATAATTTCAAAATTCATTTATATCTCGAAATTTTAGGTTCCTTTTTAATCTATTAATTAAAACCTGAACGATCTTTAATTTAATTAAAATTTATTTAAGTGAAATGATCAGTTTAGCAAATTAAATCTGTTTTAAAATTTCAGAATATAACAATATATATATGGGGTATTACCCCGATGCTGACATGGATAAATTGCACCAAGTGTGATCTGTGATCTTTGTTTTTTCCATTTAGGGTTTAGCAATTAGCATACTATCAGTTTATTAGAATTGCAATACTTGGTAATTTACACTGAGTCTTAATTTGTTGACAGGTTATTTAATGACTATTAGCATTGGAGTAAATTAAAGAATAGCAGAAATTAATACCTTGGGAGAAGCACTCCGGAGGACGAACTATATATACCTCTTTATATAGAAGTTCAAAATGAATAAAGAGAGATCCACACATAGTTGTATACATAGTTGAATACTTGTTTGTCAGGTGAAATAATACTACTGTAAACGATAGCAAAGGTCAAAATCAAACATGGTCCCACATAGGCACATAAAAATTGACAAATGAATTACATCGAAAAAAATACAAGAACATATGGCACCAACAAGAAAAAAGAGATAAACCACCGGTACGCACATAAGTTAAATTACAAGATTATGTATAGATATAGGTGTATCCTTAGTTTAGCGCATATAGTAGCTAGCTAAGCATACCATATATGTTTTGAATAAGGTGAGGACAAACAATAAGATGCCAGCAAAGGCAGAGATGGTTATCCATGGATTCGGGCAGTAGCAGCTCTTGAACTCTCCGTAGCATCTAGTGGACTTTCTTTGATGATGTGTCATCACTTTCTATGTTGAGACCAAACCACCGCTCCATATATGCAACAAATTGCCACTTTTTGGATTCAGGTAAGAAAGAGACCTCAAAATCATCCAAAGATTGCCAATTAGTAGTTATTGATGGCAACTGTGCATTATGTACTGATGTTTGCAATGGTTTGGTTGCATGGGAGTTGTCCAGGTTGTCTAGTCGAGCTGTTATCTCCATAACCCATACTCATCCAGTTCTTTTGATGCATCATTACTCATTTCTAACGCTCTTCTCGATTAATCCACAAACAAGCTGTTCTGAAATAATGTGGAACGTACATGATTAAATATTGATCATACAGATGCTAATTGAAGAAGCATATATATGGTAAAACTGTATCAAGGTTAATAAAAAGTTAAGGCTTGATTATATAATTTTTGCTTAGTTTGACTTGAAAACTGATCAATTTAAAGAGGTAAAACTTACTAATCGGAGAATCTACTAATATCTGGATCCACAAAAAAAACAGTCCTTTCTTCTTCCAGATCGATTAAACAATTGATGTTATATATTACAAGTGTGGTTATATATATAAATATATATAATATTAGGCTACGAGGAAACACACAGGTAAGGTAGTCTTATATATAAGATAAATTTGGGAATAATATCATGTCGCTAACCTACTTCACAAGCAAAGCATTATTATTCTAAGGTAAAAGCATGTGAAATTGGCATTGCTGGAAGATACATAGGACATCTGGATTCTCTCTCTCTCTCTCTGACTTTTTTCTCACTTAATTAGACAGTGCGTCTTAATTAACCTATATATTCCATGCAAATGTAAGAGAAGAAAATAATTATTTCTCTTTATTAATCTCTTTATTCTCACATGTACGTGAGCCGTACGTTAATTTAAAAATTGATGAATGCTCCTTGCTATTTGTAGGAGCTTATAAGCTATACAATGGACTTGGGTACGGTTGAGATGCATCTTGACATTATGGGTATGCTTCAAATTTCTATAATGGATCATTTGGATGAAATTTTGTAATACTAGCTTAAATAATATATATACAGCCGACAAGCTAAAATTTGTATTCACTATTTTATTTTATTTATTTAGTGTTTCTAATAGGCTTCATTTATTAATTTCCAACGGATTCATATATGAAAATTGTAATCTGACAGAATTCGGCCCTAATCTATAATATGGTGTCTAAAGACTTTGTTCAGCATTGAAAAACCTATCTCTGCACATTTGCATTAGTTGCTCTCAAATTGTTCAGCATAGTGCAGCTCCAAATTTTAAATGTAAGCGTTATTGGGACCAATTAATCCACATCAGATAATTCCATTACTTCACAAGATAAGGCATTATTATATTCTAAGGTAAAAGTATGTGAAATTGGTATTGCTTGAAGATATATAGGACATCTGGTTTCTCTCTCTCTCTCTCTCTGCCTTTTTCTCGCTTCAATTAGACAATGTATCATAATTAAAGAAACCTATATATTCCATTCCAATGGAATACAAGAAATGAACCAAGTCTCTTTATTCTCACATGGACGTGTCCCGTTAATTTGTAAATTAATTGAGTTTCCTTGACATCATGAGTATGCTTAAAATTTTTATAATGGATCATTTTGATGAAATGTTGTAACGGTGGCTTAAATAATATATTCAACCTACAATACTTCACAACTTCAGTAATTACTTAAATTAATTATAGGGTAAAGATTTTAACAGATTGCTTTTGGCTTCATGCAGTGCATGGACAATAGAATCAAAACAGTACTGCATACTATGTATGCGCTGCATGAAGTAAAAATTACTCTGTTCAAATATTTACCTGAATTATAATCATGAAATTTATTGGAGAGCAACTCAAGACTGTAACAAAGAAGTCTCAATTTGAGAAAACGCAATGGGACCCACTTGCAGTCAGTTCTTGCAAAGGACCAAAGAAGTCTCTAGACTGATTCAAATAAATCATGATTATTGAACTAAACTCAAGTATTAATTGCAAGAGAAAGAGAGAAAGAGAGAGGAAACCTCATCAGAGGGTTTCTTTAGAGATTTCGCCTTCATGAGCAAATTCGTTAGTGCTTAGTTGACTTACGACGAAAGCATAGAGACAGAGAGAGAATTTGTGTTATCATAATTAATGCAGTTTGTTTGGATAATAACGCCGACTCAAATTTTGATTTTGAATCTAGACCGTCCGATCTGCTTTGACACCTCAGATTCTGATCGGACGATCCTATTGTAAGCTAAAATATTATGTTCCCTCAGTGAATGTGGACCAGATAACAAAGCCGAGATCATGCTACTCGGTCCATTCATAGTATGTAGAAATGGGCTGGGCCCAGTAAGGAACTCTTGGGCCTTAAATAATTTATAAGTTAATTACAATTAAATGGAGCACAGTACGGATATCCATTCCAGCTGGGGGTTTTAATTAGCTGTCTCTACATTAGAATTGAAACACTAGATTTTGGGTTTTGGTGTAATGTGAGCGGGATTGAACTATACAAAAATTAAAAGGAAAAAAGTTTCAGTCAAATTTTAATATATATAATTAAAAAAATTAAAATTATAGGGTAGCTAAGCACCCATTGAGTTGCATTAAGATCTGTCCTCGATAGAACTAAATAAGGCCTCGGTCACCAGTTTTCTTTTTTTATTCATTTCAAACTTAAAAAAAAAAAAAAGAATTTGGATAGCTTAAAGCATAGATTTATTGACCATTGGCATGGGTGTAATTAAATTAAATTGTGTAGAAAGGTCTTGGTTTGCTTAAAGCATAGATTTAATAAAGAGTTAGGCTAATATGACACTAGTGTTATATCAAACTAAATAACACCACATCTTAAACTGTTAGATCTGCTTTAATATTCGTAATATCTGCTTTTACTATTCAAACACTTCATTTTGTATGAATATTAAAGCAGATCTAACGGTTTAAGATGTGGTGTTATTTAGTTTGATAAAACACTAGTATCATATTAGCCTAACTCTTTAATAAATTATAGATTACTAATTGGCATGGTAGTAAATTAATTAATTTTTTACAATATTTGAAACACTCATGATTCGGAGGAATTGCATGTTCTCATAAGAAAAGTTTAATTTTAATAAAGAAAGATCCATACATAAACTTGTATATAGTTGAAACAATATTGTACAACGAGAGCAATGGTAAAAATCACACATATGTCGCACATAGGCACATAAAAAATGACAAATGAATTACATTGAAATATTTTTTTTTTACAAAGATAAACCACCAGTTGGCACCCAATTTAAATTGCATACATGATATTATGAAAAAAAAAAAAAAGGATACAAAGATGATGTATAAATATAGGTGCAAACTTCACTTGGCGCAATCATTGTTGTTTGTAGCTAAGCGCATTATATTTGGTTTGAATAAAAGATAATACGGTTTGAATAAAAGTAAGCACAAACAAACAGATTCCAGCGACGACAGATATGATTATCCATGTATTGGAGCAGTAGCGTTTCTTGAACTCTCCTCTACAGACACTTTTTTTATGATGTGTCATCACCTTCTCCATCAAATTTACAAGCTCATTCGGCATTTTGAGAGAATCATCAATTAAAGTTTTGAGGTCTTGAACGGTGCGCAAAACATTCTTGTCGTCAAAACTCGTGCCTAGGATGATGTTATTCGCTCGCAATACTCTCACATCTTCTTCAGTTTTTACCAAGTTCGCCATACATGTAACATAGGACGAGAAGGGGAGCCCACATCGGAGCCCGTACAGGTCTTCAAATCTTAAAAGACTTTCATAGACTTTAGAGGACAATGCACAATATGTGTGTGTGTGTACATGGACCGTGTACCTAGCTGCCAGACCAGATATGGAAAGCAGCAGCTGGCTCTTGTATTAATATGGAAGGTGGCAGCTAGGATTTGTTTCTAATTTATGTCATGATTATGAGTTATGTTGTTTCCTATTTTAGAAGATTGTAATATTAAGAAAAAAGTAAAGGAAAAAAGAAAGAAAGTAGGATCTAGGAAATTAGAGGAGGTTCCTTCTATAAAACCTACCATTCCTCCTCTGTAAAAAATATTCACTTGTGTAAGAAATAAAAAAACACGTGTGTGAGTGTGGAGGATGTACGTACCAAGTTGGTGCTGAACCTCATTAAACATTGTGTCTTTCTTTTGTGTGTTTGTTTCTGTTTCCTCTGACATACACGGACCGTGCACAAGAATACACAGCCCATACACAAGCTCGCTGCTGTCAAGTTTAACGTTTGAGAAGAAAAACTGAATTCATATCACCTATGGTAACAAAAATATTTATGTTTAGATCCAGATCATGTATCAGAATATGCACGACTATTAAAGGGGTCCCATGCTTCGGGTGGATTGATCAAACAGTCCGGATCCAACCAGAAATATTCTATTACCTGATAGGATATGGACTAGTAAAGACTGACATAATTTCTAATTCATGATTGAACAAATAATTAAGTGCTTATGTCTCCTCGTGGCCTAACGAATTGGACATGATTTGGACTCCAACATATTATGGGAAAATCAAATGACGGACATATGGTAGGAGTCCCTTTTTTTCTTTTTTTTTTCCGGATCCGAAGTTAAGCGCTGAAAAAAGATTTTGAATCCAAACTATATTTCACAAAAATTAAAGAGAGAGGAACGAGCCACTCATATAGTCTATAGCAAAAAAGTTTGGGTTTGAAATTTTTTTTCGGCTTCTAACTTTGAAACAGATTTACATTACCAAAACTACAAAATCCCTAGTTAACACAGTTTAGACAGTACACATTGAAAAAGATAGATTTAAAGATGCCTATTACAAAAGATCTTATGGAAATTATCTCTAAAAGGCATCAATCATGTCGTTCCCACTTCCATGTGTTTGCTTGCGTTGTCGTTCCCCATCCAACTCTCGTCACTTGGGTCAAGATCATCAGTATATATCTAAGATATCACCGAGATATACAACTTTTTTGTACCAGTTGTGTAATTGAGAAACTCTTGTTTTGTTTCTATGAGGGTAATTAAATTAGTCACACTTTGATAAAATATAAGTTAATCAAAAGTTAGACGGTAATCTAGTTTCCCCTCCATAAATAAATAGTGAACAGTATTTTATTATGATCCAAATGTAACTAACATTTACTATGCCCTTTAGGTCAATACTTGTTCAAAATTACTCCAATGGGGATTAATAATTTTTAGTTCCCATTTTGAAAATGGTTCTTTCCCCTCAACGAATTTTGTATTTAATTAAGAAATTGTAGCATTTTGATGGGTCAAATCAAGGCCATTAAACTATAACCCAAATTTCAACTACCTTGGTCAAACCATATGGATAGCTTTGGACTAATAAGTTATTGTTTTTTTGGCAATCTAAGTCTAACTAATTTATTGAGAGCTGATGAAGAAAATTAAAATTAAAGCTTTCTCCACTGTAGACCATCTATCGTAATTTTCATGATTTTTTTTTTAGTCTTTAGCATATACCAATGCATTAATTTTGCATGTACCACTTTCATTTTTTCAGTGATGCTGTGTGCCTCAGCCTAGCTATCACCATATATGTACCATATTCATTTTTTATCAATACAGGCCCTGTTGTTAAATTTGGCCCAGTCATTTAATTTTGAAAACAGCACTTTTGGAGCTTTTGTACAAAAAATTCATGAATTAATTTACATCCATATATACTTGCCAAAAACTCTTTTCTTACATTAGTTTTCATTCTGAAGAGCAATTCAGGTTTTGTCTTTAGTGAGTTAGGCGCCACATGAATAATTGTATTGCTTTACGGCCCAATAAACTCCCAATTTAAATGCATTAAAATGCTGACAAGGCCTGGCGGGATGATTGAAGTTTCACTATCAATATCCTTTGGTGAACTTTTATTTTTTGTTTTTTGTTTTTTATTGTGCCTAGAACCAGTGCATTAATTAACAGCCCAATTTTCGAATTTTTGGAAATTTTATTTGACATGAAGTGATACACATAATTGAAAAAAGAAAAAAAAATATTATAGTGTGGTCATGACATGTTAAAATTGGTCTTGAATTTTTATGAATTGAGACGAAGAACTATTTGTAAGTAATTTGATTTTATAGTCATTCTCTGATTATATAGATTTTCTTATAGCCTTGAAATATTTTCAAAATTTATTAATCACCCTGTTGATTAGAATTAATGTTTACTTAACAATATATTAAATAAGAAATTTAGTATTTTTATAACAATTTTAATTCCTCAATTATTAGTATTGTGTGTTCGGTAGAAGTCACTAATTAATATATAAATACCAAAAAAAAATGCATTTCATTTATTATCTAAGTTGCATATATAATGACACCTGTTATCCACGCTTGATCCATATAACTCCATCAATATTTCTAATATTTCCTTGCCGCTGAAATATCTATTAGAAGAGCGAGAGGTACCTTGACATAGAAAAGCGGATTATTATATAGAAGGAAATTACATTCTTTTTGGGAAAACTCTTCGTGAATTGATCAGACCGCCACTTAGAAATTTTCAAATTAAAAAAGAGAAATTGAGAGAGCAAAGTGAAGAGTAAAAAAAATGGGGGGAAATGGTGAACAAAGGAATGGGGAAAAGATAGATGAAAGGAGGGGTGTCAATCAGCAGCCTTATTCGATGGTGATGATAAAGGAACGGAGGTGAAGAAAGTTTCTCGATTGTTTGCTTGCAATTCTATGTCTGCTCTCGAATTAGTCAACAGGCTTGCTTATGAGCAGCAGACTCGGCTTCGAACCACGTCATGTCGTCGATAACAGGTGCATATTTCGAGTTACTCCTAGCTCCTTCCAACTAATTTTATTAATTGTTGATTGTTAGATTATTATTGTTGATTTAGTTTGCTTGATTGTTGATTGCTTGCTTATAATTGTTGATTTGGTTTGCTTATAATTGTTGATTTGGGTTGCTTAATTGTTATAGAGTAAGTATTGATTAATTATTGGGTAACGGTTCATGTTTGTAAGGCATGCATAATTAACATAACATATGGGTAATTCACTAAAAGTAACGGGACTGCACTGAAATTGATATAAATGCCAAAATTAGAAGACCTCGTAATAACATCCCCGCTATTATGTTAACCAAATCGGTTGGTATGGTGACAAACTATAGAAATGAAAGCAGTGTAATTTTAAATAAGCATGCATGAATCTTAAGTCCGGTATTTTATGATTTCTCTATCTACTCTTGAGACCAGAGCATGTCATGAATTGAATCGTTTGGTTTAACAATAGTTCAAAAATGATTCGGTTTGCTTGATTGCTATTTTTCTTGATTATTGCTTGTTGTTCTCCTATTTGTTTGTCATATTATATTTGAATGCTTGTTATGGATTGGAAACTGCATGTTTTAAATGCTTAGTTTGTTTTCGGGACATGATTATATTTTTCATAAGTTGATGTATAACATGGTACAAAGCAACTTAGCTCAAGCATGAGTTCAATTTAATAAAATGAACCTTGGCATGATATGGATGCATTATAATTCTCATAAATGCATGACACGAATACATAACTTTGGATGTGAAAGATGATTATATTTTCTAAAGCTAAGAAAGATTTGTAACATGGTATGGTTATAAAGGAATTGTGCTAAAAGAACCATATGTTTGAAACCTAACGATCATGTAGGCATCCTATTCAGGGTAAGCTGTAATTTATGTTATGTACATGCTGAACTTTCATGAGTCCTTTTTGACTTTGTATGCGGTTCCCATCTTGCTCTACCACATTGATGGTATTCCTTTTTTTCGATGTAGCCATACTGTGAAAATAACTTGTATTTCTATCTCCCTGTAACTCCCATTTTGATCTTCGCTCTTTGCTTCCACATCTTCTCTTCATTTACCACCAACTCTGTGAATCACCTTTTCAATATTGCTTTTTCCCATTTTTCAAGAGGAGTGATTTGTCTGATTTCCTCCATCTTATCGACCCAACCCAAAAATTCCCTGCAAAGTTGAGTCTGATACTTCATCTTTTTTTGTTTTTCTTTTGTCCAAGCTGAAATTGCATTTTGTAGAGATGTCATTTTGAGATGTAGCTGCAAGGTTGTGGTAGCCATTGGAGCATTGTTCCATTCCTCTTTGACAGCCTCTTTAAATTGTGGAGAGGAAAGACAAAAAAATTCCAATCTGTAAAAAGATGACTTTCTGAACCTTGTTGATACTGAATATAGTAAAGGGCAATGATCAGATGACGTATTCGGTAGAGGTTTCTACGAGCAGTTCAGAAAGGTCATGATCCAAGCAACTGAGATTAGAAATCGGTTGAGTCTGACCATCGTTGGGTTTTGTCTTGCATTAGACCAGGTGAATCGGCGACCTTCGAGCTGTAGATTCGTCAAGTTATGATCTGAAACCAAGTTTGCAAATGTTAAAGTCTCCCTCCAGCTTTGATTTTGATTGCTTCTATCTTCTGCATTTAATGTTGTGTTAGAGTCACCACAGACCATCCATGGGATGTCATCTTGTGGTTTGTGTTCTCTTAATTCATCAAAAAAACTGTCTTGCTGCTTCCCATGATGGTCTGTAAACACCTGTGATTACTAGTTTTTTTTTTTATCTTCACTTCTCATGAGTTCAACTGTCAAGCAAAAATTTCCAGAAATAGTGTTAATTAGATTAAATTTCTCCTGATTCCAAGATAAAAGTATCTCCCCTCTTGTTCCCATGGCATCCAAAGTTACAAAATTTCTAAGTCTCATGCCACATATTTCTTTTATCAATGCATCGTCTATCCGAGATAGTTTTGTTTCTTGTAAGCATACAATGTTTGGATTTTCTAATAGAATAGTCTTACGTATTGCTAATCTCTTGTCCTTATCATTCAATCTTCGAACATTCCAACAGAGCATTTTAAATTTGAGACAATAATTTGACATTAATAATATAAGATGGCTTCTGGAGATAAGTTTACAATGCTAGCACTTAATCTCCTCAAAGACAAGAACTATACTATCCCGGATACAACAATTGAGACCCATAAATTTCTAACCTGAGTATCATTTGCTGACCCAATTTTGTCCTCATACACAAAAAGCCTACATGGCATTTTTTTAAAAATAAAAATCCAAAATAACATGCTAAAATAAATCTGGGATATATAGTATACCGTAACAAGTTTAAACAAAAATAAATCTGCTATGGTATGGTATTTCGATTGTACTTAATTATACCGTAACAAGTTTATATTCTATTCACTTATACATGTATTATGAAACTTAAAAGAAAGTTGTATCATGTATTGTGGCTCATGTCTTTTTATTGGTAGAGTGTGTGTGTATATATAGAGAGAGATGGCTAAGGTATATTGCAATGTATAGCCATTTTTGTACATTGGCCTATAAATTATGTGAAGTCCAAATAACCAATCCATAGCATAGCAGATATATATATAGAGAGAGATTCTATGTGGCTACTTTAATATTTGTGCAGATCAAGTGTTCACAGATCTTAAAGCAGATTGTCAAATACAAGAGTTCACTTGATGCCTTCAACTAGAACATGAAGAACGAAGGCACCAAGTCAACTCTTCAAGGGTGCCGGTGCTGGTGCCAACATTCTACATCACACACTAGGGTCTTGGTACACTTAACCATATGTGTATAAAACTTCTTTAAAAATTGTGCTATCAGATATCACTTCCAAATCGATTTGATGAGAAGGAAAAGAGAAACCTAAAAATTTCACTCTGTTATCACTACGCACATCATTCTCTCCTGTAACCCTTAGTCTCCCTCTTCATCTTCCTCTCCATCTCCGGCACCCTCACTCTCTGTCTCTATTCAGTCACCTCTCCCAAATTGCAAGAGAGTAGGTCAAGGAGAACTTCAGAGGATGCGGAGCAGATTACAAAGGTGAGACCATGCTGTTTCAGTACTATTTCCCTTTACATTTTCTTATTTACTTGTGTGTGAAGTGTCAAATTTATCCCTGGTGAAAGGTTTAGAAGGGGATCCAGTCCGATCCATTCATGGCATGCTTAATTAGATGGGTTGGGCCCAGTGAGGAGTATTTCGGCCTTAAATAATTTACAAATTAACTAGAATTAGATGGGCCGCAGTGTAAATTTCCATTCCAGTTAGGGCTTTAACATATTGATACTGTCGGTCTATTAGAATTGCAACTCTGGCATTTGGTAGGTGAATTTCAGTTTGGATTACTGCTAAACTGATTATTTGTTGACAATCAGAAACTACATTTGTAAGAGAAATATAAAAATACTTGTTGCAGGGCTGTAATTTTGAAGTCTCCATGTGTATTCTGGCAAATGTCTAATGCCATTAAAATGCTGGTAGAACTAAAATAAGACATTAGGTCACCAGGTTCTCTTTTAATTTTAATTTTTTTTCTTTTTGTACTTTTTTTTTCCTCTTTTGATTGATTGAGGAGAGGTCCTAAAAAAATTTCAATCTTAAAATTATGGATTGCTTAAAGGATGGATTTGTTGATTATTGACATGGGAGTAAATTGAATAATATCACAAATTTGAACTTCAGGAGAAACACTCTGGAGGAGGAAGTATATACCCTCGTAAGAAAAGTCAAAATTAATAAACAAAGATTTATACCTAATTAATAGTTGAATACTTGGTTTGTAAGGTGAGTTAGTACTGCTCGACAAGAGAGAAGATAAAAATTACATTGAAAATAAGGTACAACATACATGATAGCGCAACATAGTCAATTGAAAAAAAGATAAACCTACCATACACACACAATTTAAATTGCATACATGATATAATGATATAAAAGAAAATCAAATCAGGATACAAGAAGATGTATATATATAGTTGCATACATATCTTAGTGCAATCATGTTTTTTTGTAGCTAAGCACACTATATTTGGTTTGAATAAAAGAAAGTTCGGTTTGAATTAATGTAAGGACAAACAAACAGATACCGGCAATAACAGAAATTGTTATCCATGGATTTGAGCAGTAGCGCCTCTTGAACTCTCCATATACTCTATAGGCCCATCTTTGATAATGTGCCATTACCTTCTCCTCCAAAGTTTTCAGCTCATTCGGCATCCTGAGACCATCAGGAATAAAAGTTTTCAGCTCTTGCACACAGCGCAAAACATCCTTGTCGTCAAACGGTGTGCTTGGGATGACACCATTTTCTCGCAATATTCTGACATCTCCTTCCGTCTTTAACAAGCATGACATGCATGCAACATAGGCCGTGAAGGGTTTTCCAAGGCCCACATAATCCCGTTCAAATCTTAAAAGACTTTCATAAAGTTTAGGGCTGTGTTGGAAAAGGTGCCAGGGTGTTAATTGCATCCGTCCAGATAATATCATGTTTTCAGAGTAAGACAGATCAATGGAGCCACCCTCATCCTTTATGAAACCTATTTGAGATAAGTGCAACTTTGTTGCACTAGGTATATGGAAGCGGCTAATCGGCTTAGCTTGAAATAATTGCAAATACTTCCCATCGGGAGTTCGAGACCAATGGAAGATGTGTAGTAGATGTTTGAAGTCACCTTCACAAACGATACCAACATCCTTTCTAGATGGGTGTTCTCTTGGACATAGTTTGTCAAAGCATGAGAGCGCAATTTGGTGGATTGGGGTATCAAAAAGTTTGCTTAAGTTGGAAAGCTCTGTATATATGGCTTTGACAACAAACCACGGTATCTGGTAGTTCATGGTCAACATGTAACACTTGGCCTCTATTCGATCTAATAAAATTAAGTACTCTGCCATATTTTGAATTTCTTTAGCCGTTAGACCTTTTGGAAAACTATTTTGGTCTTTCATTTTATCCACAATAACCACTTTGTAATCTACCCCTGATAAGAAAACCATCGCAAATATTAAGAAGCAACTATGGACCAGTAGGTGTTCTATGAAACATTTGCTATTTTCAGCACGAAATTTTTCATTGACCCCATGGTAGTAGCTCCATGCTAGATCTTCCTTCTCTTGCATGTATTCAAGGTATGAACGTAAGTTGAGACCAAACCAGTGTGCCATACATGCAACAAAATTCCACTTTTGGGTTTCAGGTATGAAAGAAGCCCCAAAATCATCCCAACATTGCCAATTACCAAATATTGATGGCCGGTTTTCAAATTTTTTTGATGGTCCAGTTGCATGGGAGATGAGTCGAGCTTCCATCTCCAGAACCCATTCTGATGTGGATATTTTATCTACTGGTTGTATTGCATCATTACTCATTTCTGGTCCTCTTCCGGCTGATTATTCCACAAATAAGCTTCTGAAATAAAGTGGAACGTAGATGATTAAATAAATATTGAATACAGATATGCTAATTGAAGAAGCATGGCATATATATCCCGGTTAATCAAAAGTTCAGGCTTGACTGTACAACTTTTTGCGTAGTTTGACATGAAAACTGATCAATTTACAGAGATAAAACTTACCGACCGAAGAATCAACTAAGATCTGGATCCACAAACAAACACTCCTTTCCTCTTCCCGATCGATTAATCGGTTCACAAATAAACAAACAAGCTCAAGCTCTTCTGAAAATATAATTCATGTTAGTGAAGATATAGATATTATATTGGGCTACGAGGAAACACCCAGATAAGGTAGTCACTCTTATATATAAGATAAATTGGGAATAATATGTAAGGTAAAAACAAGTGAAATTGGTATTGCTTGAAGATATATAGGACATCTGGATTCTCTCTCTCTCTCTATCTCTTTTGAAAGGTTGGCAGACTCTCTCTCTCTCCCTTCTCTCATTTTAATTAGACAACTAGTGTATCTTAATTAAAGAAACATTTATATTGAATTAATTTAATATAACGTCAAGCGTATAAAAAAAATGTATATAAGTTTATTTTAATATATTCATTTTTTATCGTTTTTTTTAAATGCACAGGTAGTCATTTTTTATAAGATAACTTGGTAATAATTTAGTGTCCTAACGTACTTCACGAGGAACGCAGTAATATATTGTAAGCTAATAAGTGTCCTAACTGAACTTGGTATTGCTTGAATTTGAAGATTATAATATCTGGACTCTTTCTCCCTTTTTTACATAGATCTTGCTTTCTAAACTCAATTATTGTTACACTTTAATTAGAGGATGGCAGACAATAAAAGTGAGGCTTTTTATTCCCACATGATTGTGTTGAAAATGCTCTTATTTGTTGGAATTTATATATATATATATATATATATAGATGAGGGATTCAATTACACATTTTTTGGTGACACCGAATTATACTCTCCATTTCAAAAAAATTTAAGTTCAAATATTCGATCCAAACCATTTAATATAATTAATATAATAAAAGTGAGGCTCTTTATTCCCACATGATTGTGTGCCGTTAATTTGAAAAAGTATATATATATATAGAGGTTGGCTAAGATCAAAGTGGTAGTTCATGAGTTTTGGTGCTACCAATTCGTTTTTCAAATTTCATAGTTTAAAATGTTGATCCAAACTATTCAAGTTGATCTCTATATTAAAATGTGCCTAGAGACCAAATTTTACATTTTTATGAATTTTTTTACTATTTATTAAGCCACTTTGAAAATCTCGGATCCAATGGTGGCTTTTGATTTTACTGTTTTGTTAAGCCATAATTGGATTAGCAATTTTCAAAGTGACTTAATAGATAGTAAAAAAATTCAGAAAAATATAAAATTTGGTCTCCAACTACATTTTAATATAGAGATCAACTTGAACGGTTTGGATCGACGTTTTGAACTTTGAAAATTGAAAAATGAATTGGTAGCACCAAAACTCAGGAACTACCAATTTGATCTTAGCCAACCTCTATATATATGTATATATATAGAGTAAGGCTTGGGTGCTATGGATAGCATACAGTGTTACGGCTTAATATTCGAGTTTTTAAAATCCTAACAGTCGATCTAAACCGTTCATCTTGTTCTCCATATTAATAAGTGTTTGAAGACCAAATTTTACATTTTTTGGAAATTTTTACTATTTTTTTCGGTAGGTAGAAAATCAAATATCTGAATGGTGCAGAATTTTTTAGATCAAGTGATTTTCTACTTAGCTAAAAAAATAGTAAAGAATTTTCAAAAAATATAAAATTTGGTCTCCAGACACATATTAATATGGAGAACAAGATGAACGGTTCGGATTGACTGTTAGGATTTTAAAAACTCGAATATTGAGCCCTAGCACCGCAGGCCTCTATGTTATGCAAAGCACCCAAGCCTTACTCTATATATATATATATATATATATATATATATATATAGATAGAGAGAGAGAGAGAGAGAGAGAGAGAGAGAGCAAAGCTGGGGTGTGATGTGCTCACTAAGAGGTTTTGGTAAGCGCAACACCAAAACTATTTTGGATTGGCTTCAAACGACGAATCTAAACCATTGAAATCCATGTACTTAATGAGTGATACATGTATATGTGAAATTTTGAAAGTTTCGAATACATATGCTACAAGGTCAAGTGGTCAAAGAAATGAACATTTTATAAGTTATTTATATAAGTTGTTTTATGTATTCATTTTTCATTATTTCTTTGACCGCTTGACCTTGTAGCAAATGAATTTGAAACTTTCAAAATTTTGCATGTACATATATCACTCATGAAGTACATGGATTTCAACGGTTGGATTCTTCGTTTGAAGCCGATTCGATATACTTTTGTACATTAGACTATAAATGACTAGATTCAAAGTCCAAATAACCAATCCAAACCATCCATCTTGTTCTCCATATTAATATGTGTTTGGAGACCAAATTTTATTTTTTTTGGAATTTATTTACTATTTTTTTAGATTTATTGAAAATCGGTAATACCATATAATTTGAGTTACGATCTAATTAAATAATTATATTTTAAATATAGTGCCACGTAATTAAAATACTAAAATAAAAAGTACAACGTAAAGATTTATATTTTTTTCTTCTTATTTTCTTTCATGTGAATAGATTAATTTAACAATAACAAATAACTCAAAAAAGTAATCATCTAGTCTTATTGATATCCGTCTAATATATAAAGTATATATGTATAAATTACTCACCGATTGATTGATATTCGTATAATATAACATATATAAGTTAGTATGTTTTTAATTATAAACTGACTGATTAAGCGTATGATTCGGCAGTGAAAAATCCTATCAATGATAATATAAATAATAACTTCAAAATATAGCTCTCTCCATTCGCAATTGGCGGCTCTCCACAGATAAATCTAACTAATTAGCGACTTCTCAGAAAATAAACTACTCATATTACTATGTACCCTATCTTTCCCTCCCCGCCATCTTCACAGAAGTTAATAGAAAAGAGCTATACATTTTTTTTTTAATTTCCTCTTTCCTTGATAACTCCCATAGGAGACCCAAAGCCGTTCAAATCAAGGTATTTCAATCTTGTATTAAATTAGTGTTTAGTAAATAGAATCACTACTTTCGTATATTTATTTATGTGATAAAACTTCTTGAAAACTATATTGTTTCTAAAAAAAATGTATTTGATAAGATTCCTTAGATTTTATAAATCATTTTGTCAAATGATAATCAAAACATTTTGTTAAATGATAATCAAAACATTCCTTAGATTCCATTGGACTAAATACAAGATTTAAGCTCACAAGCTCATGCATTTAAATATTGAAACGTGTAGCGTTACGCCTGGATATACAAAATTGTTACAAAAGAGGCACTCTGCTTAACTTAAACTATAATTCATATCATTATCTAGTTTTAATATGATCTAACCGCAAACTAAATCTTACCAATAGATAATAGTCTGATCAGTAACCGTTCTAAAGTAATAACCAAAACTAAAGAACACAATTCAGAATATCTAGTCAGTATATATATATACACACTTAAAAATTAGTAATAACCAAAACTAAAGAACACAATTCAGACGAAGACAGTACTTAAAACTTATTGATTGGACAAATAAAAATTAATATTAAAAGAATGAGATGCTGAGAATTAAAGAGAAAATGTAGAGATATGTACCAAAAAGGAGACGACGTCTGTCTTCATCTCTATGGCTCTTTCTCCAAATGCTAAGGAGGCGAACAAGAAAACTTACGAGATTTATAGAGGTAAATGGTCAAAGTAGACACGAGAAGACTATCGAGATCCTTTGCTACGCATTCAAAGTCTCTATGTGTAGCGACCTGTGTAGATTGGAATATTGAGATCCTCTGCTACGCATTAAAAAGGTCCTATATAAAATTTTCTTTACTATACTTCATTTTCCTTTAAATTTATCCTCTATCTTCGGTTTAAATTGAAAATCTTTGGGTTGATCAACAAAGTGATTTGACAAAAGCAATTACAAGTTGTTGGAAATCTAAATGCCAACGCCTATTATTTTGAACCATTATATACTTATATAAGTTTTTAAAAGTAAAATTAGTGTGTTCTTCCGCTCATGAAATTCTTGATAATCATAATTTCAATAAATATCGAATTTATTTCCAACTATATAGAAACGGTTCTGCAATTTTATACAATGTATCGACCTTTTCATACACAATGAACATATACAGGGTCGTCGAACCGTGTGTTTCTGACCTTATATGGTCGCATTTTCTGTAGTACTGCTCTCTGTCCATCTCTACTACAGATATCTGAGAACTGATCAGAGGAGACTTTGCGTACAGGTCTACGAGATTTTCTAGATGATCATAAAAATGAAACTGTTTCTTAGAAGCATCAAAATAAATGCTACTATGATATCTACTATTTAAAAATGAATTTTTCAATTACTAATAAATAATCAACAAAAAATTGATGTCGTCCAGATTTGGATAAGGAAGTCAGAATAACACCTTCCATTGGTACCAACAGTGATTGAGAAGAAAAGTATATTGTCATATTATTCAATTAGCAAAAGTAGTCAGAGGACATCTCTTTCTATTGCATTGCTTTACATAAACTTACAAAATTGCAAATAGTGATTGAGATGTAACTTATTCTGTTTGTTAATTGGTGCTTCTTGCGAAACTTCTAGCTCAATGTTTTGTATATCTTATCTGCTTCATGCATTTGTTTTCTTGTTATTTTTTCTCTGATGGCTTTATCCCATCGTTATAAATTAAAAGAAAAATTGTAACTTAACAGCCATGCATAGATTTTGGCACTTTGGATAGTCAACTGCGTGTGCGCGTTTCATCAAGTTGTATCTCTTCTTTGTCTAGCTAGCACAAGTGGCTAGGCGTTCATCTTCCACCAGAAATTTTGAACACTTGTTGGTTGGACATATTGTCTGTAACAAGAAGACTTGGAGTCAATCGGAGAAAAATCAACATAGAAAGGGAGATAATTATTTGATGAGATATTCACTTATATAATGTTGTTTCCACATATATAGAATATGCAAATCCAAGTGAAAATTCAATACATCTTAAAAATTAATATTCTCCATGAACTTGTCATACATACACTAGATTCAAGTTTGTTACATTTTAAATATTTTGCACGGTTCTGAAAATTGAAATCAAAATCAGTATTCGGCAATATTAACCAAGGAAGCTAAAGGGTACTCCTTTAGCTTGAAGGAGGGTTAAGGAGGCTCTTACCGTAAACGGTACCTGGAGCAAAGTTGTCATCCACTCCACGGAAGCTAATTGGGTTTTAGAATCCCTATAATTTATTTTGAGTAAGGGTAGAGAGATCCATGGGTTGTATCACCTCTTAGACAATGCATATGTGCGCACAGCCTCTCTGGTCATGAGCAGCCCAAAGATGATGAGAAATATTGGGCCAGGAAAATTGCCGATGAAGTCACACTTTATATATACAACTTGAGATTGTAGCCCTCACCATTGTGATATCAAGAATGAGTACAGCGGGGTGCAACAAAGGGGTGAGTAAGGATTTGAGAGAGAAAAAGGGCGAGAAGACGACTATGAAATCCAAAGAGAGAGAAGTTAAAAGGGAGGTGAGTTTTTGATTAGATGTGGAGGTGTTGAGAATTAAAGATAGCAAACAATTCGAAGAGGCAGCCAAAAAGTAAAAAAAGGTGTACGAATCATACCCGGTTCCAAAACAAATACCGTGTAGAATGAACTTTATCAAACACGGTTTTTGCTAAAATCATGTATACACAATTATTTCTATACAACCGTGTATGTTAATTATGTTTTTTTTTTTTTTTTTTTTTTTTGTTTGTTAGCCTTTAAAACTCATAAAATAAATTCATACAGATTAATTTGATGGTTATTAATAAATCAAAAGTATACATTTGCAATATACCAAAAGAACTTGCTACTTCTAATTTTATCAATATTGTGAAGGTTATTCCTGGCTTTTCTCAATCTGATATCCAGTCTCGCATTCATGGAGGAGAGGTTCATTTTCTGAGAAAATCTTTAATTAAACATTCACAATCTGATATCCAGTTTTATTGCTAATCATAGATCCATTCTATATACCAACCGGACTTATATCTCTCTTGCTCTTCTTCCATGGAGAAGAGCTTTCCTCACTAATAAATGCTGTAATAATTAAACCTTCATAATCTGATGTTCTAGTCTTATAGATCAACATAAAATAAAGATTGCAAGAGTAGGCTTATTAGTGTGAGGTAAAGAAAGCACTGTAATAGTGATTGTGTCACACAAGCCATGGATATCTCTTTCTCTTTCGGTTCAAGTCTATCAATGAGTATGAGCTGGATATTGGTTTAACAAAGTATTGGTAAATGCAGTTTTATAGAGATCGAAAGACAGTTCTCTTTTTTTTTTTCTTTTTTTTTTCCTTTTTAAATGCCAGAAAGCAACAGCTAGCGTACAGTATAGGTTACTGGACTTAGACTAGCAAGTCTTACTAGGCTCACAGCCACATTTATATAGAAGAAAATTACACTCTTTGTTTATTTAATTAAGAAAAGTTAATTAGTCTGGGACAACAACAGCTCAGTGTGCATTGAATAAAAAGATGATCAATAGCTTCATTTTCCAAGCAAAATTGACATTTGAGGTCGCCAACCCAGCCCTTAAGGGCAAGGTTGTCTTTTGTGAGAATTGTATTATGAGTTACTAGACACATAAAAACCCTAACTTTTGGGGGTATTGGTAGGTTCCACTATAACATTGAATCCTTAGGTTGCAGCCCACCAAAATTAAGAATTTTATAGATTGAATGAGTTGAGAAACTTCATGATGCTTCCCATTTCCACTAAATTTTATCATGAGAGGCTATAAATGATGTTGAACTGATAAGATGCAGCAGCTTAGTCCATTTGTAAAAATCTACCCCAACTAATGTAATCCTAAACTTAACTATTCTATCTTGAGAGTTGATTACATCCGCTAAAAGAATGTTTGGCTTAGTACATTTAGTGAATAGAGTGTAATATCTAGTAGCCAGTGAACAATTTTGGTACCATTGGTCAAGCCAGAATCGAATATGTGTGTTGACTCCAGGTTCATATGATACCCCTAATTCTCCTATGTGATTAATTTTCAACAAGGCATTCCAAAAATCAGATTTTAGCAGAGAAGATGTGCAACATATTTATGTAAAATTATAGTTATCCAAATTCCTTCATAATAAGGGTTTTTGAGTTTACACCACCACTTTAGGAGAAGGGATATATTCATGTGTTGCAAATTTAAAATTCCTAACCTAACAAACTTAGCTAAGTTGGACATATACCAATCTATGAGTATGTACTTTTTCTTCCTAGAGTTGCCTTGCTATAAAAATCGTCTTCTAACTTTATCTATTTGTTTAATTACTATAAGAGAAAATTGATAAAGCATACAAAGGCACAGCAGTGAGCACTGAATTGAGTAGGGTTAGTCTACCTCCTATAGAGAACAAGTTCCCTTTCCAATTTTGTAACTTACTTTCTATCTTAGCTACTAGGAAATCCTAATCAGCTACTTCTAATTTCTTATAGTGGAGAAAAAGTCCTAAATATTTAATAGGAAAATCACCTTTTTGGCATCTAAAGGTCTGTTGCAAGGGTATTGAATTTTCTACATGTAAAGAATATAATTCAGTTTTATCATAGTTCATCCTAATACCAGAAATAGCCTTAAAAGCGAACATAGCTCACCATGCAGCTTCCACATTCCCTTCTTGAGCTTCTAAAAAGAGAATTGTGTATTTTGCATAGTGGTAATTGATAATTGCTTGATTGTCTACACAAGTTGGACCTAAACCTTTAATAATATGAGCTTCCCTACCTCTTGTAAATATTTTACTAAGTATATCTGAAGCTAAGATGTAAAGGAAAGGTGATAATGGATCACCTTGTCTAACCCCCCTTTGACAGTAAAAATAGTCAGTCATTTCCCCATTGATAATGAGACAAGATTAGGAACTATACAACCATTAGGTAATCCATTTTATCCATCTCCAAAATTCATACTATGTAGTATCTCTAGTAAGTAGTCCCAATGGATTGTATCACATGCTTTTTCAAAATCTACTTGGACAACTACTCCTAATTGTTTTTGGGTGTAACAAGAGTGGAGAATTTCTTAGCTAAGTACCATGTTATCTAATATGAATCTATTTTTAATAAATGCAGCTTGGCTAGGATCTATCAATCTATTTATAATGTTTTCTAACCTATTAGTAAGTATTTTGGATACTATCTTAAAACTACAATTAACTAAGCTAATAGGTCTAAATTTCTTAATTAACAAAGCATCTTTATCTTTGGGTATAAGACATATACAAGACTTATTGATTTTATAAAGGTTGAGGGAATTATCATAGAAAAAGTGTGTGAGGAGCATGAGATCAGATTTGACTACATCCCAGAAAAATGGATAGAACTTAAACGTAAAACCATCTGGACCAGGTGCTCCATTTGATTCAAAGGCAAAAACAGCTTGTTTTAATTCATTCTCAGTAAATGGTCCTTCTAGGTCCCATTGTTCTACAGTTGTGACCTTTTCATCTACTGACCAGAAATTAGGTCCTAAAGATCCAAATCTTACTCCTATAGATCCTCTGTTACGCATTCAAAGTCTCTATGTGTAACGAGCTGTATAGATTGGAATATCGAGATCCTCTGCTACGCATTAAAAAGGTCCTATGTAAAATTTTCTTTACTATACTTCATTTTCCATTAAATTTATCCTCTATCTTCGGTTTAAAATTGAAAAACTTTGGGTTGATCAACAAGGTGATTTGACAAAAGCAATTACAAGTTGTTGGAAATCTAAATGCAAACGCCTATAATTTTGAACCATTATATACTTACATATGTTTTTAAAAGTAAAATTAGTGCGTTCTTCCGCTCATGAAATTCTTGATACTCATAATTTCAACAAATATCGAATTTATTTCCAACTATATAGACATGGTTCTGCAATTTTATACAATGTATCGACCTTTTCATATACAATGCACATAGACATGGTCATCGAACTAGGTGTCATTAGCTTTTCTTACCTTATATGGTCGCGTTTTCTGTAGTACTGCTCTCTGTCCATCTCTACTACAGATATCTGAGAACTGATCACAGGAGACTTTGCATACAGGTCTACGAGATTTTCTAGATGATCATAACTGCTTAAAAATGAATTTTTCAATTACTAATAAATAATCAACAAAAAATTGATGTTGTCCGGACTTGGATAAGGAAGTCAGAATAACACCTTCCATTGGTACCAACAATGATTGAGAAGAAAAGTATATTGTCACGTTATTCATTTAGCAAAAGTAGTCAGAGGACATCGCTTTCTAGTGCATTGCTTTACATAAACTTACAAAATTGCAAATAGTGATTGAGATGTAGCTTGTTCTGTTTGTTTGTGCTTCTTGCGAAACTTCTAGCTCAATGTTTTGTATATCTTATCTTCATGCATTTGTTTTGTTATTATTTTTTCTCCGATGGCTTTATCCCAGGTTATAAATTAAAAGAAAAGTTGTAACTTAACAGCCCCCATGCATAGACTTTGGCATTTTGCATAGTCAACTGCGTGTGTGCGTTTCATCAAGTTGTATCTCTTCTTTGTCTAGCTAGCACAAGTGGCTAGGCGTTCATCTTCCACCAGAAATTTTGAACACTTGTTGGTTGGACATATTGTCTGTAACAAAAAGACTTGGAGTCAATCGGAGAAAAATCAACATAGCAAGAGAGATAATTATTTGATGAGATATTCACTTATATGAAATCGTTTCCACATATAAAGAAAATGCAAATCCAAGTGAAAATTCAATGCATCTTAAAAATTAAGATTCTCCATGAACTTGTCCTACATGCACTAGATTCATGCTTGTTACATTTTAAATATTTTGCACGGTTCTAAAAATCAAAATTGGAATCGGATAAATCGGTCGGAATCGGCTCAATCGGATCAGTTGCACTCAGACTTTTTTGGTAGAAACTTGTTTTGTACTAAAAAAATAGAAAAATTGGTATTTTGATAGTTAACAGTTTAAATATTTATAACACCCATAATAATTAAATAATGACGGATAACAATTAATTTAATTTATAGTGTAATTACTTCAAATATTAAAAATCTAATTTTAATATTAAATAGACTATTTCATAAAATAAGAAAAATAACGTGAATGATATATATTCACAAAAGAGAAATAAAATATTTAATTTCTACATTTTATATTTTCTTAACAATCAAAATTTAATTTGTAATATTGTTCAATCGCATTCTTTATTTAGTCAAAAAAAAAAAAAACACTGTGTATGCGTCTCCTACACTTGTTAAATATAAAAACTATAAATAAAATAAAACAGTAATTAATGGCTTCGCAGACTACAAGCTTAGTAAGGCACTCAAGCAAACCAGCACATTTTTAAGTCTTTGACCTAGTATTTTGTTCAACAACACAAAAAAAGTTGTTGGATCACGATATAAAATGGACATGGTTTATCGTGAACCACTACAAATTCAAATTTTATATAGTACAAAATTATACACCAAGTCTAGCCATAGAAATAACTGAAGATTCTTCCTCCTAACTCAGCCAAAGACTTCGCCCTTTCCAATTTTTTTCCGAGCACCATTTCTTCTTCAAAAGATGAAAAACTTAAATCTCAAATCAATAACAATGATTTTCCTGCTCTCAACCTCAACATACAACAGAAAGCTAAGGCAGAAGACCAAATCAGTCTAGGACATTCATTTTCACTACCCATGTACTGACTTGGGTGAAACTCAATTTGACTCAGCCTGACTCAGGTGAAACTCAGGCTGACTTGGCCTAACTTGGGTAAACTCGGTCTGACTCGGCCTGAATATCGGATAACTTGGCCAAGTCAAACACTGTTCATCTGATTTTTGCTCAATAGGCGTGAGACTTAGGTGAAACTGGGACCGGTTCCGTTGATACTGGGTTGACTCGGTATCGGCTGAGTTTCAGAACCATGATGTTTTCCATCTCATGAAATTTGTTTGAATTACTAACCTTATTGTTATATAAACAATAATATTGTGTCAGATCATCAATATGGACAAGCATGAATTTTTTCTCAATTTCAATTAACGCCATTGACTAATTATTTGGAACTGAAACTTCACTGTGATTAAAATGTGGTTAGGCAGCGCTGCAGTGCATGAAGTTACCTAGGTGCTTCTGAATATATATCTGATCTAAGTCAGCACCTTTTACAATGAAAGATACCCCAGCAAATAATAATAAGGGAAATTTTTATTAATAGAAATTATTATTAAATAATATAGTGAAACATGAAGAGTTACTGGGATTTTTTTATGGCATATATGGCTGGATCGGAAAAAAAAAAATTTGGAGCCGATTTTTTTTTTTTTTTGTGGATCCAATGTGTTTCGTTGGGCACTCTTTCTATTTCAGAAAAATAATTCCCGTCACTCATTATATTTAAAATTGTTTACTACTGTTTCCCATATTATATATTAAGCTACTATTTCTGTTTCTCAATGTTATTTAATAATATTTTTTTATTGATAAAAAATTAAAAATTGTGGTAATTAACATATACCATAATGGGCTGGTCGCAAGAGAGGTGTTGGTGTTGCCTTCATATACAAAAGTATGGATAAGTCCAGTAACAACAAGTCAGACAGTTAATGAATGGGCTTTATTGGGCCTATTCATTTCTTTTTCTCTATTGGGCATAGCATCCCTCTTTTGGGATAAACATTCACGTAATTGTACCCACTGATTGACGAAAATATACATCAAATATGTGTATCAATAATTAACTGTTATTCTCATTACCACAAAAATATATATCATATATATGTATCAAAAACTGATCAAGTTTCAATTTAAACGTGTATTTGTCCAAGAGGTAAAACATAAAGAACGAGAGCGCCAAGTCACTCTTCAAGGGTGCCCGTGCCAACATTCTACGTGCCATTGCCGGTGTTGGTGTGCTTGTCGGTTCCGATAAACTCAAACTCATTGTGATCGGCAAGAAATACGGATCCGGCTAATTTACGTTTTTACACTCCAGAGATGATGATGATATTATTTTTTGGGTGAACTCTTTTGTTTTTTATTTTGCCTGAGAGGTTTGAGAAAAACCATGTTGCATTTGAATAATCGGACCCGAACATTGATAGTTTTTTATTTTTATTAATATTATTATTATTATTATTATTATTATTATTATTATTATTATTATTATTATTATTATTATTTTATTATTATTATTATTATTATTATTATTATATCATGAGTTCTCTCAGGGTCTTCGATAGTCGAGATTGTTTCTTGTTATCGAGCGACCGCATTAATATTTGTGCATATCAAGTATGCATGGATAACAAGTGTTTACAGATCTTTTAATCTAAGATCCGTGTAAATGCTTTAATTTTCATGCACACATGTTTATCCACATTAAAATCCGTGTGGCAACTTTAATATTCTTGCAGATCAACTATATATGAAAGGATCTTAAAACAGACCATCAAATACAAGAGTTCATTTGATGCCTTCAAACTACTACAGAAAAACTGACTTTTTGCAACCGGTATTAGCGACCAGTGCTGACGTCGGTCACAAATACTCAATTTCTCCCAAAAAAAACAAATTTCACCCAAAATCAGGCAAACCAAATATATCAGCGACCGGCGCCAACACCGGTTGCTGAATTTTTTTTTTTTTAATGTTGCTGAAAAAAAAAAAAAAATGCGACTACTGAAAAAAATGAAATGCACGCAATCAAAACCTTCTCCCCCCTAATCAAAACCCTTCCCCAAATTCAAAACCTCCCTCCCGCGCCACCCCTCTCTTCCCGTGCCATCCGTCTCCTACAATGTCCAAATCCTGCTCTTCACGCGCTTTGACCTCTGCTTCTCTCCCGCCTCTCACTGTCACCTCATCGGCACTAACAGATCTAGTTTGTTCTCCCCTCTTCTCCTCTCTCCCAATATGAATTCCTAACACCTGATCCATGATCAACACTTAAGCATTGCATTGCAACTCTTTCACTTTGGCTAAAAGGCTGGAATTTGTCGCCCCCTTTCTTAATTCATTTAATTGGCTTCTAGATCTGAAGGTTTGTAGCGAATGGTGCATTTATTCTTCATTTGCTTGTTTCTTTATCTTAGGTTGAGGTCAAATCTAATATCTTTCCCCTTTACAAAGTGGAGAATAATGGTGGTAAGTAAAGATCGCTTGCAAAGGGGAAAGATCTGTCATTCCTTCAATTGTCTCCCCCTTATTTATAGTTATTTTGTGACTTAGAGAGTAAGCAACTAAAGATAAAAGGTGAATCAATCAAATATCTTATGAGATATGATAATAAATTCAACTGATACCTTTCTAAAATGATTTTTGCAATTTGCACATTATAAATTATGATTTATAACCTTTCTAGAATTGTAGATCTTGTTGTCCTCTTTCTGGTAAGCTTTTATTTGCCTAAAACGGAGTTTATATGACTAAGATATGGTCAAAATATGAAAATATATCGAAAACTGGAATTTTCATATATGTGCTGTTTGCTTTATGCACGGCCCGCGTGCTGCCTTTGTTTTTGCTATGAGTCAAACTTCAAATGGGGATAACTCATTATCTGTAACTCCGTTTTCAGTGTTCTACTACTTTTCGGAAAGCTTGTGAAGACATATGATTTGCTTTATATTCTATAATTTAAATAGACTTCAGCAGTAACTTAATTATTGGTAAAATTCTACACTAAATTAAACTAAATTAACCTAAATACATAGAAATTGGTCAAGTTATTGAAATAAAACACTAGTCAAAAGTATACATATTTCATTGTTCATCAAGTCCAATTCAGGAAGAGAATAAGGTAGAATTGGATTTCTCTGATTTGCATTTCTTAAGCTCTTCTGCCAAAACCAAAAATTCAGATTCACCTATTGCCGAGAATGGACTCACTGCCGAAAATCCACCTGTTGTCGAAAATTCACTTGTTGCCGAAAATCAATACCTTGCCAAAATCACTACCTTCCCTAATTCACAAACTGCCAAAAATCCACATGTTGCCGAAAATAGAAATCAAGTAATAGGTGCCGAATTTGAAAATATTAGAAATCAATCAAATAATGCCGAAACCAGTCAAATATTTGGAAATATTAGAAACCAGTTAAATCCTGCTGAATTTGATCAAAATCCTGCCAAACTTCTTAACCCTACTGAATTTGGAAACCAGTCAAATCAGAGTCATGACCGAACTCGGGTCATGCAATCTGAACCGAATTTCTCAATAGAGCTAAATGATGCAGTAATACAATCTGACCAAGTATCACATGGGCAATATTCCCGAGGTAAGTGCTCCTAACACTCTCTCTAAATTATCATATAGAAATAACTGAGGAAAATCACCAAAACGGTGCGTTCCAGAGAATGGAACAAGTGAGGAAGTAAGATATCCTATTGCTAATTATACAACCACTAAAAAATTGTCAGAACCATTAAAAGCCTTTGTGAACCAAATATCTTCAGTAAATGTACCAGAAAAAATAAAACAAGTCTTGAAAGACAATAATTGGGTAAAAGCAATGAAAGAAGAAATGGATGCATTAGAGAAGAATGATACTTGAAAATTAGTAACATTACCAAAAGGGAAGAAAACAGTCAGGTGCAAATAGGTATATACTATAAAATACAATGCAGAGGGAAAAATTGACAGATACAAAGTAAGATTAGTTGCAAAAGGATATACACAAACGTATGGTGTTGATTTTCAAGAAACATTCTCACTTGTTGCGATAAAAGCGGGCAACAATAAAACATGCAAAGTGTCATCAGGCAATCCACAAATGTGTTCGACAAACAAAAATAACTAAAAGGCTCTAACAAGTGAGCCAATCAATAGGGATGTCATGGAAAACCCTCTATGTTTATTACAAGCAAGCAAATAAAGAACTACTAAGCAACTATTGCATGTGCAAGTGATCTCTCATGAAACAAACAATGCACAAGTGCTTAGTTAGCAATCAACAGTGGCACCATTGGAATGGTGTCAGCATTGTGCCGTTCCAAGTAACTCGGCGACAAAGGGGATAAGCTTTAAATTGGCACAATGTCCAAATTCTCAGGAGTCCAAATGGCAATCTGCACCTTTCTCCTTTTAGCCCCTGACCATAATTCCAATAAAGAGCAAATTAGTGCAAGTATTTGTCTATTAGATGACACACTTTTGTTGTCAAAACAAATAGAGTTTTTAACGTGCCATATAGTCCAACAAACGGCACTAACAATGATGACCATGGCTTCTCTTTGAGGTAGTATTGTTGGAATTGACCCATCCAAAACCAAATTTGAGATAAGGGCATGTAAGAAAAAGGTATAGCGAGGATTCATTTTCTGTATGACAGAAGTGACATAGAGTATCACCTTGCCATTTCTTTTTACGCAATATAAGTTTAATAAGAATTTTGTTTCGAAACAGTAACCACATAAACATTTGTACTTTGAGAGACACTAAGTTTTGCCACCACAACAATGCAAATTGGACTTGTTAAATAATATACCAGGAAAAATATGTAATATCAAAGAAAATAATTGATACAAGTCCAAACAAAGATAAAACAAACTTTGGTGAAATAAGTCCATTAAAATGTACAAATCTAGATAGTTTAGATCACAAATATTTCAAAAATAAGTTGGTTTGGCTTTGAGATTCCGGTGCAACAAACTACAAGACTGAAAATAAAAATATATTGTATAATTACCAAAAAGTCAAAGGTCAATAATATGTATGTATTGTAAATGGTGAAAAAATAAAAATTTGTGGTCCTGGCTCATTTAAGAAATATTAAAAGAAATTAAAAATATTTTACTTGTAAAAAGTTACACCTCTAATTAATTTATTATCTTTGCAACCGAAATAAATTGGGAGATTATATTTTCTTCTAAAAATGTATATTTTCAAGATATGACATGGAAGATAATGATTGGTGAAGGTTTCTTTCACAATGAACTTTATTTTTTAAATAACCAAAAATTCAATTTTAATACACAAATACCAGACTTGGGAAGTTTATGGCATAAAAGAATTGGACATCTCTCCGATAAAATTTTAAAATATATTTTTAATTTTTCAAACCAAGATTATAGTTATTGTGAAGAATGTAAATTTGCAAAGCATATGAGACTTTCTTTTGTAAGATCAAATTCTAAAAGTACCAAAATATTTGAACTTGTTCATTTTGATGTTTGGGAACCCGTTCCGGTAGACTCTTGCAATAATTTTAAATATTTTGTTTCATTTGTAGATAATTTTTAATGATTAACATGCTTAAATGTTTTAAAAAATAAAAGTGAAGTTTTTTTTGTCACTTTCAAGATTACTCAAATTTAGTTGAATATCAATATGACACTAAAATAAAAATTCTTTGAACCAGTAATGGAACATAATTTGTAAATCAATATATCTCAAAAAATTTGAAACAAAAATGAATTATACATTAAACTATTTGTGTTTGTACAGTACAACAAAATGGAGTTTCTGAAAGAAAAAATCGTCATTTACTTGAAATGACAAAAGCACTTATGTTTCAAAATAATGTTTAAAAAATTTATTGGTTGGATGCTATTCTCATTGCAACTTATTAGATAAGTAGGTTTCCATGTGTTGTTCTAAATAAAAAAAATCAATTAGAAACTTTTTATCAATGAAAAATAATTTATTATCATTTACAAGTATTTGGATACACATGTTATGTACACCAAAATAAACGAGATAAATTATATCATACTTCTATTAATTAAAACTATTTTTTTAGAATATTCATCTCAAAAGAAGGGTTATAAATGATATAATCCTATAAATCATAAACTATATATCTATAGAGATGTAACATTTTTTGAAGGAGCCAAATTTTAAAACAAGTAAAAATGAGACTGACAATTGTATTACTACAAATGATTTTGTCTTTCCTATGACCACTAATTAAATTGTGGAGCCAAGAGTTGTTGGAAATGAAGGAGAATATGACAACACCTCTCAAAGTGGAGCCGTGGAAGAAGAAGTTCCGGTAAGGAGGTCAACCCATCCTACACAACCGTACACAAGGTTACAAGATTTTGTAACCTACAAGGTTCAATATCCTATTAAAATTTTATTTCATATAAAAATATTTCAAAAAACCATAATGCATTTCTTAATTCAATTTTCAAAATGAAAGAACCAAGAAATTTTGAGGAAACCATACAACCAGTGTGGTGCAAGGCTATGGAAGAACTTCAAGCCTTAGAAAAAAAATAACACATGTACCATTGCACCATTACCAAAAGATAAAAAAACCTATAGGATGCAAGTGGTTCTAAATAAAATACCAAAGTGGTGGCACCATAGAAAGGTACAAGGCCCAGTTAGTTGCCAAATGGTACATCAAAAGTGACAACTAACTGGGCCTAAAATACCAGTTAGTTGCCAAACGTTACATCCAAAGTAGTCCTTGAAGGAGTGTATTTTTAATATCAATTTGATATGCATTTTAATCATTATTTACCACTATCGGAAGTAGAATTCTTATGGTGTTCATCTTTGATTACTAAGAAACCTTTGGCCCGGTGGCAAAGATGAACACCATAAGAATTCTAATTCCGATAGCGGTAAATAATGATTAAAATGTATATCAAATTGATATTAAAAATACACTCCTTCAAGGACTACTTGAGGAAGAGATTTATATGACTCTCCTACAGGGACATGTAAAAGAAAAAAAATATTAACCTTATTTGTAGGTTGAAAAATTAAACTATCTCAATATTTAATTTTTGCGGTTTTAAAGTAAGTCAATCTAATACATCTTTATTCTCAAAACATAAAAATAATGATATTACCGTTGTTCTTATTTATGTTGATGACATAATTATAACCGAAAACAATTATGTAAAAATTAACAATGTTAAAAGACACTTAAAATAAATATTTGAAATAAAAGACGTTGATAGACTTAATTATTTTCATATTTTGAGAATAAAGATATATTCATATTGATGAATCCATGTATTTTAATAAATAATAAATGAACGTCCATAAATTATTTTTCTTCTCCTAAAAAAATTGTTTTGTCTCACTATTTATTAATGAAATTCTTTCTAGAATTATATCTCTTATTTAAAACTATTTTTTCCAATTATTCAAATGAAAAAATGATGTAGATTCACTACAGCATAACTGATTTTTTGCAACCAGTATCAGTGACCGGTGCTAATGCTGGTCACAGATACTTATTTTCTCCAAAAAAGAAACAAAATTCGTCAAAAATCAGGTGACACTTGTATCAGTGACCGGTGCCAACACCGGTCGCAAATATTTTCTCTGCTGAAAAAAACGCGGCTGCTAAAAATAATCATACTTTTTTTTCCCACTGGATATTTTTGTTAAGGTTATAATCATGTATTGAAACTGATTTTTTCAATTACTAAAATTAAAAAAAGGATGTTGACGGGACTTTGACCAGGAGTTGAGTACGCTCGTGATTTCAGCATCTGTCTATGGTTCTGAAAAGGATTGAGATGAAAAATATATTGTCATATTATTTAATTATGAAAAGTAGTCAGGGGACATCGCTTTCAATTTCTTTGATTTACATTATCTTACAAAAGTGCAAACAGTGATTGAGATTGCGAAATTTCTAGGTTGCTAATTGTAAGGGTAACTATTTTAGAAGGAGAAAAAACAAAAGATGTATTATTCAAGTATGAAGATTGAAAAAATACAATCTACTATTTTTTAATTTGCTCATGTTAGGAATTTTCCCTCTATTTATATATCTTAATTCATAAATTTATTATAATTAGGATTCGGATCGAAACAAATTATCCAATTATTCTTGGCATTTTAAATTGGCATTGACTAACAGTCCTCCTACTTCAGTCCCCTATCTGTCCCCCGTACTAAAAAACAAAAAAAATAGTCAAAACGTGCTAACTACCACCAAAGAACAAGATTAATGATATTTTATTAATAGTCAAAATGTATAATATTCATACCTACGAATTTATAGTATTCATACTTATTATCAGAACCATTCGTCATATGTAAACACAAGTTGGAGGGGACCAGTAACGACCAGGGAGACCGCTGACGTCTTGTGACAGCCTGGATTGGGGATTGCAATCGTCTAAAAGCGACATTTGCCAAGATTGGGTTCCACTACAGCGAATCTATATATTATGCATATCTAAACAAAGAAGTATTCATATCTAAACAAATGAAGTATTCATACATGTTTGAAATAATTTATACAATTCAAAATTCAAAGTCAGATTCATCTCTCTCACCCCACCTCTTCCAAGAAGTATTCATACTGACAATTACAAAGTATTCATACATGTTCAAAATAATTTATACAATTCAAAATTTATTGTCAAATTCATCTCTCTCACCCACCTCTTCCAAAAAGTATTCATATCTAACATAAAGTATGCATATCTAACAAATGAAGTATTCATATCTAACTAATGAAGTACTCAATATCTAACAAATGAAATATTCATATATATAACTATTCATATCTAACTAATGGAGTATTAACACATGACACTAACAATATTCACATCTGACACTAATAATATTCACACCTGCCCAGATTGGGACCAATAAATATTTTCAACAGACTAGTATGCATATCTAAAATAATGAAGTATTCATATCTAACTAAAGAATTTCTCATACTGATGATTACGAAATATTCATATATGTTCGAAATAATTTATACAATTCAAAATTCAAAGTCATATTCATCTCTCTCATCGCACCTCTTCAAAGAAGTATTCATATATAACATGAAGTATACATATCTAACAACTGAAGTATTCATATCTAACTAATAAAATATTCATATGTTGCACTATGACAACCTTCGTTGGGCTAGCATGGAACCCCTCCAATGGTGCACCACGCTCTCCCCGCCGAATCTTGACGGTGCACCATGCTCTCCTCGTCGGGTCTCGACGGTGCACCACGCTCTCCTCGCTAGATCTCGATGGTGCACCACGCTCGCCTCGCCGGATCTCGACAGTGCACCACGCTCACCTCGCCGAATCTTAATCGCCATCACAACTGTCGGCGTGGGTAGATAGTGGCGAGCAGTAGAGAAGAAGAACAGGGTGAGTTTTGAGTTATGTTGAATTTTTTTTTCTTTCTAAGAGAAGATTGAAAATGATGGATTTTGACCATGTAAGGGAACAAAAAAAGAAGATTGTTAGAAGAACAGATTCAAGGGATACAACATCTTTACTCTTTTAGATTTCCCAGATAATAGATGAGCTTTTAGCACTGGAGAAGAAACCCAATTTCAAAATCTTAATTGTAAAGGTAAATCATCTCTATTTTATTCAGATGCTTTTGATCCATTGCTAATCATCAACAACTTCAACTAGTAAAGGTTTATACATCATCTTAATGCCTACTAGAGTTCTTCAAAATCAAGATAATAATTCAAATATTTTTATAAAGAGAAAAAGATACATCTGCGTTTCGGCCAATACCAGCAGTTGGCTGGTTGGTCCTATCCTCTCCCCTTTTATACAATTTATCTAGAAATTTTACAGGGCAGAATGTGATACAATTTCTATTTAATTTAGGATTATTTTTTATTTAGTAAACGATATCATTATTAGATTATAGGATATAGACTGAGAAATTTTAAGATAATTGTAGTTATATGGTAAAATGTTACAGGGCAAAGGAAGAGCATTTTCAGCTGGCGGGGATAATACTGGTATATGGTTGTGCATGACCAAAGTAGATGATCAAATTGTACTGAAAATTAGATAATAATTAATATAGGTCCCTTGATTAGATCTATTGAATATCTATGCACATAACATGAGTACCAGTTTTGTCCGATAAACTTAAAATTTTTCTGGTACACAGAATTTGACTGATCAGCAAATAATGGTATCGGCATTTACTTTGTTCTTTGGAGTTTCTGTTCCACATCGTGATGTTTACCATTTACTAAACAGCCAAATAACCAATTTAGTCATGTAGTTACATATATATAAAAAATATAACAACAGAATTGCTCAAAACACCAAATAAAAAAAAAAGTGTCAGAAATAATATGCAATTTATAAAATCTTAACTGATTTGGTTTCATTTTGCTTCAGGTGAATATGCAACAGCATGAGCTGCATCAATGGCCAGCACCATCATGGTTTGGTCATTAATCTCTCAAATATATTCCTGGATAATTTTATTAGAGTGAGGCTATGGTAATATGCATAGCACATATTGTCCTGCGTTATGAACTCAAAGCTTCGGTTTGAAAGTCCTAACAACTGATCTGAATAGTTCCACATGGTCTCTATATAATTATGTATTTGTAAACTAAATTTTACATTTTTTAGAATTTTTTCACTATTTTTTTAGATGGGTAGAAAATCACATGACGAAAATAACCTTGTTAATCATGCTAACAAAATCTGTAATTTAGACAACCTTTTCTTTAATTTTACCCACAAACAATTCCTTTGTCTGTTAAAGAAATATATATGTACGTTCAGCACTCACCTCAAGTCTCAGATTTATATCGCAATGGCCGGATCTACTTTTTAGAACGTACGTAGTAGAATTGTACCAGATTTACCAATCCTTACAACTACAACTCCTGTTTAGAATCATCCACAGAATGTCTCCCTGTGTTTCTCACATTGGCACGTGGGAGGTGAGGGATTCAGTACCGATATGATAATCACATTGCTTCTATCAGTAAATAATGTACTACCGATAGAGGTTGTATATTTCTCCTATCGGTAATGTGTTTTGTACTGATAGGAGAAAATCAAACTACTATCATTATTGAATTGGTAGAAGTATTGGTGCTTCATCTATATTGTTGGTCTCTAGTAGCAGAGAATCCTTTAGCAGATCCAATTTTATCCCAATAGAAGTTTACAATCCGGTAGTAGTGTTCGTTGACCATGTTATTTATAAGTTTAAATATTTGTCAATTTACTTATCAGATTGACCCTGACTCTTTTAGTTTTGGTAATTTTTAAGATCATATATAAAAATTGGAGCTCTTAAATAGTCTAATTAAGAAGAAATTTTTATATGTTTTCTTAAAAAAGACCAGAAGTAAAATATAATAAAATTTGAAATCAGTGTATATGAGTTTGGCTAAGGTGCTATGAATAATATAAGACGTCCGGTGCTATTGCTTTGAAAACCTATCAAATTGTTTTCAAACGGCAATTCTAGTATGTCAAAATCGATCTACATGTTGCCATTGATGTGTGTACATGTAAAATTTATAAATTTTTTAGTTCATTTAGTATAAAGTTAGGCGGTCAGAAAATGATGAAAAATGAATTTGAAAATTCATAATTTTTTATGTAACGCATCAATGACGAAGTAAATTGGTTTAAATGGATTAAATTTGGAGGTTCGAAGTCAATCCAATAGATTTTCGTAGCAATAATACAGGACATCTTGTGCTATCCATAGCACCTTGGCCACATTCATTGCAGAGTATATTATAGTTTTATTAAATATTAATATATTTATTATCAACAACAGCATGTGCCAAGTGCCAACCCATGTACCATGATCCGTAGTTCCCGGGATGGACCCCATGTGTGACAGCTAACGCAATGTTAAATGCTAATATTAAACGGTAAAATCAAAGCTAAAAATCACACGTGACCCCAGACAGGCACATTAAAATGACAATTGAATTACATTGAAAGTAAGGTACAATATACATGATAGCACATGCAACATAGTGAATTGAACAAAGACAAACCATCGGTACACACAATTTAAATTGGATACATAATATTATGAAATAAAAGAAAATTAAGGATACAAGATGATATATAAATACATATAGGTGTGTACTTAGTTTAGCGCAATCAATGTAATTTGTTGTAGGTTTTTTGTGCCAGGAAGTAGGTAAGCGTACTAAATACAACTTGAATAACAATTTGAATAAAAGTAAGGAAAAACAAAAACACGGCGGCAAGGACAGAAATTGTTATAAATGGATTCCCGCAGTAGGTGCTCTTGAACTCTGCGTAGTATCGACCTAACAAATTTTCAATTTATAAGACCAAGAGCAACTTAGCACCTTTTCCCACTATAAGTTTGAAATATTTTCCAATTTATTTGACAGCATATGTGAAATGAATTATGAATAGCACTGTTTCACAACAACTTCTTGTACGCTCAATTCATTATGCAACTTCCAACCCTCAATTATGAATTATGAACAGCACATGTGAAAAGAACCGTCCCAACCCTATATTTAATAAATGCCCAACCAGAATAATTACATTTTTTTAAAATAAAAAGTTCTGCAAAATCTTACATAGAAACACAAAAAATTATAAATATGCATCGTTACTATTATAGAAAAAATGATGTTGAATTAATTAGTTTCTCATGATAATTATGATAGAATTTATACTAATATTGTCTCAAACTTCAAATCTTTTATTTTTTTTTCTTAAAAAAAAAGACCATTAGTAGAGTTGTATATATATTACATATTTTTCATAAATAAAAATCAAGAATAAGGGTGTGCCCTCCCATGAGCCATTAATGAACCATACTTCTCGAAACGTAATATCAATTTGTATGTTCAATTATTAAATAACATTTGTGAAATGAATATGAATAGCTAGCAATGTGTCCCAACAACTTTTTGTACATTCAATTAATTGTTCCGCTTTATGTGAAATGAACGAAATGATTAGTCACAAAATTATGATATTTTAGATAAGAAAGGTGGTCAGGACAATTCTAACAGTTCAAAACGAAGAATCGTTAGAAAAGGGTTTGATTTGTTTTCTAAATTCACCAAGCCCGGGAGATCCGTGCTAGAATTTGCATGGACGGTTTAGAATTAAAAATGATTGAATTAAATAAAAGTGTAAAACAATAAAAAAAAAAAGTGTACCTTTTGCTATATTAAAGAGCTAGCATAGAAAAATATTAATAGAAAACCATTAATTTTTTCTTATTGGGTTTCCAGTCAGTCAATAGCATGTGAATTATGAAATCACAAGACATGTCTGCACTTGAAATAGAAACAAGAAGACTTGAGAGTCAACACTCAACAGGAGAGGAAAGTATTCATCCTGCCTATGTAACGCCCAATGGATTCAGCCCATCTAATATTCCCCTTTCCCAACAACTCCTTATCGATATTAATTTCGTACTTAAATTACTGAAAGATCCTAGTATATCATAGTATGAATTTACTGTGACGCTTAAATTTAAGAATTTTGAATCACTGATCAAATTGTTCGAGTTCACAGTCCTATGGATCTAATTTACCATGAATTTACTGTCACAGTACTATGAATTTCGAATCTGTAATTGTTCAAGATACGATATATGTATCTAATTTACAATGCATCGTCCGATTGTGGTTCTTGCAAGAGATTTAATAAAGAGAGAATTGTATTGATTTTTGTGGGTTTGATTACATTAACATGACACTAATTTATAGATCTAATTATGATTAATCCTAAATAACTCCACTAAATCTTTAGGTTTTTAAAGTTCAAACAGTCTGGACACCGCAATATGATCTTTCATATCAATGAAATGCATATGACGAAGTAGGTTGGTTTGGATGAATTAAATTTGTGGTTTGAAGTCAGTCCAATAAATTTTCGTAGCTATAATGCAGGACATCTTGTGCTATTCATAGTACCTTGGCCACATTCATTGCAGAGTATATTATGGTTTTATTAAATATTAATATATTATCAACAACAACATGTGCCAAGTGCCAACTCATGTACCATGATCCGTAGTTCTCGGGAAGGACCCCCATGTGTGACAGCTAACGTAATGTTAAATGCTAATATTAAACGGTAAGATCAAAGGTAAAAATCACACATGACCCACATAGGCACATAAAAATGACAATTGAATTACATTGAAAGTAAGGTACAACATACATAATAGCACATGCAACATAGTGAATTGAACAAAGATAAACCACCGGTACACACAATTTTAATTGAATACATGATAGTATGAAATAAAAGAAAATTAAGGATACAAGATGACATATAAATATATGTAGGTGTGTACTTACTTTGGCGCAATCAATGTAATTTGTTGTAGGTTTTTTGTGCCAGGAAGTAGGTAAGCGTACTAAATACAACTTGAATAACAATTTGAATAAAAGTAAGGAAAAACAAAAACACGGCGGCAAGGACAGAAATTGTTATAAATGGATTCCCGCAGTAGGTGCTCTTGAACTCTGCATAGTATCTACTGGCACGACTTTCATGATGTGCCCTCATCTTCTTCGACAAATCATAGAGGTCATTCGACATGGGGACATCATCGCAAATTAATTCTTTGAACTCTTTTACTCTGCACAAAACTTCATTTTCGTCATCCCTCGTGCTTGGGATGATACCATTCACTCGCAATAGTTTGACATCTTCTTCTGTCTGTAGCAAGCACACCATGCATGCAACATAGGCCGTGATGGGGACCCCACAGAGCTCGCCATACACCCATTCAAATGTTAAAAGATCTCTATATATTTTAATGCTGTAATCCAAAATGTGCCAGGGTGCTAATTGCATCACTCCAGATAATATCCTGTTATGGTAAGACACATCAATGGATCCACTGGCATGCTTTTCGAAAACAGTTGCAGAAATTTTCAAATCTGTTGCACTAGGTATATAGAACTCATCCATCATCTTAATTGGTTCCAATGTTTCGACCTGAAACTTCCCTTCGGGGGTTCGAGTCCAATGGAAGATGTGCAGTAGATGTTTGAACCCACCTTGGGGAAAAGCACCAAAAGGCAATCTGGACTTGTGCACTCTCGGATAGAGGTCATCAAAGCATGATAGAGCAAGTTTGTCGATTGGGGTATCAACAAGCTTGCTTAAGTTGGAATGCTTTTCGTATACGGCCTTGACAACAAACCACGGTATCTGGCAGTCCATGGACACCATTTCACGTTTAAAAAACATCGGGTCTTCCCTTATATATTTTTGTAATTTATTGAACTCTCTAGAGTACCTTTGATCTCTTGGATCAGTTCTTTTCTCTCCTATTTTGTTCCATATATTTTGGAATGAAAGAATCGCAAATAGAAAGATGCAACTATTGATCAGTAGGTATTCTAGGAAATCTTTGCTACAACGAAATTTTTCATCTGTTTGATAGTAGCTCAAAACTAGATCTTTCTTCTCTTGGATATCTTTAAGGTATGAACTTACATTCAGACCAAAATTTGCTCGCATAAATCCAACAAATTTCCACGCAGGTGTTTCATGTGACGAATACTCCCCAAAATAAACCATTCTGGGTTTCAAAATTCTAAAAAATATAGATGGCTTTTGTTCACTGTTGCTATCTGGAGATGCTTGCAATGGTTCGGTTGGGTGAGAGAACTGGTTGTCTAATCTAGCTCCTATGTTCACAACCCAATCATTAAATTCTTTTGATGTGGATGATATTTCACCTACTAGTTCTTGGGAATCATCACTCATTTCATCTATGGGTTGTTGTATCTCATCTATTGGTTGTCCTTCATCTACTGGTTGTGTTGCATCTACTGGTTGTATTTCATCTACTTGTTGTGCTTCAACTTTTGGTTGTATTGCATCTACTGGTTGTCTCTCATCTACTGGTTGTATTGCATCTACTGGTTGTCTTTCATCTACTGGTTGTATTTCAACTTCTAGTTGTATTGCATCACTACTCATTTCTGACCCTCTTCCCAATTAGTCCACAAACAAGTTGTTCTGAAATAATGTGGAACGTGATTAAATATTGAATACAGATGCTAAACGAAGAAGCATGGGAAAACCATATCCAGGTTAATCAAAAGTTAAGGATTCATTAGATTATCTGTTGCTTAGTTTGACCTAAAAATTAATCAATTATAGGATTTCATTGACACTCTAGGTAAAACGACAAACACTAAATATATATGAGATGACAAACTATATATATAATTCATCAGACAATGACATACCTATCTGTTTTTAGACTAACTTAAACTTCAGTCACATTTTAGTATGTAAAATACAACTTGTAAATAATACTATTATCCATTTTAACCAACTTGTGTTATTAAATATTTTATTCTAAATATTATTGCCATTAATTTGACTAACAGTAGAAGATTTAAGCCCACAAGAAAGCTAAAGATTGAAACGTGGCGTTTAAGCCTCCATAAAAATTGTAGCACAAATCTTCATTGAATCTTAAATCTAAAAGTCAGATCGTCATTCAATCATAAAAGATCTACTCAAATCTACAGCAAATCAAATCTTAATGATAGATAATGTACGATCATTTACCAAGAGCCAAAAATTTAGAGGAAAAAAAAAGCAATCTAAACAAATAAAAATTTACACTTTTTGTTCGATAGGTAACTAGCAAATATTCCAAGACAACAATTCAAAAATAGATCTAGTAAGCATATATACACGGAACATGTGAAATTTTACTGATGAGAGGATCGATCCACTAAGATCTGGATCACCCAATTACGATTTGGAAAAATAAAAGTTAGCATATAATAAAAGATGCTGATAAATTGGAGAGAATATGTAGAAAGAAGTACCAAAGAGGAGATGACACCAGTCTTGGTCTCTACGCCTGTCTCCTAATGACGATGAGGCGAATTATAAAACTTATGAGATTTATAGAGGCAAGGGGACAAGTGGACAAGTGGACAAGATAAGGCTATACAGATCCTCTGCTTCACACTCTTCATCTTTCTGTGTAGCAAGTAGTGTAGTTTCGACTATTAATTAATTACACGTCGGAGCAGAAAAGGTCCCATAAAATTCTCATTATTATATTTAATTTTCCTTTAAGTTTGTCCTTTATCTTCAGTTCAAAATTAAATTGTGAAATCTAAATTCAAACACTTGATTAGAACTTGGATGTTCTTGTCCTCACCAAATTATTGATATGCTTAGACTAATGGATTCACTCAAGTGGCAATAATGTATTTACACATCACATGCAATGAGTTAGGTTAATGTGTTTGGAGTCAAGTGGCAATAATGTGTTTTATTTAGTCAAATGGCAATAATGTATTTGAAATCATGACATGATAAACTTAACTATTATTGAAACCTATCTACTTCATTGGTATTTACTTGTAAAACTTAATAAGTTTTTGAATTAATTAATATAAAATTAAGTAGTCAAACAATGATCAAAACTAAATGCCTTAAAATAAATCCAGTAAAATTTTGGTTTAGAGGTTTGTACAGATTGAGTATAAGAATAAGCAATTTCGTTTGGCCATGTTAGTATTAGAGAGCGGAAGAAATCTTTATTCTCTTTTTAACAAAAAAAAAAGACATGATGTATGATGGAACATCGTTCGAAGGAGTTGTACACATATTTTATTGTTTTATTTATTAAAATAACAATTACTGCCCTGTGCCCAACTGCCCACCCATAAGTCAAGTCATGACTCACGAATGATCCGTATATAGTTATCGGTAACGATCGATATCGTGTATTTATGTTCGACAGCATAATATATATATATATATATCAACTGCTAATATTTAATGGATTAGGTTTGTTGACTTTTTATGGACAACTTTTTTTTTACCTCCGAAATGCTGTATATATATGTGAAATGAGTTGTTACAGGAAATCTATTTAGTAGGAAATAAAGAGCTGCATCAATAATCATGTTTGAAATGAGTCGCGTTACATAATAATTCCCTATGTTTCTGACATTGGCACCCCGTATATTTGGCACGTATACGTCGATTTTATTTTATATAGAAATAAAATAATATTTTAATCTCGGGCCATTAAATCCTACAACAAGCATCTAAATCTCACGTATTTCTTGTTTCTACTTCTCTTCTACACTGCTGCCCTATTTTATTTGTACATATTTGAATAAAATAAATTATTAAAAATCAACGTTAAGTTCTTAACTAATGTTTTCTTTAGACTTATGATATCAAATTGACAAATTAAGTTGAAGTTATAAAGAGTTATGACATAACTCATAAATATATTAAATATCTTATTTTTTGGCATACACCATAAACAAGAATTTAAAAATTTTCACAAAATTATTTAAATGAAAATATTAAAATCTAAAAAAAAAAAAAAACAAAGTTGACCGCTCCACTAGGGAGCAGTCAGGTGCTGAGAGCTAGCCGCCCTTAATTTTGGGGGGGGCGGTTAGGGTATTTTTTTTTTTTTTTGCATGTGATCATATTTTTAGAATAAAATAGCAAAATATGACTAGTAAACGGGAGAACTCGCAACAATGCAGACTTCAAATCCGACAAAGGCCGAATGAATCCAATGAATTATTTGGAACTGAAAATTTCCCTCTGAAGAAAATGGTATCACTCTAGTATTCATATATATGGTCAAGCAGCAGCCCTGCATGAAGTTACTTTGCACCTCGTACTAATGAATGAATCCCAGTCCCCAGCGTAGTAATGCGACCTGACTCAATCAATTCACAGATGTCCATTAATGCTCAATATTATGATCTGGTGCTAAGGGAATTCACATCCTCTAAGATATCTCATATTTTTTGTGACTTTTTTGTAAAATCTCAACCGTTCAAATATGTTATGCACAAATCTCAAAGCTCAAATAATACTGCCCTCCTGCACTCTCCCCGAATAGGCACCGGACAAGGTGGTCATGCAAAATATGAGATTTATCAGAGGATAAGCACTCGTGCTAAGGTGGAGTCACAAGAGGTGACTAAAATTCAACAGGATTCAAGTCCAGTAACAACAACGCGGCACAACATAAGAATGTTCTCTTTGGGCCTATTCCTTTATTTTCCTATTTTGGGCCTAATAGCCCTTTTGTGGGCCACAAAGGGCTTTTTGTTTTGCCCTTTTTTTTTAGGAAAAGTTAATGTATTTGTACCTTTTGTTGTCCTTAACGAAAACCTAGAGATGGCGAATATAAGGTTGTTTTAAAAATTAAACTATACTAAGTATTGACGTATAAAAATTAAATCTACGTGTACGTGTGTATTTGTGTGTTTATGTGTAGTTCTTGGAGGAATCAAGAACTCGTAAATTAAAATATAATGAAATACAATAAAGTAAGTATATAGAGTTAGGAAGTGTGACACAAGAGTTGGGCCAATTAAAGGTCCTAAGTCTCCGAGGCACTACGATCTAATTGTGGCACAACTTTCTATTATCCAAAAAGAAAAAGGATTACAAGTTCTAATCAGCAAGACAATACTTTAACAGTCCACAGAAACAGACAGATGAGCACTACAGACTCAAAGAGAGAGATGAGCAACTATGGCATAGAAACAAACACAACGGCTTGGAGTAGGTGAGCAACAAAAATGCCTTTATGTCCAGAATTTTACAAACTATCATTCTAATCTCACAATAATTAATTTCTGTGAAGTATATTTGAGGTTGCTAAAAATGATATAGATCATTTAAGCACAAACAACAATGGACCTATAAGTTTTATAAACTGCAGCTTGAAAATTATTACGAAATGATTAACAGATAGACTTTCTTTATATATGGATTCTCTGATTGATTATTCTCAAACTAGCTACTTTTATTAAAGGTAGATTAATTATGGATAATATTGTGGTGACTAATGAGGTGTTACATGTTGTTAGGGTAAATAAAGAAAATGGAGTTTTATTCAAATTAGATTTTGAAAAGACCTACAACAGAGTCCATTGGGATTTCCTGTTGGTCTTTAAATTATCACATTTTGGTGATAGATTCATTTTTTTTTTCTTACTTTACGTAGCGGTAAATCTTGTATTACTTTAAACAGGGAATTAGGTGATTATTTTCATTATAAGAGATGATTTTGTCAAGGGGATCTCCTTTCACCTTTGTTATTTAATCTTATTGCTGATGTTTTAAATAAAATTTTGAGGATAGCTCAAAGGGCAGGTTTGATACAAGGTTTGGGGAATTTTATTAATTGTGATAATGTACTAAATCTGCAATTTGCAGATGATACATTAATGACTTTTTTTTAAGCTGACTGGAAAATAATTAGTGTACTTAGGTAGTTATTGTTATGCTTTTAGATTTTATCGGGTATGAAATAATTTTGATAAGAGTGAGATAGTCTCATTGAATATTAGAGTGGATGAGGAACATGAACTTGCAAGGCTAATAGGCTGCAAGGTAGTTCAATTGCCAATCATGTATTTACGGGATCCATTACATTGGAGGAAATTAGGTGAATCAGATTGGTTCTTTATTAGAAAAGTTAGAACAACGCTTACAAACATGGAAAGGTAAATTAATATCATTAGGTAGGAAAGTAACATTGTTACATGTTGTTGTTTTAGCAATTCCTTTATACTGGCTATCTCTTTATAAAATGTCTTGTAGGATCAGACATAAGATTGATAGACTAAGACGTAAGTTTCTGTGGTTTGGTGGAAATACGGTTAGGATAAAACTTTCACCAATTGCTTGAGATAACGTATGCAAGAGTAAGACTCAAGGTGGCTTGGGTGTTTTAGATATTCAAAGTATGAATAATTCTCTATTAGCTAAATAGCTCTTTAGGTTTTATGATAATAAAGTAACAGATACTTGGAAATATATTATTATTATTATTGAGAAATACTCTTATACAAGTGATAGGAGAATAGTCTACCTTATGGAATGATATATTAAAGTCTAGATCTATTGTACTTATAGGTACCACATGGAAGCTAAGTAATGGAGATACTGTGAGATTTTGGTTGGATAGATGGTGTGGCAATTCATTATTTTGTGTTGATTTTCCTAATTTGTTTGAGATTGTTTATGGTAGGAGTATTGTAGTAGATGTGGCCTTTCATGATAATAGGTTAAATATTCAATTGTCTAGACAATTAACAAAGTACCTATCTGACAGAATGGGCCGCTTTAGCTACTTGTTTATCTAATGTTAGGTTTGACTTCTAATTTGGACCAAATTTTATGGAGGTGGACTTCACATGGTAACTTCACTGTTAATTATATGTATAAATTTTTAGAGTTTGGAGGTGTTCCTGATAATTCATTTAATAGCATGTGGCAAACTAAAATTCCGTTGAAGGTTAAAATCTTTTTATGGTTGGTAAGGCAAAAAAAAAGTACTAACTAAGGATATTGAGCACGAGGAGCTGGACATGTGACACTAAGTGTGTATATTGTTCTCAAGTCGAATCAGTTAATCATCTTTTGTAAATTGTCAATTTGCTCAAGCAAATTGAAAATGGATAGCTCTATATAATAATTTTTGTTTTGATGGTGTATCTATAGGTGACCTTTCGGAATTGTATTATTGTATTCCATTAAAAGAAACTAATATTGTTGAAACTATTAGAAGAGTTGCATGCGTTATGGAATTTATGGCTTCATAGAAATACATTTTCTTTAAAGGGGGACACGTACAAGATGTTCATGTTTTATGAGCAAAAATATTAGATGTATTGCTATATTTTTGACTTTCAATCAAAAATTATATTTTACTTCTCAATTTAATTTAATTTTTTATTGTGATTTGAAGGACCTGATAGGGCCTATACTGGTAGTTTTCATGGTGGCTACACATGATTCAATCCCTATGTTTGGAACAAGGATTAGTTCCAATGATCGATGGTGATGACAATTCTATTAAAGACTGATAGTAGTCTCAGTTCCTCTATGCAGACTTTTGAATTTCCTAAATTTCTAGAGGCTGTACTGCTTATTTCTATGTTTTGTCTATTTCAGATGTTTTAGAAATTATTATGCTTTTATCATGCACTTGTGCTGTTATGCTTGTATGGTGTATCAGGTTTGTCATGCTATTTCTAGCTGTAAATAGAGGTATTGCTTAATATCGTTAGGCATGCTACATTTTGATACTTGATACCATTCTGCTAATATCGGTGAACAATTTATGAATTATTCCACTTCTTTAAAAAAAAATACTTTAAGAGTTACATTTCAAGTTCAACAAGACAACAAAATATCTATTTAATTGCTTTTGTCCTAACATGTGGGCCCTGCACGTGTCAATTTGATAACGATTATATGTGGCACAGTTATACTAGACAGTTGTCAATACTTTGCTAACCAAGACTTAGAATTCCTATCCTCTGAGATATCTCAAACTTTGCGTGACTTTACGGAAAATCCCAACCGTTTAACTACGTTCTGCACGAATCTTAAAGCACACATAATTCTGATACCTACATCACCCCGAATAGGCACCGGCCACGTCGGTCAAGCAAAAGTTGAGATATCTCAGAGAATACGCACTCCCTATTCTCTATGCGGGGTCCACTTACTTTTCTCATCCTTTATTATCCGCCACGCGTACAGCCTTCTCCATGCTTCATTCAGTTCTTTACTCTTCAAGGCTGATATGCAGCGCCAAAACTGCATATTTGTCTCATCTCCAAAAGGTTATTTCCGCTAGTTTTCTAAAATTCTAAAATTTTGAGAGGAATCAATAATATATTAGAAAAAATAATTATAAAGACAATATATACAAGTAGATCCAAATGATATTGTGTTCTTCATTTTATCAAAATTACTTGCGGTATATATATATTGTGCCACCATAGCTTCATAGTAATTTTGTATCTTAACTTTTTAACATAAATATTTGCTTTTGTAAATAAGTATATAAACATTAGATGTACTATATTTTGTACTACTAATGTTTTAAAGGGAGAATATTTGAGAAAAAGATTCAACGAAATAAATAATTGGACTAACTATTTTTTCATTCTGTATTGCTTGAAATATGTGTGCAAGTTGTTGCACACCATAATAAGTACGTAGGTGAATAATCATGCTGTTATCTTCTACAAAGTTCTAAACTTATTTATTGGCAATGGTACAAGTAGAGCTCCTGAAAAGTCTCAAACCATGACAAATCACCCCCCTAGTCTTTACTTTCCACCATGCACGGAGACATGAATACATACGACAAGCAAAGTGTTTTATTTAAATAATAATGATTAAAAAATCATTTTTATCCTGTTGCTTTTTATGTATATACAAATCTTAATTAACATTGATAAAGCAAAGTGTTTTATTTAAATAATAATGATTAAAAAATCATTTTTATCCTGTTGCTTTTTATATATATACTAATCTTAATTAACATTGATAATATGATAATCTTCTTTTAATTTATTTTGGGATTAATATACAAAACTTGGAAAATTAAAGAGTAAATGATAAAAGGAATTTTATATAGAAGGTGGGACCCACCCTTTACTTTTTTCTTGTCATCCTTATATATTTCTCCCTTTTTCTTCTTTCCTAACCGAACTTCCCACTTTTCTCTTGAACCTTCTATGTTCTTTTTTTTTTTCTTCTTCTCTTCTTATCACCACCGTAAAGAAAGAGAGAAAGAGGGAGAGAGAGAGCTCATATTTGAAAATAAACTGCGGATCCGGTTGTTGGATTCTTCCTCTCTTAATCCATCAGTGCATCTATCGTGATTATTGGGTATTTCCCTTGCTTGTTCTTTTTATGTTTTGTTTCTCTAATAATCAATGTAAGGTATGGGAAAAGTTTAATTAAAAGGATTCAAGTATTAAAGCTAAATCTTGTGATGAGTTAATTGAAAAACTTGGTTAATTATATATGTGATGAATTTGTCCAAGACTTCTCTTTTTAAACCCGAGTTCTTCCAATCGGAGATGAACCCGATAATTGTTATGGTCTCGAATTTTTGGTTTGAAATTCAACCCTAGCTGTACCGTACAGTACTAAGCTCAAATGGGTTGTATCAGGTATTAGGGATGTTGATACAATCCGAACATTGGTACCTATCGGTATCAGTTTACTCTAGTTATTGGTACGCCTATTTGAACTACCAGGGTCTTGACTGTTAATGAAATATAAAGTAGAAGGTGTTACATGGAAAATATCCATCACTTGGTAAATTCAAACAGTCAGAGAGGGCCTTGGTGCAAAATTACATATATCCAAGCTGACTGGAAAAATAACGATGAAAGTTGATTTAGATTGTTGGGTTTTTGGGCTTGATTAAGAAATTAAAAGGAAGGATAAATGGGCTTGTTTCATTTGGGCTATGCTTGAAAATGAATAATGAAAATGAGTTGTACTCTAATGATTCATTGGACTAGAAATGAATTGGACAAATTTGGATGATTAGACTGAAATTGAATTAAATAAAGAAGATTAAGGGAAACATAAAATGATTAATTAAAATATGTCATTCATTTAAATTGGGTACTTTAATTAATTAAGTATAGATCGAGGGATGATTATAAATGTGGTTCATATGTTATATGTAAATTTAATTTGATATCAGATAGTATAATAATATGACTTCAAAATTAAATATAAAATATTTATAGACATACTGAACTAAATGATTGAATAAATACATATTGGGTTACATATTGAAACAAGTAATTGTTCTGTTATACAAAAATGTTATAAATATTGATAAGAATATATGTGTTGTATTTAACGTAGGTATAAATACGAAAGAGACTAACACTGAATGTCAGGAAGAACAAATTATTGGTGACCTCGCTTGTTGTCCTACAGTATCCGGTGCGGGATTATTTGATTAGTCTGAGATTTATCCTACAGTATCTTTCCAAAAACATTACTTTATTTCAATTTATTTGATTAGTCTGAGATTTATGACTAGAAAAAAATAATGGATGTTATTGGTAATGCATATAAAATATTTGTTCCTTGTGTTACTTATATTGAATGAAAAATATACGCTATAGGTTTTTATACCTCCAGATCGGGGTATGACAATATTAATTGAAAATACTTAGATTTTTTTTTTTTTGGTTATTTTAAGGTTATGGAAAACTACCCACTAGCGATTGCATTAATAAAAAAAAATATTTACAAGAAAATACTTAGGTTTTATGTGTGGAAAAATATAAAAGTTAAAATGAACAATAATTACGACAATCAAATGAAGCAAATAATAACTTCTATATTAGTAATGATTAATAAGACACACACCATAATTTTATTATAATAATTTGATAATAAAACAATAATAACATGGCAATTTTTTTTTTCCAAAAATCTCTGTTTTCAACCTTATTTCCGAGAAAATTTTGAGTAAATAACAAATCACTTCAAAAAAAAAAAATTGAGAAAAATTTCTTTTAGTCGTATCTTAATTTTCTCTAATCATTTATGACTTTTAATTTAAAAAATAACAGTCTCTATACCTTTTCAAGTCACAATTTTTTTTATTTAGCATTGTAATTTTGAGAACTAAAATTAAAAAAATGAATGTAAACTTTTAAAAATAAAAATTAAACATATTTTAACCGAAGCCCATAGAATGTAAAATGAGATTATAACGGTTCCATCATTGACCAGAACTCCAGGACGTTTGTTGGTCAAGCTAACTGTAGACCACTCTCAACCAGCCACTTAATAGTCTCCACCTGTCACCATTGCACATGCTGGCCCAAGTCACTAAAGGGGAATTTCATGTATATCCTTCAAAAAAATTTAAAATTACATATATTCCAACTTTAAATTACCCTCTAAACTTCCGAAACTCACAATTTACCATTTTATTGTCTTTTATATTAAAATTCATTTATTAATTATGAAATATCCATTTTATCTTTTATTATATTTGATCGGTTTTCGAGGGAAAAATGAATATTTTATAAAGGGTAAAGAGTAAGAAAGAAAAATGTGTATTTTACAAAGGGTAGAGGGCATATTTAGTGTTGTCAAAACCGGTCTAAATGGTCAATTAGTTGGTGGTAGCGACCAAACCATTAAGAATAGGCTTGCCGGAGGCGCGTTTGGGGATATTTCTGAGTAATTGGCTAATTATTTTCGATTATTCTATTTATTTTCATTGATCTCAGTGACTTTGTTTTCACATTGCTCTTTATTTTTAGTAAAATGTTTTTTTTTTGACTGTGTAATAATATTAATTTTTATAAATTATGTATTGTAGTTTTATTTGTATTTGGACATACATAAAATATTTTTTATATATATTTTTTTTACTTTTAATAGATGAATTTTTCTATTATTTATATACCATATATTTTTCTTACTTATGTAATTTTTTCGATTAGTACGACATCTTTATATATGAAATTAAGTATTTATCATAAATTAAATTTAGAGATTGTATATTGGAATGTTTTATTTCTTTAAAATATTATGTTATTAGTATTTGAAAAAAATAATTCTCGAATGAAATTTTTTTTTTTGGAAGCTTGACAGTAGTTGTCAAGGATGAATTAATTTTTTCATTAAATAAATGTGTATGTATTGTTAAGAAATAAACTTAGTCAATGTTATAATATATAATAGTGCAAAGTTAAATTAATTTTATTTGATAAGTTTAATGTGTTAAATTAATCATTTAAAATGAAGTATGAATATAAGCTCATAACTTTAATGAAAAAGTAAAATTTTCTGCAAAATTCCGATTAATCGACCGCATACTGAATAATCGTTTGATAGTATCATGTCCGTCTAATGAACACATACAATTATTTACAACACATACGTATGAAAATGAGTTCTCTCTTACTCTCTCTTGATAGATATGTCTGACATAAGATGCTATTTCTTTTGGTTTCTAAATGTTTGATGCATTGCCTCTCTTAATTGCTAATTCTAACATTAGTTCTCTTCAGGTTGTATGATAAAGTTGCAATGGCGGAGGAACTCCGCGCTCCATCTGTGATCGAAAAGATCCATAATGGGCAATTGGGTCTTTTCACCCAGATTGCCCCAACCCGCTCATTCCCTACCCATTTCAACCACACTCGCTCCCCAAGAAACCCCTTTCCGAGACGAGACAGCACTGGTCTTACTCACCTCAATGCTGTTACATCTCTCCCAACCATGTCCCCCATCTTTGCTGCCGCTCCATCAGAGAAGGGACAATATGGATTTTTCATCGATTTCATGATGGGAGGTGTTTCAGCTGCTGTTTCTAAGACTGCTGCTGCACCGATTGAGCGTGTGAAACTGTTGATTCAGAATCAAGATGAGATGATCAAGGCTGGTAGGTTGTCAGAGCCGTATAAAGGCTTTGCAGACTGTTTCAGACGTACTATAAAAGATGAAGGTGTTCTCGCTTTATGGAGGGGTAACACTGCTAATGTCATCCGTTACTTCCCAACTCAGGTAATATTATTCACCAGATAATGACTAGCATGTATGATGTGTGTCTTTTTGAGGTACATGAAAACAAGGTTATTAGATATCTGGATTCCATTTGGTTTTCAAAGTGGTACATTGGGCTGTTCATTGGGTCTGGTTTATTTGATTAAAACCGAAATAGTTTGGACTAAATGATTAGTTTTTCAGTTTAATTGGATGGGTTCGCTTTATTTTTTAATTACTTCACTTTTTTATTTGGTTCAGTTTAGATTTTTTTCAAAACTGAAAAGATCGAACCGAACTCTGTATTGTTGAAATCCTTGCTTTGGTTTTTGGACTTAAAATGAAGAAAATTTTTGGTTTGGATATTTTATAGCATCTACATGTTTTTATGATATTTGTGTATGTATTGAGTTTTGACCTTTCAAAGTTTTATCTCTGTTATTTTGGTTCAACCGAAAAAACAGAGAGTTATCTGTCTTATTTCGGCTTAAGACTAATTTCTTATTTGATTTTTATTTACCCTCAAGTTATCTGTCTTATTTTATTATGTTTACCTAATTGAGTAGCACTGTTGTATTGCCTTCTCAATTTTCACGTCTATTGAAACTATTAATCATAGCAAATTAGTTATATCAGTAGATCAGATACTATCTACTAAAATTGTTTATAGATGTCCACTTTCTAAAGTAGTGGATTGCTCTTAAAAATATTGTGCTTTCGTTTTGACCAATCCTATTAGTATTGTTGTATTGGCTGCTCAATTTTTACCTCTTTTGAAACTATTATTCATAGCAAATTAATAGATCAGATATTATCTACTAAATTTGTATACATGTCCTCTTCCTAAAGTAATGGGTTCCTCTTAAAAATATAATGCTTTCGTTTTGACCAATCCAACATATATATTTATATATATACCAGGATGCTCAATTTAGTAGTATGTTGACTGCTCAAATTTTACATCTCTTGAATGTATTAATCCTTGCATATCAGTTATTAGTAGATCAGATATTTATCTTTTAAAATTGTGTTGGTTGCAATTAAAATATGTTTTATATATATATTACCAGGCTCTGAATTTTGCCTTCAAAGATCACTTCAAAAGAATGTTCAACTTCAAAAAGGACAAAGACGGATATTGGAAGTGGTTCGCCGGCAACATAGCCTCGGGTGGTGCTGCTGGTGCATGCTCTCTCTTATTTGTCTACTCTCTTGACTACGCCCGTACCCGTCTTGCCAATGATGCCAAGGTGGCCAAGAAAGGAGGTCAGCGCCAATTCAATGGAATGATTGATGTCTACCGCAAAACCCTAGCTTCTGATGGTATCACCGGTCTCTACCGTGGGTTTACTATATCGTGTGTTGGGATTATCGTCTACCGTGGGTTGTATTTTGGCATGTATGATTCGCTCAAGCCTGTGCTGCTCACTGGCAACCTTGAGGTTAGTTCTTTCACTACCGAGTTGTTATATTTGAGTGAGGGTATGGTACTATGCATAGCACATGTTGCTCCTTACTATGAATCAATATCAAAATTTTCAAAGTCCAAACAAGTAATTTAAATTGTTCAACATGATTTAGAATGATTCTAGACTATTCAAAAGTAGTGATTTTCTACTTATTTAAAAAAATAAAAAAATTATAATAAAAATATAAAATCTAGTTCTCTCGCCTACCTCGTATTGTTAAATGAAAAGATTTTAAAAGGGGCAATTTCATGTATTCCATTCAAAAACTTTAAAATTGCATATTCCCCTCTTCAAACATTTCATGTATTCTATTAAAACACATTTGAAATTTATAAAGTACCAATTTGACCCTTTATTAAAAAATAAAATAATATGTATGTTTACAAAGAAATAACAAACTTCTAATTAGTCTGTTTCAAGGGTAAATGTGTCATTGCTCCCATTTTGAAGGGGAAATACGTAACTTTGAAGTTTTGAAGGATACATGAAATTCTCCTGTTTTAAAATTAGTATGTTGTCGTAGCACATGCTCTCTTTTATAGACCTTATAAAGACTGCTCTCTATGTCAGCTTTTTGTTAATTACAAGTTTAATTCTGTTGGTGCTTTCTCATTTTGTGAATTACAAACAAGTTTAATTCTGTTAGTGCTCTCTATGTCAACTTTTTGAGACCTTATACAAAATGTTGTATGCTCTTGTTGGGTCTTTTTGTTATATGAAATGGTCAAATGATACAAAAGAAGGTCACTAAATAAATCTATATGCATTTCATCAAATACTTGGGAAATAAATAAATAAATCATAAACAGGGAGCCCTTTTCATGTGCCAGCTTTTCTTTGGTATAACAGGACAACTTTATGGCAAGTTTCCTTCTCGGTTGGGGTATAACAATTGGTGCGGGTCTTGCCTCATACCCAATCGACACAGTCCGTCGTCGTATGATGATGACCTCTGGTGAGGCCATCAAATACAAGAGTTCACTCGATGCCTTCAACCAGATCGTGAAGAATGAGGGTGCGAAGTCACTCTTCAAGGGTGCCGGTGCCAACATTCTCCGTGCCGTTGTTGGTGCCGGTGTTCTTGCCGGTTACGATAAGCTCCAGGTCATCATCTTCGGCAAGAAATTCGGATCTGGCAGCGGCTAATTTAGATGATGATGATCAATTTATTTTTAGGTGAACTTCTTGTTTTTTTGAATAATTGAATATGAACATGGATAGTGTTTTGTTTTGTTTTGTTTTTTATTCATGAGTTGTTCTCTTTTGGCCTCAGATAGTCGAGGTAATTATTAGCATAAACTGAAACAATTTTGTTGTCAGAAATTCAAGTAACTTTTTAACATGAATTGTGGAGTTTCTTGTTTTCCTCTTAGAAATGCAGTTTACGGTTCTGATGAGAACAAATGTCTGCAAGAATTTAAAATAGAATCAGATTTCAGTAGAATTGAATTTTCTTGATTACAATAAAAAATAGACTGAGGAGAATTTAGTATATTATGTTAATAGAAGATCAAATATAATGTATTGGAGATGATAGTGGGTGCGAATTATAGGAGTTGATTAGCATTGCAATAGTGGTAGGTAGGAGATGCTTAGTGGAGTTGGTTATGATTGCATCTTAATCAAGTTTATAAATAGGTCTAATGTCATTGTACTCAAACACACAAGATTAATACAAATTCTCTCTTTTATGAATTCCTTTATGGTATCAGAGCTTTGGTAAAGCTGGAATTAGGCTCGCGCCTATTCCAGAAATTATGCCTCAAATCTAATCTCTTATTCCAGCTTATACATTTTTTTTTTCCAGAAATAAACCCTTTCTATTCCTCTCTATTCTACCCTTTATTCTTATTATCCAACTCTCTCCACAGATCTCTCTTATTCCCTCTAATTCCATCTCCTATTCCTTTCTTCCAATAGATCAAGAAAACGAGAAAACAAAACAGATCGGTAACCAGTATAGCATCAGACCAATTCAAGAATCAGACAAGATCAAGAACACCAGAAGAGATCGCCAAGCACTGATCCAGATCGAGCCAAAGAGGATTGACGCCAAAACCGCGCACTCTCCGTCGTTAACTTCTCTAACGCGCCACACTGCTGACTTTGAGATCGAGCCAGATCCAATCCAGACCAGTAGAGGTACGCACCTCGTCGCCTAAGACGGAGCTCTATGAGCCGACACGACATTGATCTCCGACCTCTCCTTACCTCACCAGACTGCCGCCGTCTCCTTGTCAGATCATCAGCCACCAGACCTCCGCCACAGTGACATCTTCTCTTTGATTGCTGATCGACTCACAGTTGAGCACACCTCTCCTCTCATTACTTTCTCGAGGAGATCCCCGCCTCCGCTCGCACTGGAATTCATGCTGAGTTGAATTTCACCTCACGACAGGGTTCATCTGATTTTAGTGCGCACACACGATTTCAGATCGGATCTAGTTTGCGGGCCAAGCAAAACAGTTGTCTCACAGGCTGAGGATACCTCATGTTGTCAACTTGAATATGGGCCTAACATTGGATCTGGTGTTTAAATTTCTTGAGTATACTTGTCTTTTAATTCCAGCTGGGCTGAAAAATGAATCTGGAGCTATCACTTGCCCGATCCCCTTCTGTTTCTCAAAAAAAAATCTTTCCAATTTCTTTAATTTCTAGGCCCAATCCTTTTCAGACTTGCAAGCTGCCGGGAACAAAAGAAATAATACCAAGCTCCTGATCAATTCCTTACCTGCCCTTTTTTGTCTCTTTGATTCAAGACTCACACACCTATCTCCAAATCAAAATTTAAATCCCTCCAATTTCTAAAATCAAATCACCACACCAAACCAATGCCGGGTTCCTTCTTTTCTCTTCTTCTCTATCTACAAATGCTTCTCAAAAATGAGACAAGAGAGCTAAAAAGCCTCTTGAAACCATGTACTTATCACAAAGCCATGAGATATTCAATTTTTGTTTTCTTTCTTTTTATTTTTCAAAGAGGACTCAAACGAGCCTCTCTCAAGTACATGGAAGCATTCTTGAGCCAAAAGAGCTCCTTCTCTCTCTACCTTCTTCTACCTTTAAGGATACCCAAACTTGATGATTCACATCGCAAGAACAATGGCATTGAGATATTGGCATCGACCTTCTTCTTTTCGGAGCAAGCTCAACATTGCTACCGCACCATGTTTCGCTTGAGGGGGCGTAATAGAAGATCAAATATAATGTATTGGAGATGATAATGGGTGCGAATTATAGGAGTTGATTAGCATTGCAATAGTGGTAGGTAGGAGATGCTTAGTGGAGTTGGTTATGATTGCATCTTAATCAAGTCTATAAATAAGTCTAATGTCATTGTACTCAAACACACAAGATTAATACAAATTCTCTCTTTTATGAATTCCTTTATATGTTTATATAAGGTCCTAATTTTTCTCTCTATATACAACTTGTGCCACCGACTTGGAGTTACAGTAGTTTAAAATAAAAAAAAGAGAGAAAATTAAGTCCTAACTGTCAGAAGAGAAAAAAAGGAAGGGCCACGTGAATTCAATTTTATCGAAAGGGAGGGCAACCCAACTTGATTTTATCAGAAGAGAAAGTAAACTGTTACTCTGAGTGGCAGAACTAGCGGTGCAAGTAGATCGGATATTATGTGTGTCGAGAATAGAATAATAAATATAGAGGGTAAAAGGTGTAAAATAGAAAAAGGGTAAAATTGTAATTTTAGAGAATAGAAAGTTACCGTTGGTATCAATGTTGGATGCAACGGTACAATAGATATTCAAAAGTACATATACCCCAAACCTCTTGATTGTAAGAGAGAACAAATATTCAATATCAATAGAAAATACTCAAATACAATACAAATAACAATTCTCATTTAATTTACATGTATCAGAGCACTGATCCCTTTTCCAACAAATACCAGAAAATCCAGAGAACATCAACAAAGACTGATTTATACTAGTAAAAGCCAAAAGACAAAAATCTGTTCATAACAAATTCAAACAAAATCCCCATATGCGTACCAATTCTCAAAAATATGTTCATTCCAATCAGCAAAATCAATAGAGCAAGTTCAAACCTAAAAGAGTAAGTTCAACCTCCTCCTTCATGAGCTTCTGTCTGTGAGAAAACCTCAAAATTGAACCCGAAAAATGCACCAATTGCAAAATAAAGGGCCATGACTATAACAATTGTTGGCTTCATCATTCTAATCTCCCACCAAAGTGGTGGAAGGAAAATGGTGGAGGTAGTCAGGGGCGTAACCCTAAGGGGGAGAAGAGGAGAGAAGGATTTGCTTCTGTCGAACCGAGTGGAGGAGCTCAACCAAGCGGATTCTCTAAGGGAACCGGGTCCGCCCATACCAACGAATCTGCAGCTATATCCAGATTCGAATTTGCAAAGATTCTCTCCTATCTAAGTGGGCTGTGGAATGGAAAGCCCAGCACAGGTTTTGTTAAAACTCAATACTAAATAGAAGCCCAAACCGAAAAAAATAAGATAGGAGCCCAAACCAGGAAAAATATTTAATATCAAAGAAAAAAATTGATACAAGTCCAAACAAAGATAAAACAAACTTAGGTGAAATAAGTCGATTAAAATGTACAAATTAATCTAGATAGTTTAGATCACGAATATTTCAAAAATAAGTTGGTTTGATTTTAGATTCCGATGGAACTGACCACAAGACTGGAAATAAAAATATTGTATAATTACCAAAAAACCAAAGGTAAAAAATATGTATATGTTGCAAATGGTGAAAAAATGAAATTTTGTGTTCATGACTCAATCAAGATTTTTTTAAAAGAAATTACAAATGTTTTACATGGAAAAAGTTGCACATCTAATATATTATCTTTAGGAAAACTTTCAAAAGAAATAAATTGGGAGATTATATTTTCTTCTAAAAATCTATTTTTTTTTTTCAAGATATGACATATAAGATAATGATTGGTGAAGATTTATTTCAAAATGGACTTTATTTTTTAAATAGCAAAAAATTCAATTTCAACACACAAATACAAGACTTGGGAAGTTTATGGCATAAAAGAATTGGACATCCCTCAGATAAAATTTTAAAATGTAATTTTAATTTTTTTAAACCTAGATTGTAGTAATTGTGAAGTATGTAAATTTGCAAAGCATACAAGACTTTGTTTTGTAATATCAAATTCTAGTAGCAGCAAAATATTTGAACCTGTTCATTTTGATGTTTGGGAACTTGCTCCGGTACACTCTTACAATGGTTTTAAATATTTTGTTATATTTATAGATGGATTTTCACGATTAACATGCTTGTATGTTTTAAAAAATAAAAGTGAATTTTTTTCTCACTTTCAAGGTTTCTCAAATTTAGTTTAAAATCAATACAACACTAAAATTGAAATTATTAGAACCGATAATGGAATGGAATTTGTAAATCAACATTTCTCAAATTTTTTGAAACAAAAATGAGTTATACATTAAACTATTTGTGTTTATACTCCACAACAAAATGAAGTTTTCGAAAGAAAATCGTCATTTACTTGAAATGACAAGAGCACTTATATTTCAAAATAATGTTCAAATAATTTATTAGTTGGATCGCGTACTTACCGCAACTCATCTGATAAATAGGTTGCCATGTGTTGTTCTAAATAAAAAAAGTCAATTAGAAATTATTTATCATTGAAAAATAATTTTTAATCATTTACGAGCATTTGGATGCATATGTTATGTACACCAAAATAAATGAGATAATTAGATCATGCTTCTATTAAAATATTTTTTTTAGGATATTCATCTAAAAAAAAGAGTTATAAATGATATGATCCTATAAATTATAAACTAGATGTAACATTTTTTTTAAAATGAGCCAAATTTTAAAACAAGTAAAAATGAGATTGACAATTGTATTACTACAAATGATTTTGTCTTTCCTATTACCACTAATCAAATTGTGGAGCCAATAGTTGTTGGAAATGAAGATGAAGATGACAGCACCTCTCAAAGTGGAGCTGTGGAAGAAGAAGATGAAAATATTGAAAAAGAAGTTCCGGTAAGGAGGTCAACCCAGCAACTTTATTGCAACTTTTATGCTGGTCTTGCCTCGTACCTGATTGACCCAGTGCATCGTCGTGAGATGATGACCTCCGGTGAGGGCATCAAATACAGGAGTTCACTCGATGCCTTCAACTAGATATTGAAGAACGAAGGTGCCAAGTCAATCTTCAAGGGTGCTGATGCTAATATTCTCCATGCTGTTGCCAGTGCCGGTGTGCTTGCTGGTTACGATAAGCTCCAGGTCATTGTCTTTGGCAAGAACTATGGGTTCGGCGGTGGTTAATTTTCTCTTTTACCCTGCCCTTAGATGATGATGATGATGATTTTAGTTTTATTATGATTTGAGCAAAACCATTTTGCGTTTGAATAATCGGATACGGACATGGATAGTGTTTTGTTTTTCTTTTTATTCATGAGTTCTCTTGCGCCTCGGATAGTCGAGGTAGGGCGGTTTTATTTAAAAGTGCATAAACTGAAACAAATTTTATTGTTGAAGTTCATTTGTTGCTTTTCTATTTTCCTTTTAAAGAGTGCAGTTTACATGTTACCTTGTTTTATTCTGAATATGGCGGTTGTATTTTGTTTTGCTAACCTTGTGGGACTTTTGGTAATTTGTTAGACGGTGAAATTCATGTTCTAGAATGTTCGGAAGGTAAAGTGTCATGTTCTAGAATGTTCTAGAATGTTCGGAAGGTGAATTGCCTATCTCTATTTTCTCTGTTACTCTCGGCGGAACTCAGTATTTATTCTCTTCCTTCTTACTGCTGGCTCAATTTTTCCATTTGCTCTTTTTTTTTTTTTTAGCTCAAAATTGAGAGCGCTGCTCTCATTCATAAACTGACTAGAACTGTCCAGTTCTTTCCCTTCTCATTTTCTTTTCATTCTTCTTCATTTCCTCTATTAGCCACCACCATTTTTCTTTTTTTGATTGGTCTTGGTCCTTTCTTCCCCTTCTTTTTATGAGCCAACAGTCAACACTCAACACATGGCCCCTATGTGAACAGTTATTTTCGTTGCAACCGTTATAGCGGTTAGTGTTGTATGTATATAACGGTTGTATTGATGGTGTTTATACAGTCCTAATGGTTGTAATAAATCTATGAAAACTGAGAGGGCACCAGGGGCTGTTCATAATCCTGATATTTTGAATATCTAGGTTGTCTTTAGCCTTGGATTGCCAGCCAGTCATACATGCAGATTGTCAACTGTAAGTTGAAAAGATTTGATCATAACGTCACGAATCTCCAAGCATATTTGAGACATGAATTGCCAAGTTGTCATCAATTTGGATTGCCAGTTTGTCATTTCGACGATAATTTTTCCTAACAGCTGTCATGGTTTTGTTTGCTCTCTTAATTTACTAAACTGTAAGTGATTTCCATAGTGAATTGTTATAAAGGTTTAGTGAGCATAACGCAATTTTTGTAACAGTAATCTGCACAGAAATGCTGATATGGGTGGTGTTATGTTTCTGTTCTGAATATTTTTATGGTGCATTGTGCTGCACTTGAATTTTAAAGTACACTGTGCTGTACTTTGATTTTATAAAAGTACATCATGTTGCACTTGAATTTTCATGAAAGTGTGCCATAATGTCGTGGAAATACATGTGTTCATATTTTTAGAATAAAACAGAAAAATTGACTTGTAAACGAAAGAACTCGCAACATAGCAGACTCCAAATCCGATGAAGGCCGAATGCAGTTACTTGGATGATGGGACAACCTAAATTGGCTGGGAACAAATCTTGATTCTCTATTCTTCTCCAATAAACTTTTAACAAATTTTATTAATTCCCAATATATCTTTCCATTTATCACTTTCCTACATACACAAATGTCCCAGGTTACTCCCAGTAATAAACAATACAAATACAGAGCGGCAAGGTTTTATTTGGCACAGTACATTCAAGAAAATAACTTAACAATAGAATTGCAAGAAAACAATAAAATACAATAGTTGCAGAATATGATATCTGGACAGGAAACCAAGTTTTAAGCAGCTTAGTTAACCCACATCACCTCGGTGCTCCAGTGATGATTTCCAACACAGCACTATATTGGGTAGTATTAAAACCAGATGCATTTGACATAGAGGAAAAATTGGTTTCACCGAGCAAGCTCTCTGTCTCTTCTTCATCAATTTTTGGTCCAGGAAAGTTGTTATGAAACCTCACTAACTTCTGCAATTCTTCCACAACTTGCCTCATTGTTGGTCTATCATCTCCTTTTGGGCTCAGACACTTGAGAGCAATCTCAGAAATTTCATCAAGAATCTCCATAACACTCTCCTCATTAGCTATTTCTACATCAAACATCTCATGATGCTCATTTTTCCTTGCTTTTGAAAGAAAAGATGTAGCTAACGGCTGCTTTTCCCCATTTTCGTCTGTATAAACTGCCTCCTTCCTCGTTATGAGCTCCAACATTACTACCCCAAAGCTATATACATCACTGTTCTTTGTTATTATCTGGGTGTACAGGCACTCAGGGTCTAGGTACCCATGTGAAAAATGGACAAGCTCGACAATTTCATTTACCGGCACAACACTTGAAGCTCCAAAATCAGACACCTTCCCAGTATAGTTAGCATCTAGTAGTATATTAGCAGACTTAACATCACCATGAATGATAGAGTGAGAGATGGAAGAGTGCAGATGATCTAGAGCCACTGCCAAATCGAGAGCAATTTTTAGCCGAGTACCCATGGAAATTGACTTTCTACTTCCCTTTCTATGAAGCAAATCAAAAAGTGACCCGTTGGGGACAAACTCATAGACCAACATAGGAATTTTAACCTCTAAACAACAGCCCAATAATCTAACTATATTCTTGTGGTTTATTTGTGAAAGAAGAATGATTTCATTCACAAATTCTCCTCTTTGCGCTTCTTCAACTTCCTTTGCTTTCTTGATGGCAACAACGTGGTTATTTTCTAATAACCCCTTGTACACATTCCCCTGGCCTCCCCTGCCTAATACATTAGCATCACTGTAATTATCAGTTGCATTTTCTATTTGCGTTTTACTGAACACGTGGAGATGGTTGTCCATCATCTCATAGTATCTGTTATACTTTTCTTTTTCCTTCATATGCCTTCTATGTTGTTGATACCAAACTACCAGGAAACAGAAGCCCAACAAAACAGCAACGCCAAGAATAGAAGCTGTAAATTCAATAACAAACTTGACTAAGCTGGAAACATAAGTATCAGTACCACTAACAAGAATAATTGTAGAAAAAAATAATAACCAAGTAATTGTAGTAAGAACAACAACAATATTATAGAAAAACACCGCAACAAACAAAAACGGAAGATAGAATCATAGAATAGTCATATAATGTATGATTGTTTATGCATACCTCGGTACTTCGAATTTTGATATAACACAATACAAAATTACTTGTGTGAATTCTCTTCCAGCATATAACTATTGGTGCAAAATTCAAAGCAAAGATCTTATTTATTATTATTATTTTTACTTGTTTATTGCAAAGCCATACAGAATGTTTCAAACTTTTAACTGGCTGCTCAATTGGAGAGCGGCTTTACCATACACTCTGGTTATGTAAAAGAGAGTTAGGAGGAAAAATAAATAAGAAAAAAGGGCAGATAATTCATAACGACTGATCAGTTATCTAGAATTAATATAGACTACTCGTTAGTATATTAGGCCATGGTTCTAAAACTCGGAATCAGAATTGGAATCGGATACTTGGTCGTGGAATCGGAATCGGATGAATCAGCCGAAATCGGAAGAATTGAATTAGAAACTCGGATTTTTTTGATAGAACCTTATTTTGTAGCTAAAACATAGAAAAAAATTGGTAAAAAAAGTTTTGTCAAGAAATTATGTTAAGACAAAATATTATACTCAAATAATCTATTAATATGATATAATACATGCATTACAACCGAAACATTTTGTTACTGTAAAATGCTATGATGACCTGACTAGATCATCTCGACATCCTATGTATTAAAATATAAAAAAAAGGGTTATTGTTGTATTGTACTTTAAAAAAAGATAGCTAAATAATAAAGTTATTAATGTGATAACAATCAAATTTGTACTGTAATTACTTAAAAAAAAATTATTTAATTTTAAAATAAAATAAAGAAAATAAAAATACTAAATAAAATGTACAAGAGAAAAATAAAATTTTTAGTTTCTACTTTTATATTTTTAGAACAATCAAATTTCTAACCTAGTAATTCCATATGGCCATTCTCCTATCGTTTAGTCAAAAATAAAAAAATAAAGGGGGAATTTCATGTATAGCCCTCAAAAACTTCAAAATTACATATCCCCCCTCTAAAATTTAAAATTACATATTTTCCCTCTAAACTTCAAATACTCATAAATTTATCCATTTTATTGTCTTTATATTAAAACTCATTCTAAATTTATAAAATACACATTTTACCCTTTTATTTAAAGCATATAAAGCACATTAAACTCAAAATTGAATCTGAACAATTTTTCTACCATCCAAACTGCTTTTCAATATGCGTGCGCAAGATCAGCACGAATCTTGATGCGACATGCACATATATTGATGTGATGTGCACATATCTTAATGCTATGCACACCAATCAAAATTGCTTTAAGATCCGTGCATGCTAGATCAACACGAAATTGAAGCACTATGCATAGATCTTAATGCGATGCACACGGATCAAACGGTAGAAGAACCCTTTAGATTTAAATTTGAGTTTGATGGGCTTTATATACTTTTAATAAAGGGTAAAATGAGTATTTTAAGATTTTAGAATGAGTTTTAATATAAAATACAATAAAATGGGTAAATTTGTGAGTGTTTAAAGTTTAGAGGGGGAAATACGTAATTTCAAACTTTAGATGGGAAAATACATAATTTTGAAGTTTTTGAGGGGTATACGTGAAATTTCCCCAAAAATAAAAAACACACAGTGTCATCAGCTGTACAGTTATCAAAATATACCAAAAGTTGACTACATATACCAATAGTTGATATGAACATGGTTTACTGTGGAACAATTTATGTTCTCAAAATAACACTATATAGTTCACATACACCTAGTCTATTTAACATTTTATAATGCTTTCACCCTTCTTCTCTTCTCCGCAGCCCATCTGTTTTCCCCAATTTTTTTCAATGGCAATGGAAAAATACAAATTGGTTCGATTTAATCCACAAAACAGTTTAATTTTGCTCTTAGCGCAAGAGAAATAGAGAAAATTTGGCCTATTGTTCCGATTGACAATCAATTTTATCGGTTTTCTGCATGTAACTAGAAAACCCGAGTCAACTCGGGAGAAATCGGTTCGCCTCCGGCCGATTCCGGTCCGACTCGGCCGAGTCAACTCGGAATCGGCCAATTTTCTAATCCATTTATTAGGCTGTAGAGAAATTAACCTCATTTATAAATGGATTTTTTACTGTCACTATCCGCGAGGGTAAAGTGTTTTTTACTGTTAGTTCGAATTTCTATTGACTTACCCTCAGCAATAGTTACTTTTTACCTTGGCGACTAGTAGTACATTCTTGTAGTAATTATTCAATTTAATAGCTCATTTATCTCAATAAAGAAAGAGTACTTACCAATAGCCACTCGAGCAGGATAGGGAAACTTCTGTGGATCTTTGGTGCAATTTCCAATTGTAGCATTGCCATGTGTGCCTTCCTTACAGGAACACTCGTAACTTCCCTCTGTATTTTTGCAATTTCCATGGCAGGGATATTTATCCGGAAATTTGCATTCATCAATATCTGTTCAGCTCCAAAATAAGTAAAAATTAGAGAATGAATTATTTTACAAGCTTAATTAGAATAATAATGATATATAATTTCTACAATCTTGATTTTACAAGCTTTCAGAAACACTATCAAAATGCCTGTGAAATGCAAAATTACAAAAATAGTTTGAGATAAGAGAGACAATATATCCAATCGGTACAAGTTAATTACCCGTGCATCCATTTGGGATGTAGGGATTGCCCTCATATCCGTCCAAGCATTTGCAAATGTATCCCTCACCATTGGCACTATTGTCGCATCCGCTGTATTTGCTTTGGCATGCTGAATTAACACTGCTTTGAACATGTGCTCCCAGGCATGTTACGTTTTCTCGAATAGCCCAATCAAGTACAATTGGGACCATTTCCCTATTCCTCTCATAGAATCCGAACCCTTGTAGATCCTGGACACTAAAGTTGTACCAGTCTTCCTGCACCAGCATTGCGTAATTGCATGGATTGAATGACCAGGCATCGTTTGGACCGGAACTCCACTGAACTTCATAATAGTTGAGACCTTGTGGGATGGATGTCTGGCAACAACCCAACCCATTGCAGGAACCACCATCACCAGTTGTGCTGTTCAGGCTATCACAGAAGGAATAACAGCCTGACGAGTAATTATGACTGTTAGCTAGGTAAGCAGAAATAAATGCCGATGCATAGCAGCCAATTACCGTGAACTTATTGCGTCTGTTGGAGAAGAGAAATGGTTTTAATGGTGTGATACCAATCGATGTAATGGTTTGATTATCCACGTTGTTTGTCTGGTTTTTATAGCAGTCATAGCCGATGTAATTGAGGACTCGTGCTTCAGCAGTAGTTATGTTGATATCTAACACTTCAATGTTTTCACCCAAGATTAGTTTCGGGGGAGTGGTGGAGTTGTTGCACGTAAGGTTAAATCCCTCCCGGTAACAGCCAGGACGGATGCCGAATGGGTAGGGGATGGTGATGTTCCCGCATTTGACGTCTGGGCAACTGGGAAGTGATGTGGGAAATGTTGAGGCTACCAAAGGGGTTGGCAAGAATAGGCTTATTAGTGTCAGGTAAAGAAAGCACTGTAATGGTGATTGTGTCACACAAGCCATGGATATCTCTCTCTTTCGGTTCAGGTCTATCAATGAGTATGGACTGGATATTGGTTTAACAAAGCATTGGTAAATGCAGTTTTAGAGAGATCGGAAAGACAGTTCTCTTTTTTTCTCTTTTTTTTTCAATTACTAAAATTAAAAGATGATGTGGACAGGGCTAATTGGACAAGGAAGAGCCGTGTGATTTTGAACACATTTCCCTGGTTGTGAAAACGATTGAGATGAAAAGTTTACTGTTTTATTACATAATTGAGATGATAGTCATGGCTTTCTTTTGCAGATAGTGATTGAGATGTAGCATTTCTTTGTGGCAAAGACTTTTATGGACAAAGGATCTATTTGTAAAATGAATATATTTTTATTTTCAAAGTTCAAACAGTCGATCCAAAACATTTATCTTGGTCTCCAAGCAAATATTAATATGGAGAATAAGATGAATGGTTCGGATCAACTGTTTGAACTTTGAAAATAAAAATATGTTTATTTTACAAGTAGGTCCTTTGGTCCATAAAAGCATCACTCCGCCTAGCAACTTGTGCCAAGAAGAATAAAGAGTTACGATTGACTTGATCAAATGCGCACATGCAATTGACGGTACAACTTGACTTGATCAAATGCGCACTTGCAGTTAGACGGTACAACTTCTCTTGGACCTAGTGTATGTGGTGTGGGCAAAGAAAAAAGCATAATGATAAGTTATACAACACATTGAGCAAGAAATTTCTCAAGAATAATTATAAAGAAATGTTACATCTCAATCACTGTCTGCAAAAGAAAGCTATGTCCCATGACTATTTTTCAAGAAATGCGCCTAGCAACTTGTGCCAAGAAGAATAAAGAGTTACGATTGACTTGATCAGATGCGCACATGCAGTTGACGGTACAACTTCTCTTGGACCTAGTGTATGTGGTGTGGGCAAAGAAAAAAGCATAATGATAAGTTATACAACACATTGAGCAAGAAATTTCTCAAGAATAATTATAAAGAAAGAGTGATGCTCCTATGGACCAAAGGACCTATTTGATCAAGTCAAGTTGTACCGTCAACTGCATGTGCGCATTTGATCAAGTCAATCGTAACTCTTTATTCTTCTTGGCACAAGTTGCTAGGCGCACTTCTTCCACTACAAATTTAGAATACTTGTTAATTACGAAGAAGACTTGGAATCAATCGGAGAAAAATCAACATAGCAAGGGATAATTATTTGATGATATATTTTTTTTTAGTAAAGGTTGGACATCAAGCTACCCAACTATTTAATACCCTTGTTATTATAACAAAATAATTTTTTTCATCCGGATTTTGTATTTGATGAGATATTCACTTATATCAAATCGTTTATGTAAATACATATGAATATTCTATACTTCTAGAAAATTATTATATTCCATAAATTTGACCTACTTGCACTGGATTAATGCTGGCTAATTGCATTTGAAATATTTTGCATCTCATGAAATTAGTTTGAATTTCTGTCACACCTTGGCGGCCAGGCCAGGCACGCGACGCAACAGAACAGCATCGTTGCATCCATCCGCCTTCCTGTCAAATTACATTGCAATAGAAATAAACAAAAACAATATAAAGTTAGCTACAAAGCCAAGTAACTAGTTATTTAACGACGCAACTTCTCCATATTTGGCTTAATAACAATAATCAACCATTTCAATAGGATTGGATTAATCCACACAATTAAAAATCAGATTACGCATGCATATTTAACTGATAATATCAATTGGGTCTAGTTTTCAATAAAAGCAGTTCCATTTCAGTTGGAATCCCTGAAACAGGTGATTCCCAATATTCTAATCCATTAAAAACAATTTCAGTATCTAGACCTCGTATTCCAGTTAAATATGCTATCATAATCTAATCACCCAATTCAGTATCCAATGAATCAAACAAAATGAAAACATAGATTATAGAGAAGTCCGATTACCTGTTAGCGATCAGTTCAGAAATCCAATTCGAGATGCAATACTTGTTCGGAATCAACGCGACGTAGTAGGAATTCCAATCGAATATGAAATCAAATATCAATATATTTCCTTAATTTTTCTTTGAATTTTCTCTTTTCTTTTTCATTTTCGGTTTTCATTTTCTTTTTCATCTCCTACATCAAAAGAGAGAGACAAAGAAGTTTAATATGGGGAGAGGGGCAACAGGCATGAGCCGCGTGGCATGTGTGCTACGTTGACTTGTCTATTTTTTTTTTTTTTTAAGTTTTCTCATTTTACATAATACACCTTCAAATTTCTAATATTATAAATAAGTCCAATAAATTTCAAAATTAATATAAAATTTTACTGGGTGTCACAATTTCTAAACTTATTGTTATCCTAACAAAAATAGTACTACATGCATATATTGGCACACCTCCAAATTAAAATCTCAATTCAGAGAAAGAGCTTCCAGAACATCAATCTCATGGACAACCACATCTTTCCTCAATTACAATTAACGCCATTGACTATTTATTTGGAACTGAAACTTTCACAGTGATGATCGAATATGTGGTCAGGCAGCGGTGTGCTCCATGAAGTTACCTAGGAGCTTCTGAATTTCGGATATAAGTCTACACCTTGTACAATGAAAGAGTGGATGGGATTTTGATGGCATATAGATATTCGATCTGAAAAAAACATTTCGGCTCCAAACTTTGAAGCCGATTTTTTGTTTTGGGTCCAAAGTGTTTTGTTGGCCTCTCTTTCTATTTCAAAAAGTTTCTGCCACTCTTTCTATTATAAATTTTTTTACTATTGTTTCACAAAAAATCCAACCTCATTCTTTTTAAGAATAAACTCCATGACTTCTTTCAGAAAAAATAAATAAAATAGTTTTGATCCTGAAAAAAATACCATCATATATAATTTCCAGCCAGTCTTTCTTATGTTCTATATTATTTAATAATATTATTTATTGATAAAAGATATGGTAATTAACATATATTATGATTGGCTGGTACGTGTTGGCGCAAGAGAGTTGTTGGTGTTAGCTTCATATGCCAAAATTCCTTTCTTTTTCTTTATTAGGCCTAGTATCTCTCTTGGGGGCACTGAGGGCTTTGGGTTTTGACTTCTTTTCTTCAAGAACAAAATAATTCATATTTACGCTAACAAATAGTCCAATATGAACTGAAATTGTCTGCTCTCTAGTGTTTCAGGATAAGCTGCAAGTGCCAAGAAATTTACATTCACTATGCCGTTAGTCTGTACAGACCCAAAAATTTTTATTAATATCCAACAAAAAATATAAATTAATAATTATGTCCACGTTTTCTTTATTTTCTTTTTAAAATACCCAAACCGGCCATTTAATGGTTGGTCCCCTTTTTTTTCTCAACCGGAAAATAATCGGGTACAGGCCCAATAACCACAGGAAATAATTTTACCAATAACAGATGTTAGCATATGTTGCAATCTTTCTCTCAAAGACTGTATATATATATTTAATTTGTTTCCCAACATATATGCAGTGCTTTTATATCAATCAACACTCCAGCAAATTGGTTTAATGTTGCACTTGGGGGTTTAATATTCCACAATTAAGACTCTTTCCTTGTAATTTCTGACATTAAGTTGGTATTATTATTCATTATAATTATTTTTAGTTCATTAAACACAAATATACAATCCAAATACAAGTTATGACAAGGTGAGGGAACCAAAAATAGTTCTAGTTGGGGCAACTCGGTTTCAGGTTTACCGTACAATCGACATAACCAAATCATGTAGAGCTGGGCCAGGTCCGGTCCATGCCATTGAAGAAGCTGTATTGGTCTAAAAGTCGACAACATCCTAACAGAATTTATACTTTGATAGATGCTTAGTTGGACAGGTGGGATTCATTAAGTTCAACGTTCCATGGCTGTATACCTTTATTTCAATTACCCGGAGTCTAAAAAAAAATACTCAGAAGACCGTCTTGTGCAAGCTCTTTAATGTTTGGAATGCTTGTTGTGTTTTGTATTTGGTGTAAGATATTGTTTTGTTATTATAATGACAGATCTATGTTTAACGTTTTTTGGTTGTGATAGGTTGTACTCCCGTCAGAAAGGTTGTCGGATACAAGCAGGAAGGGTCAGAAGTAATACAGCCCGCTTTCATAGGCCGCGGGCATTTCTAAAGAGGATTTGTTGACTTAGCAGTGTACTCAGTGATAGAGGTCTTTTTGTGCCAGGTGCTTTCTTGTTTGACAATATTTTTGGTGATTATGATTAATTAACCTGCAAATGATTGGGGGGGGGGGGGGGAACACTAATATAATTTTAAACAACATGAAAGAACCATGTTTACTAGAGCATCTCTGCATATTGATATAATTAAACAAATTTATGCTGCTGGATCTAGTTCATCTAGGTACTTCGGTTTCAATTTTATATTAAAGATAGTTATGAATATTGAGAGATTAAAAACTTTTCATTGGTTCAATAAAGATAAGGAAAAATTATATGTAGTCTCAAAGGTTTTAGTATTGCATTAACAATACATTTGGAAGAGAAGTCATATAACTTAAATTTGGATTTCTATTTGAAGTTCATAACAGAATGAATTTCACTTGAACCTTATGGAATCAATTTGCATTGTCTATATGCATAACAAGCAATAAAAGTAAATGAAAACAGTCATAAAAAATAGAGCCTATTAAATAGGCTCAAGATAGTAAATATATATTTTTCTTAATTTGGAGTCATCCTGCTTTTTATTCAAGTAACTAGACAATACTATCTTAATACCTGAATCATTATTCTCCATGATTAAAAGCCTAACAAATTTTAGGAGCACCAACAAATTATCATATTAAAAATAATGCTCAAGATAATACAGCTCAATTTTAAATTGCGGGAAAAGAAAATCCAATGCCACACCCATCCAGCACTCGGGTCATCCTCTGGTCCAAGTGAGATTTTTTTCTTGATTATTTTTATTCTGTTCTTTCACTCATCCAAATTATGACATATATATATATCCTGGAAGGATGGAAATAGATGAAATGCATCATTAATTTTTTTCTTCAATTTTATTTTCCTTGTTTAAATTATTTTAATGCGTCAATATAAATGCATTCTTGAATCATTTATTTTCTTCAATTTTACTCATCCGAATTAAGAATTATATCCTGGAAGGCTGAAACTAAATGAAATGCATCTCTTGAATCATTTATTTTCCTTGATTAAATTATTTTAAGGAATCAATATAAAAGAATAACTTAAACTTTGTTGCTTAGCATTGTTCACGAGCGATTGGGCTAATCTTCCTGAAGATATATTAGATGAGATTATCAAGAAGATGTGCTATGTTGATCATTCAACATTTCCTACAGTCTGTAAATCAGTGGGGTTGATGTACATCAATCGCTTCTGCTGTCTTCCTAGAAATATACCTTTCGGAGTTCCAATATTATTGCTCAATGCTTACAAATCAGATTCAAATTTGCACAAGTTTGTTAAAATGAATGGAGAAATAGCAAGCGATAATATATTTATGCCAGAGGCAGCTAACAAGTGGGTTTGTGGATCTTCATGGGGCTGGCTTGTTCTAGAGGGTATTGATAGTAGGCAAGTAAGTCTTTTGAACCCATTCACGAGGCATGTACTACGACTTCCCTCAGTCGACACTTTCACCTGTGAACTAGATGCTCCTGTTAAGGGCTTTAATTATATACACAAATCAATCTTATCAACAAACCCAACAATATCAGAACAAGATTGTATCATTTTGGCAATTGTTGGACGAAGGCGGAAACTTTCCTATTGTAAAATTGGAGATAAAAGATGGAAGAATATCGATTGTTGTATCTGGAATTTTTGTGATGTAATATATTACATTGGGAAATTTTATGCCACCACCGATTATGGTTACTTAGTGTCTTGCGACCTCATAGATCAAAATTTCACAAAAACAAATTTTTTGGCACCTCCTATTGATTCCCTCTACCCTAGGAAGCACTTGGTCATGGCATCAGGACGACTATTGCTACTCTATAAAAGTGGAAAGGATAGATTTAATTTTCATTTACTGAATAAATGCAGTCCGCCTGCTCTTCATCACGATTGGCAATATAACTGGGTTGAGAAAAACTCTATAGGTGATCAATTGTTGTTCATAGGAAATAACGGCTCATTCTCTCTTCCGGTACAAAGCAACAGTAGCAAAGGAAACTGCATCTACTTCACAGAAAATGCTTTTGGTTGGGTGGAAAGTAACCATGATGATAATCGTTCTTTTGGTATGTATGATATTGCAAAGAAAAAGTTTAACAATGGAGAGGCTCGGAATGAAGTTTTTCGATCATTTTGGATGATTCCATCTCCATGGTAACAAGTTGCTAATGTTTTAGGAGACTAATAAAATGTAGCACTGGCAATTGCTATTTGATTATAATGTTTATTCAGTTGTTATATTGGTTGGCAAATATTCAATAAATGGTATCTAACTAAAGATGCAAAATAAAGATTAATTATTGTCTTTTCTATACTAGTGTTAGCGCACACAGTTATGTTTATTTTGTGCTTCGGGTTCTGTACTTTTGGTGAGAGGTAGTTACTTGTTTATGGACAATTAACTACTGAAGAATGACAAAATACCCACATTTTTAAGAGAAAAATTATATTTCCTAAAAAAAGTCTAAAACTATATAAAGTGCTGTTCTGAGGACCCTTACACCTCGTTGGTCATAGAAGCAACAAATGAAGACTAATAATGGTCTGGAACTATTGAAATATATATAGTAGCAGAATAATAAAATGCATTTAAATAATAATAAAATTATTTAAAGGGATTAATTAGGGAGCAATTATCACCCATTGGAGCTGGCCAGGGGCACATCCGAATGCCGCTCAGTGGTGGAGGCAGATGGACCCCCAGATCATCTCGTCCTTGAGCCATGCGCTGCCACTGGGGAAAAAGATTAGCATTGTGAATGTGAACTATTTGGTATGTTTAAATGATGAGCTGATAATTTTATATATCTGGATGAAAGTTTTTCTAGAACAACTTATAATGACTTCTCAATGCTGACCTTTTCTTTTAGCATTGCAGATCTGATTGAAGTTTTTTTTTTTTTATTTTGTTTCAATTTACATTTTCTAATATGAAGTTCTAAATATGCAGGATAACTGTCACACCCCGAGACAACCCGCCACGTATTTACACGTAAAGCGTGTGCACATCACATACATTATCAATAATAAATATTCATGCAACATTTAAAAATCAATCAAGTCTTCCAACACTACAATTAATTTGAGTACATAATACACATTCAACATGAGATCGAGACTAACATGGCAAACAAACTGATAATTGTCATGTTAGTCAATGTATCCACTTTTAAAGAGAGAACTAGAGTTTAACTAAAAAGAAAATAAAAAGATACTCGAGTCATCTACTCGTTGACCTCCAGATCCTCATCCCTCTTATTCGTGCTCTATGTCGGCCTCGTCATTTCCTGGAACCCACATAAAAGTGGAACGGGTGAGAGATCGAACAGTCTCTCAGTACGGAATTTAGTTCCAGTCCCGGAATTTGTCAAATTCACTTATTAATACAAACTAGAAATTAAAATTATATCCTCACATGCTATCTTACTAATGCATATTTAAAACACACACACACACACACAAGCACACATACACTTCTTTAGTTATCTTTCATGTTTTTAACTGCCTCACTAGGGGGACTCAAACCCCACCAGATCTTAGCTGTGCCACTAGACGGGGACTCGAACCACCGCTAGATCTTCTTTGCCTCACCAAGGGGACTCGAACCACCCCAGGTATTGGCGTCTCACTAGGGGGACTCGAACCACCACTAGTTCAACTGTCTCACTCAACGGGGACTCGAACCACCGCAAGATATTGACCCGTGACAGAAAGTTCAACTAACGCCACGTTAACGAGGGGTCCAGTCGGACACTAGACCCAATGTATACATTCCAACACGCGTTCAACGCATATTGGCCCCTTTCCTTTAACTTATTCGTTACTTTCCACGTTTGTTTCGTTTAATCACACAAATATCATACTCTACACTATACATCTTAAAAATTCGTTGATCAATCAAATAATCTTATCTTAGTATTCTAAACAAAACAAAAAGGATCATTCGATTCAACATGCATAATTCCATAAATAAATAAATGCAAACAAAATGATAAGTAACTATTTGACAATGTCCAGGAAACCCGTACCTACTATTGTGGTGTAGTTCGCTACCGCTTCTTCATCACTCTTTACTTCAGAACTCAGACCTAGCTAGACCACGTAGCACGGTTTCTAAATTAATACTTTTATATATTTTCATTTGACTGTCGTTCAAGATATAAATCAAATATATTTATTACCATCTAATCTGACTTAAAATAGAATTTGTTATGTTTTAAAATCTGAATATCATCACAATTATTCAGACAGATCATCATATCAAGACATAATCAAATTGATCAATTTTTATTTTATGGAAAATCATACTTAGTGCAAATCAGATAAAAGTCAAATACCGAAAGAATATACATATATATTTTATATGAATTTCATGGACACCATTTAATCAGACCGAATTATTCAAACTAATTGAAAATCACTCAATAATATAAATCAGAATAATATCTATAATCAAACTTACTTTATGAATCAAATTAATTAAAATGATTATCTGACTATATGAACGAATTAAATAAAAATAATCAAATTCCGAAAGCATAAAATAATTTAATAAAAATTGGAGTTCCAAAATTTCTATATAAATCTGGCAATTATTAAATATCTGACTATATAAATCTGACTATCTAAACGAATTAAATAAAAATAATCAGATTTCAAATGACTATCTGATTTATTATCATCAAAATAATATATATATATATATATATAGTATAAAATAATTAAATTCCAAAAGAGTACAAACAGAAAAATCCAAACAAAAAAAAACACAATCTGAGAAACATTACTTTAATAAAAAAAATTGGAACACGTTGATTGCACGGATTGGGTATCTCATGGAATGTATGAAAGAAAAGGAATAAAACAAATGGAAAGCAATATAGTATTTGATCACCTCTGTGAAGATGGCGGAGGAAATGAATAAACAGTTGAAGAAAATATAGGATCTGTGAAGAGGCAGAGAAAAGAACACAGAGATGCAAACCGGCCGGTTAATTCATGTATATTTAAAGAAACAGTTTCTAATTTGAATCGGCGCCGGTTGTTTTGAGGAGTTATGACTCCAATTAATCTGATATATAAATATATTAATTTGGATTGGCGCCGGTTACTTTGAGGAGTTATGACTCTTATTCAACCAATAAATCATATATATATATATACTTATTGTGCATGTGTTGCCGACTAATTATATAAATTTTGAGTCTTATATTTTCGGATTATGATTATATACTATTTAATTACTGCTAAATAAATATATTACTATTAACATCGTACCTTAATTTAGTATTTTAATTTACATGGCGTTACAATAACTTTATCGGTTAGTTTTTGCTTTTTTTTAATTTTATGACTTTAGAATTTTGAGGAAATTGTAATTGGTACTATGACAAAATTAGAATTGTTGTATGTCGATATTGTTACTGTTGTATCTCAAAATAGAATTGTAATATGTACGATATTTGATATTACAATCGAATCGATATATTATGTGTTTTGAGAAAAGTAAAACGAAAAAATAACAAAAAAAAAATTTCATACAGACATTAGCATCAGAGACCGGTTATTAATGCTGACTATGACAGAAAAAATATCATTTAATTAACACACATTAATCGGAAGTGTACCGTTTTAGTGCTCCAGAAAATCGACCTAAATAAAACCCTACAAATTAAGATTTGCTTACATAATTATTAGTATTTAATTACCACATCGTTTGATTAAGTTACGTTTGTTAAATATTGGTCTATTCATCCTATAAACTTAGCCGTTCCTAGGCATTAAGCATTTCAATGCGCCAGGTGCACTTAAGTCTCCCTCCATTGGTAAACAGAAATCAGTTATATCGAAAAGAAATCAGTTATATTCCACCAAACAACAGACCTTAATCCCTCTCACTCTTCTCCCTGGTGGGATTTGACAAATCCCACACAAGAACCTCCTCAAAGAAACCCCATTGCAAATCTTTCATCTTTCCTTCTCTCCTCTTCCATCTACCATCCCTCAGAACAAGAACTATCCTCTCCAATTCTTGTAATACACTTCCTTCCACCATCTCGATTGCCATATTGTACATGGCAGGCAACTTTTTCAATCGTTGGTTGTCTCCATGCTTTGAAGGGGTGCTGAACAACCCTTATGGCATTGGAAACATGTGCGGCTCTCTCTCTCGCTGGATGAATCCATTCAATGTAGGTGAAGAATTAAACCGAGAGACGTCAATTCAAGGTTCCAGCGGAGACTGGTTCAGCCAATATTATTGGCATAAGAGCCTGGCCCACCACCTGTACGTGATGAAATTAATGAAATTAAAGGAACACAATATTCCCATGAAACTCCCTTCCCACCCTTGTTTTATTGATATAAATTCTGTGTATTACAATTCAAAGAATCACAGCTTCTTCAAATAGGGAGATGAGAATTGGAGAAATAGGAAAGAAGAAAAAAGAAAAAAAAGGAAAGAGATAAATTACAGAAACAAATAATCTAGCATTCTCAATCCTAGCATTATATATCTTCCTTTCTATATTTAGATAACACAAACATGGAAACAAATAGGGCTGTGATTGTGCGCCTCCAGCTTGCTGAATTTTCTGTGTGCACTTGCTTCTTTCAACAGTACGGCATGTTTTCAATGGCCGTGGCGCAAGCTAACGTAGAGAATGAGGATTGCAGCCAGCTGGTGTCAGGATCTCTGATAGATGGATACCATGGGCCCCGCAGGGTGTTTGTTGGCATCTATGATGGCCATGGCGGAGCTGCCTGCTCTCAGTTCGTCCTGGAACATCTCTTCAACAACTTCAAGAGTGAGTTGCTTTTCAAATTTTATTTATTCCTTTTGTAATTTCTTTATGTTTTGAGGGAGTCTTCCATATTTCTTATTTTGAAAAGAATTGGAGGGGGCAATGTGGTAAATTTGGTTCGGTTTGAGTTAGAGTTTAGTCCTATGTTGGAAAAGATCAAGTGCAAAATTTAGTTGTATTTGGTGAATTTTATTGGTTTAATTAACATTCAATTTTGAACTCAAAATCTTGGCAGCCAAGTACAATTCTTGGAATTTCTTTATCATCTAAATTGTTTTCTTGAATTTTAAATTATCTGTTTAGTGTTTATAGTGCAAAAGAACATAAGCAATTTTATTTTACTTGTTCTGTTTCTTGAACAAACAAGTCACACATGCAATTTAAAAGATAGACCAATTATTTAATCTTTGGTTTGGTGGGGAATGGTAATTTAACATGTGATAAGCGTTCAAATAACTTTGCAATGTACTTAATTTCTTGACAGTGGGCTAACTTGTCATCACTTTAGAAACCTGTAGTAATTTATCATTTTTTTAACTTTAGGTTCAATTGCAAATCAAAATGGAGTGGTCAATGCAGAAGTGTTCCGGGAGGCGTATGACAGTACTGAGCAAATGTTCGTGAATCACGTGAGGACCAGTTGGCACAACAAACCACAACTTGCAGTGTTAGGGTCGTGTTGTCTGGTTGGTGTCTTGTTCAACAATTTTCTCTATGTGGCAAATGCCGGCGACTCTCGTGCAGTTCTGGCAAGTTGGCCGATTGATGCTGGATTGGATGATGTGGAGGTAACTCAGTTGTCTGTTGATTATAATGTTGAACAGATAGCAAGAAGGGATGAGGTCTCTACAGAGCATCCTGGCACTAGCCTCTTCCCAGAAGGCAATGGATGTTTTCTTCTCAGAGGGTCTCTTCATGTAATTACTTTCTTATTTTTATTAATTGATTTTTACTTATTCAATTTCTAGGGTTTTCTGTGAACTGTGATTGTTGTATAATTAAGGCACTAATAATCAACTGCTGTGCTTGAATTACTTCAATTGTGGTTGTGGTTGAAAGTGGCACAGCTGAAGGTTGTCAAAATAACTTCTATCTCAACATGACTGTGCCTTGTTTTGTACTCTTGCAAAAAATGGCAACTCTTACCACTCTAGTCTAAACCCCAATTAATCACACAAAATAGAAGAAATGTGGAAAAACCAGGCCAGCATCAACTATGTGCCGATAAAAAATCTCATTCATCATTTTAAATATATTTTTTCCAGGTGACTAGGGCTATTGGACATGTGTATCTAAAATACAATGAATTCAACGAGACCCCGCTACCTACTCAGTACATACAAGAAGAGCCAATTGTGCGGCCTATTTTGAAGGCAGAACCGACGATTTGAACACACCAACTTGGTCCTGATGACAAATTTGTCATTTTTGCCTCACGCGGGTTCTGGAATGAGATCAACAACGAAGAAGCTGTCTCTTTTGTCCGAAACTTCCCTCGCAATGTAAGTGCTACTCTTGGTCCTGATGACAGAGTTGTTATTTGTTTTATAATTAATTTTTTGCTTTTTGCTTTTTTGTATTTTTTTGGTTATCCGTAGAGAGCTACTTGCCGTCATCTGGATACAAACTAAGGTTTTGAACTACAGCATGCTTTCATAAAAAGCAAAGTTATTATTTATTCATTAGTTTGTTTATCACCTAACCTACGGAATATTACTATTGTAAAGGGTGCAGCGGCAATGCTAATGAGGAAAGCATTGGAGAGAGCAGCCAGCAAACATGGGAGGGGGTACTACGATTTAAGATATTTCAATCCTGGTGCTAAGCGGCGCTATCATGATGACATCAGTGTCGTCATTCTTTTCTTTAACATAATGATGGAGCCCCTGTAGTTTTGTGACTCTCTTTGGTGCGATTAGGAGCAGTTAGGCTTGTGGAATCTGAACTTGGCATATATATTTTTTTTTCCAGAATATATCTAGGAATTTTATCTGTGAAGGGTTTGAACAATTGAAATATAGTATGCTCAAGTTTTATCTTAATGTAATCATTTAATTTTCCCTGGTTAAATTTTGGTTAATTTCTTTAAAATGTGTGTTTTTGGCAACATCGATTCATCGGTTTTAAGTTGATGCTCTATTTTTTAAAAAAATGATTCACTTTAGTCTTTAGTCAGTGTTCGCTGATAATATAAGCAATGGAATGTATTTAGTAATTAGTAAATATAAGTACTTTATTTAGACGGTCTGTACTTGATTCTTGTAATTTGTTAATAAAACTTATGCCTTGAATTGTCATCATCATTCCATAATATGTTTTTTGTATGTATGAATTTTCTAGAGCCGAAGTTGTTTCAAGAAAGGAAAAATAATTAACCATAGAGTTTTCGTTCAAAAAAATTTAACTATATGAGCAAATAAATTTTATTTTGTCAGTGAAGTTGATAAAAGCAATAAACTTTGGGTTCCAACAAAATAGTTATTTTAGTAAAAGAAATATTGTTCCGATAAACTTTTTGTTTCTAAAATTTGGATCACCAAGCATAAAGAGCTGTATTCAATATTTTTTGAATAAAAGTTGGATCACCAAGTACCACCTCTATATTAGAAGGCGTGTAAAGAAATTTTAATGCATTCATTATTTTTTTGAACGTGTTTACCACTTAACTCTATACAGCACCGGCAATTGCTATTTTATCATAATATTTATTAATTGATATATTAGATGCAAAATATTCACTTAATGGTATCTCATAATTTTTTTGCAACTTAGAAGCAAAATAAAGAATTTTCTAATTATTGTACGTCTTTTCTACTAGTGTTCTTGCAAAGTGCACACAGTTAGGTTTCTGGTCTTGTAGATTTGGGGAAGGGGTACTTGTTTATGGACAAATAACTAGAAATGTGTTGGTCCTGAATCGAATATAAGAATGACAAAATAATCACATTTTAAAAGAAAAATGATATTTCGTAAAAAGAGTCAAAAACTAGCTAGAGTGCCATTCTAAGGACGAGGTCAAAAACTAGCTAGGGTACTTGTCTAAATACATAGTGAATTTAGAATAACACAAATCATTGCAAACCAAAATGCTATGTACAGAAGTAATTTGTATACGTAGAACTTAATTTTCCGATTAGCATGCTACATATATGACAAACAATAGAAGTAATTGAAAATAGTCCTAATTAAAAAATAGAGCCTATTAAATACGCTCTAGATAGTAAATATATAATTATCTTAATTTGGAGTCATCGTGCTTTTTATTCAAGACAAGGCTATCTTGATAGCTGAATCTTTAATTACAGGTTTGATAAGATCTGCATTTATATCCATTTCTGGATGAAGGGGGCTCATTTCATCGAACAGATCAGGTGCGTTAAATGGCTAAAGGGAGTGCATATACTCCAAGGTAACACAATTACTCTGCTTAGCTTTGGATCGTCCGATCTGAATCCAAACCAATCCAACCAGATAGTCCAGATCTAAAAATAAATATTTTGTTGCCTTAGGTGATATAAATTAAATTCGGGCTAAAGGCGGATGTAAGGATTTTGGTCCAATAATCAACTAGCTCGTGTGAAGCCCAACAGATGGCCCATCAGCCCATCTACTATTTCTGATATCACTACACAATAACCTAAACATTGCAGTGGCATGATTTCAAAACAAGAGAACAACGAATATTACTCATTAAAATAAAGAAAACTAAAGTTTTATTTAAATAAAAGAATCACATAGGTGTAAAATATATTACCTCTTTTCAGTTAGTTCACTATTTGACTATTTCTTGAATAAAGCAAAGTTCCCAAAGTGGACCTTATCTGAAGTTAAGTATGGCTATAGCCCATATTTTGTATGTAGTATCTTACTCTTTAAGGTTGTATCATCGCAGGCCATTGTTCCAATTTAAAAGTTCATAATGAGATAATGGACGGCCTACTTTTGGTATAAATTCAACGTAATCATATTTTAGATCTAAATTAAGATATTTCTCGGGACCACAAGCAATGCCTTTATGTGTCTATGATAACCGGTCCCGTCATCAAATGATCAAAATTTATTGAAAGTTAAGAATTATGGGCCTAATATCCATAATACATTTTTTTTTTAAGTTAATAGCTTTTAATGGCAACTAATTACCTATTTTATTCATTGAAAAAATATTTATAACGAGTCAAATGATCTTGATTCTTAGATTTACTCTTTTATTCCCTTAAATTCTCCTAAACAATCATATCTTCTATTCCTATGTACTTATCTACACAATTATCCTAATCGCCCCATTTCCTAATTTCACATCTCTGTTCACGACCAGATATGCTCTCAAATCTGTTGTCCGCCGTGCTCTAAGCTCCGATGATTCAGATCTGTTCTCTCCTCTTTCTCTCACCCTTCTCTCTGTTTAAGGAGGTAGAGACCAGAGAGTGGGGAGGCAGTAGGGTTTGGGATCGCCTTTCCTTTTGCTGAGAGGGAAATAGTGAATTTTCTCTGGGGCATAGCATTCATAATTTCTTTCTCTTATATTCCGTCCTCAATGGAACAAATATTGTGAACTAAGGAGTCACAAAAGAGAAATATTTGAAAATAAACCAACTATATTGTCACAAGCCTCCAGATGGCACTATTTTTTTTTATTTTGAAAATATTTTAGTAGCGTGTGAAGAACGTCTCATTTCTTAATATAATGTATCACCCTTGCCAATACACATGCATGTTACTAGTCCTAATATCAAGAAGTTTAAATTTTTTTCTTGTTTGATAGCATTTAGGTAGTCTGAAATTTTGCTCTTTTGTTCCGTCTAACTCCTAAATCTATATATATTCAATTAGGAGCGAAATAAGAAAATATTAAATAGGATTAAATACCATATGATTATGGAATGTTGACATTGACATAACGATAATATTTAAAACTTCAACAATTATTTCATGATCAATGAAATAGGCCTTGGCCTTTAATAAAAAATAAAATAAAATAAAAACTTCAACAATTAAATGATTTTTTTTTCATTATGAAACATTAAAAGATAATTCATAGATGAATAACTATATTAAGTTTTTGTTTTTTACCCATTAATTCCATCTTACTAAAGCCCCCGCGTGTACATGTATGAAACCCATAGAAAGCTTATGCTCGCCAGTGCAATAAGGATCAATACAATGCAAATTATCTTTTTTAACAAGTGACAACAATTTGACCCATCGCGTTTTGTTGTATGACTAATTTCTTTCCACTTCAATAAGCATCGTCTCTTTAGTGATGAAAAAAACCGTGCAACTGGCTCCCACAACTCGCTTTTCTTCAGCAAGAAAATCACAAAACGAACTAGCACCCAGGAGATACTCAGCCTAAAGAAAAACAACCATCCGTTGACCAAGAAGTATGCATAGGTAATACCATGAGCATAAACGTCGACTTCAAATATGCCTGCCGTGAATGCCAGACCCATTGAGAAGGTAGCACCCCAGATCACCCACACCAACAACTTCATCACAATTTTTTTCTTCCGGGGGACCACACATAGCAAGAGCATCATAACACAAACAGATGAAAAAAGCGCAAACACGTCAAATAATTGGAAGAGATCTACAGAAACAGAATCACCAATGAAAATTTGAAATTTAAAATTCCCATGATCCGTATTAAATCCTCCTGGAGGATTTAATCCTGCTTCGAATGTGACAGTTGCCACCAATGTGGACACCAACAATAGAATTTGTGGATCATACTTCTTTTCATTTTTCTCCCTTTGCAGCTCTAAAATTGCTTCTTCTATGTAATTTTTGGTATCAAGACAATGAGGTTTCCGTAGTGACATCTTTGTGGTTGGTATTGGGTTTGAACTTTCACTTGAACCAAAGTCCCTAATAACAGGTTCCGACTTAGACAACACTTCAGCTGCCGTCTTTCCCCCAGCTCCTCGTATCATCTCGCCAAGGACAAGATCTCCATTCTGTGGTCGTGATTCCAACAAAACATCAAGTGGAGTTATGAACTTCAAGTTCATGGCGTTCACATCAATGGCTGATCTACTCAGCAAATATTTGATTATCTGAGTTGCAAAGGTGCAATTTGTTAAATACATGCTTAGAAATGAATCAAGGGTGAATTTATTGATCAACTACTTTTATTAGAAATAAAGGTATGGCATACCGATAATTGCTTGCTTGCCACAGCGTGATGCAAAATAGTATTTCCTCTATTGTCCTTTGCATTAAGGTTGTGCACCCGGTCAATCAGGAACTCAACTGTGTCGAAAGAATTATATTTGACAGCAAAATGAAGTATAGTGTCTCCACTATTTGTAAGCCCATGCACTGCCTCCTCACAGGCATCCACTAACTCTTTGACGATTAATATCCTTCTTTTTCTAACAGCAATATGAAGTGGCAATAACCCTTCATGTTCCTCTCTTAATAAACAAATGTCTAATCCTGCCTGTTGTAAAAAAAGGAACATATTTACAAAGGATATTTTCTAAATAGTAAGATCTAGCTTGTATTAAATTAACATATTTACATGTAGTAGTATTCTCATTTGGAGATTGTATACTTTTATTTTGTGTACATATATTTGTAACTAAAGTACTTGCCATCAAGAGCACTATATTTTTAATATGCCAGTCATTCCTAAATTTTAATATGCCGGTCATTAAGTTCAGCTAGGATCGTAGTCTGAGTACATATGTACAAAATTTAAACAAATTAAGATATATATGATAAAGGGGCGCTTAAATTTTAAAATCTGTGTCATCTCTGTGTATGCAGAATCCGACTTATAAATTTCAGTGCAATCTGCTGCGCATTGTATTTTTTTTTGTTAATTCAAATAAAAATTGTGATATAAAAACCTCGATTAAGGATTAGATGTGTTTGTACAAGGGAGGAGCTTCGGTGTAATTTTGATATTTATTTGTGATAGTTAGTATTGTGCGAATACATATATGTGATAATATTACCTTAAACAATTCCTTCAAAACAGTGACATGACCTTCGGCAGCAGCCACATGAAGAGGTGAAAACCCCTGGTCGTTGACATCCTTTGCAAGCTCTGGTTTGTAAGAGATAACCTCACGAACAAAATCAGCATGTCCTAGCATTGCTGCAATATGTAGGGGGTTATCTCTCCCTGGTGTTCTCCCAGTAACTTTCTCGAGCAAGAGTTTATCTATCATGAGAAGCTCTTTTAATAAATTCACATCTCCAGCATGAGATGCCTCTTCTAGTCTTGTAAAGAGCGTATCCATATTCTCTTTTCCTTGATTGAGTATCCATACACAACTCTATTCCTTAAATAGGTTTATGCTGCGTGTTGACCCAACACCAATTCCTGTGGATTCAATGGAAATTTACTATGCTTTCAATCTACTGAGACCAAGAAAGAGAACCTGTGGGTTGATCATTACTTTTACATAACTGTCCATTCAATTATTTGCCAACAATAATTACACACATGCTTGTTAAATAGAAGTTCATAACAGTTTATAATAAATATGTTTTAAACATCTTCGAAGGGCCTCAATAATCGGCCTGTTGATGCTATAATACAGGAGTTAAAATATCAAAATTAGGTATATATTATTTACTCATAATAAATTGTATACTTAAATAGAGGGTTCAAATGCCTCCAATATGTGTGTCTCCACCATGCCTCCATTTTTCAAAACTTTAATAATTCAAAATAAAACCATTAGATATGAACTACATCATTTTATCTATGCACGTGTAAAAAATTATGGCATTTCAATTTTATTTAGGTTGTCATCAAGAACTTGTAAAAAAGTAATAATGTGGATAATTTCCAGACGTTGATTTTTGAACTTATTAATTCACATAAAAGCAAAATTGAAATGTGATAAATTTTTATGAGCACATAGAGAAAATAATATAGATCACATCTAATGGTTTTATTTTAACTTTTAAATTTTAAATTGAGTTATTAATGTTTTAAAAAATAGAGGCATGGTAGAGGCACAAAAAATGGAGGCATTTGAACCCTCCTCATTTAAATATTACTCTTAAAATTTTAACAGTATTTATTTCCTCATCTAGCTCACAAATTTTATTAACATCTTTTCTTAATTTAATCACTTCAAAATTAACATTAATATTAGTAGAAAAATTAAAAGTATTGCCCTTTCTTCAAATTACCTGGGTTTTTTTAACATCAGAGCAAATAATAAGACTGCTCAGATCGATACTTAATTACTTGTATGAGACAAGACAAACATTTACTCAGCTTAACGACCAAAATACGTTTTATGCCACAAGAGGAGAAATCATGGACAAATTCAAAAAGTGAACAATAAAAAAATGTATGGTGAATTTTGTAAATATGGGAGGGACTTGGATGACATCTACGCAATGCATTCAACTATTGTGAGACTATGGAAAGAAAATTTTCTGATTTAATATGTTTACGCAATATATTACTCGAAGAACTATACAATATTGCCAATCGACGAGAGGAATAAAGGATTAGTTTCCTGCAGGAAACTACCGGGGCAATGCATCCGTTGACCCAAAACACACAGAGAGAGAAGAATGTGATATTTGATGGAAGAATAATATATTTTCATTTTTTTATAGACAGGATAATTTCAAACTTCAAAGCGAAGTTTCTTTGTCAATGCATTGAGTGGTTGCTTAGGGGTTCTAGTGATGCTTTATCCAATCGTCTAATTAAAGCCGGCTATTTTTATTATATCCTTAAAAAAAAAATTAAAATGCCATCCGATTTAATTTTTTTTTTAAAATGCTCCGACCGCCTAGGTTTGGGGTGGTCCAAAACACCAAGCAGACTGACCCTTGTAGGAGCAGGTCACTCTAGCAAACTGCCCCCGAGGAGGGGGCGGTTTGCTTTTTTTTTTTTTTTAAATAAGAGATCCTAGTATTTGATTTAAATAATTTTGTGAAGAAAATATTTTTTTTGTTTAGAGTGTATGCCAAAAAATTAGACATTTGATATATTTATGAAGTGATATCATAATTCTTTACAACTTTGATTACACCAACATATAGAGCATTCAAAAATATACAAAATTGACACAAATTTCAATTTATTTGGATTTTTTTACAGTTAGTTATAAATTTTCAAAGTTTAGTTTTTGAAAATACTTTAAACAACCATAACTTTGGCTATAAGAGTCGGATTCCCGCGTATGAGCACTTTTCGGAAAGGGGAGAAAGAGACAGATCTGTTTTGTCCAGGTGGAACACCGAGCATTGTCACATCGGAAGCATCATAATTTTAAAAAAAACGTCGTTTAGTGCCTCAAAAAATCAATTTAAGTTTTCATTCGATGGTAGGCATTAAAAAATAGGGATTTTCAAACCATCTTAATAAATAGTAAAAAATTTTTTTTTAAAATTTGGTCTCCGAGCACATTTTAATATAGATTAAACATGTAATGGTTTGGATTGGCTATTTGGACTTCAAAACTAGAGATATGAGCGCGAATTAAAACAACCCGTTTAATTTGCGAAGTTGCGTAGCCTTACTCTACATGTATATATATGTACTAGTATCGTACCCGTGCGATGCAACGGACTATATTATAAGAAAACAAAAACATATTTTTATTAAATAAACATTTCAATGAAAATAGTAATTATTTTGCTAAAAAATAATGATATGACATAATTGTCTGAAATAGAATTTGACATGATAGAAAGGGGATGCAAACATTACAAAATCTAATAGCATACATAACATAAGCAATATGAAGGAAAACCGGCACTAATCAACAGATTTTTTTCTAACATCCCTCAAGGATAGATGGCACAAATCTTGCTTAGACCAACAAATTTTATGCAGTTTCGTCAGACGGCTTTGTGTCTTCCAGCTTTATCTTGGCAGTGGACTCTGTACCCAACTCTGATTGAGGTCATTGACGCTCTTAGTATTGCATCACTCATCATAGTATTTGGCAACCTATTAAAAACACTGGTATTGTAATGAAATTCTAAAAATAAAAATGACTATGGTTAATGAAATTGATTTTGTCCAATAAATGATAAATTAAATCTAACTTCTATGGAAAGATATGATTCTATTTCAGAAAGTAAATGAGATATATAATTATGATTATTTTGTCACGGCATTAGTTTCATTCCTTTATGAATTCATGGGAAGGCAGGGCCTACATTTTAAATTTTCCAAGAAGGTAGGGTCTTCTTGGCAATTATGAAAAGGTACAGATTTTGTATTTTATGGATAACACAGGAATTCATTTCTCCAATTAAAAGCATGCTGCTGCAATCCAAGACTAATGAATGAATTAGATGCGAACCTGTCATAGGTCTCAGCTCTAGTATATGCTTTTATTACCCAATTATAGCTCTCTGTATCAGGTTTCATACTGTCTGTAAGAAGTACACTTAATTGAAGCTTAGTAAGGTTCCCATTCTACAAAGCATAACAGCACAGCATATATGTGGTATAAGAACAAAGAAAGTTATTTTGAAATAAATTTGTAAAGAAATCAATTATCCGGTACGTGCAATCTCTCATCTAGACAAAATGAAAGAACTCATATCCAGATAACAAAAACTATGGCCATACCTTCACCCGAATATTCCAAATTTTCAAATGTTTCAAGTGCTATTTCTGGTATTTGACATGTAGCCTGCATGAAATAACCAAATTAATAGCTATTGGCCGAATTAGGAAGTATTTAAGCTTGGTTGACAATAATAATGAATGTAAGAATAAAAAATCTGGGTTTTACCTGAACACTAGGAAGACAAACCTAATCGCCTCAAACCCGCGACTCATCGCCTATATTTTGGCAATCCATAGCAGCAACAGCTACTTGTTCGTAAAGAGTCCATTCTGCATGAACAAAGAAATAAGCAAATCTCAGTTCTCTCAAATTTCAGTTTCTATAAAACCAATCTCACTGGAGATCAATGAAAATTTTACATCCAATTCTTCAAATTGTTTCATGTGCTATGAGAACTGCCTTCAAAACAACGTATCCAAATTAAAAAAGAGAGGAAAAAGTGGATTGTTTATATGGACAATTAGACCAATCGATGCCTTCCAAGAGCAATCAGAGATGACGGGACTTGAATGATATATCTATTCCGGTTTTACTGACTAAACGGATCAATACCAATTCGAACTTCGTTTATAATCCCGATTCGTATTCCAGTTTTTAATTCCCATTATCACAAAACCTAAAAAGAGAATGGATTCACATCATGATACAATTACAAGGAATTCTGACAACATCACTTAATGACTATGCGTAATTTGTCTATGGTCTTCTTTTCTTTCTAAAATAAGCCTTAATAAGAATCGAATTTTAAGAATTACGTAAACTAATGGATAGAAAAGATCAAATTAGTGGTTAACTATAGAGTAAGATGCTCGAGATCTAAAGCGAACTACAAATAACAAATGCTTAGACCGGATTAAATGATGTAATCAAATATTTGTTGAACACTTACATAGAGAATAAGCTGAGAGAACCTGCCCAGATGCCATTTTGGAAATACTGGTATTATAAAATCTAATTTACCTGTTTGAGAGAAGATGCTGAGATCTGTCTTCTTATAACTTGATTTTTGGCTTCTATTAATGCTAAATTTTCTTGGAAACTGTAATACATGCATAAACAAAACATTAGATGCTTCAGAGTTACAAAGTTGAATTGCACAATATCCACACTGTAAGAAAACTGAATATATTTTGGTCACTTGAATTTGTGTTGGATCTCTGTCACAAAAGCTAACCTAAACACGAAATCAACCACCGGTGAGAACAGAATTGTTACATTCCGAAATTTTTACAATTAAATTCAAAGGATTTAAAAACAAGAATCGAAAATTGTGCTAATAAAATAGAAGGTTAAACCTTAATTAAGGTTCCCCTAAATAAGTAAGTTAAGTGTGAATCGAAACCGCGTCGAAATTTCGAGATTTCGGAACTTTATAGGCTCAGTGCGGATGAGGTTCATCCACAGTGCGGGTGGGGTTCATCCGCAGTGCGGGTAAGGGTCCATCCGCAGTGCGGGTAAGGGTCCATCCGCAGTGCGGATGGGGTTCATCCGCACTAGGCTCGGATTTTCTTGAATTTGGTCTGAAAACTTTCTAAGTCCCGAGTGCGGGTCAAGCCACCCGCAGTGCGGATGGGGGCATCCGCACTCAGGGTGATTTTTTTTGCCCTAAAACTCAAATCCAACCTTCTCTCTCTCTCTCACTTCACCATTTCCCCATTATTTCGTGATTTTTGGCCAAAGAGAAGGAAAAGAGTGCGAGAAGTTTCCGTTTCTTTCAGACTCCCGATTGTTGCGAGAAATCAAGTTTGGAACCGAGTAAGCAGCCGAGGATCTCTCCGAACCCTCCTATTTGGTACTTCTTTCTCTCCTTCTTTCTTTCGAAACCTCGAATTTTCTCGATTTCTCAGATTCTCGTTTTAAACCCGAGATTTGTGTTCGAATTGCTCAAGGACTAGTTCCTCTACACTCCTTACTAGTTTGTTTGCCAATCTTTTTCCCGATTTCTTCCGATTTGTGAAATCTAATTTCTAGGGTTTCGTGCCAAAATTGAAAGTTGGCATAATCGTGATTTGATTTGCTTAACCCGACCAATTAGACTTGTAATCGGTAGGGTTGCCTCCTGATCGTGAATTTTTAGAACATTTAACGGCTGATTTGAGATTTTGACCAAATTAGGGTTAACCAAACGGTGAATTGAATTGATCCGAGAACCAAAGTAGTGAAACAGTGATTGATGGTTACCAAAGTGAAATAGTATAAGGCTAGAGGGCCTAGATGAGATTTTGTGTGGTTTTAGAGGATTTTGGTAAGAAATAATGAACCGAACGAATTGATACCAAAAACATAGGAATTGATTAGAGAAGGTATAAGCCCTGGAAGTAACTCGAATAAACCTCTCGATCCTGAACCAATGTTAAACCAAGTATACGCATAATATAGGTGTAGGCTCAGTCGAGCAAGAACTTGCGAGACAATACGAGACGTCCGATCCTTAAAATTTAGCGGTACGCTCGGCATACTAAGGTGCGGGATTCTTGGACTTGTTTGATACTTTATTTTCAGGAATTAAACTGTGTATTCGTTTGTCATGTTGAATATCATTGATTGCATAATCGAATTGGGTAAAGCATTTGCATAGCCCAATCAAATTAAACTCGAATTGATGTGACTTGAGTGATTTGCATGCTGGTATGGTTGTAGGTTGTGTCGATCTATTATGATCTGATTTGATATGATCTGATTTGATTGAAAGTCACCACGATTGGATTTGGATGTATATATGTGAATGGATTTACGAAGTTAAGCACTTGGATCCAATTAATTTGCCAAGTCGGGCTGTATGCTGACTTGGATTCCCAGGATCCTAAATGGCCTTAGGTGAACGGCCCTCGATATTCCCAGTACCGGTTGGGACGAGGGAGGGTGATTATGTGATGATATGTGATATGTTATGATATGTGATTTGAGGTCGTGGGTGACTTGTGTAACGTCTGTGGCTCGGTGGCATTTTCCTACGTGTTAATGCATTTGGAAAGGTCAATTGAATATTACGACTATTGGAATAATTCCAAAGTGGATTTTCTTTATATGATTCGAACCAGACCTTAATAAACTGTTAAGCCAAGCGATTGCAGATGGGTGTCAGATAAAGGGTCCAGCGGTTGGCCATCTGTAGGTGTCAGTAACCCTACAGATGTGGGTTTGATAAAGGTTTAGCTCGAAAGAACATCTGTAATTGCTACAAGCCCTACTGAACTGAGTTAGGAATCGAGTTAAGCCAAAATATATGTTGTGTTTGAGATTCATCTTGGAAATTCCGTGAACTGTGTTTCAGGTTGATTTAACTGTTGTCGAGTAGTGGCATTCTGTTATTTATGATTATATGTATATCTGTTTGCATTGTTATTGTTTGGGTTTCATTATTGAATATAGAGTTTGATTGCAAGTCCAATAGTCTGAACTGTGGAAAATTCGCACTGAGAATTTATTCTCACCCCCACCCTCCCGATTATTTTTAGGTTTATTACGCGGAGACAGGAAATGAGGATATTGGTAATGCATATAAAAGATCCACTGTCTTGCGTATACCTGTGACACTCGATAGATACACGCGGCAAGCTGTCAGACCCGGTGGATTTGGGGTGTGACAAGAATGGATCAAAACTGTGATATTTACCCGAGAATCTGTTGGGCATCTGAAATTACAATTAACAATTTGCATTGTAAAATGTGATTTGACAAAAATATAATTAAAAAATGAAACAAAGAGGAATTTGGGCATCTGACTAAACAATTGACTTCGAAAAATACCCCAAAATTTAATTAAGAAGATTAAGGGAAACCAGACCTTAGATTTCACGGAGAAATGAAAATGCCCAATCGACCAGCTTCTTCTATATTTGAACGAAATCACTACCGATCAAGCATCCGTGTCGCTATTTTCGTGGTCAACGAAGAGAATCGTCGTTCCGATCAGATCGGTAGGGAGTAGGGAGAAGGGAGAGGGGAGAAGTCACTATCCTTCTTCCCCTTCTCTCTCCATCTCTCTATCTCTAGATTCGCAGTGCTTTGAGAGAGACGGTGAAGGAAGGCGGAGTGGCGCGGGTTTGAGGTGATTAGGGTTTTTTCTTTTTTCTTTGAAAGAAGGGATCGGAGAGGGATGGGGGCAAAAAATTAATTTGCTTGGGGAGAGGCGTAGCGCTCCCAGCGAAAAAAATTTACGCATCTTAGATTTAATCTACACGATTTTTGATTAAAATCCAACGGTGCAAAGCGAAAATGCGTGTGGTAATATGTGTGGCTATACATGTGGTGGGTCCAATTTGAACTAAATTTAGACTTCTACACCGAAAAAAGGATGTACTTAATCAAAAGAAAGCAGATTATTTGTTTAGATGACTCAAATTCAATTCAAATTTAGATCAATAAATCTCAGCCACACAACTTTCTGTCATTCATTTCAATTTAAGATGCATAATATAGAGGAGATATATATAATATAATACATGTATATATATGTAATAATATTATATGTAATATATAATATATGTATATGTATATATAATAGAGGAGGGTTCAAATGCCTCCATTTTTTGTGCCTCCATCATGGCTCTATTTTTAAAAACTTAAATAATTCAAAGTTTAAAATTTAAATGTCAAAATAAAACCATTAGATGTGATCTATATTATTTTCTCTATGTGTCCATAAAAAATTATCACATTTTGATTTTACTTTTATATGAATCCATAAGTTGAAAAATTAATGTCTAGGAATTATCCACATTAGTATATATTTTTACAAGCTCAAGATGACAATCAAAACAAAGTTGAAATGCCATAATTTTTTACGTGTGCATAGATAAAATAATGTAGTTCATATCCAACGGTTTTATTTTGAATTTTAAGATTTAAATTTTGAGTTATTAAAGTTTTTAAAAATGGAGGCATAATGGAGGCACAAAAAATGGAGGCATTTGAATCCTCCTCTATATAATATATATAATATATGTATATGTATATATTTATATATACATATATACATATACAGATATACATATATTATAAAAAAATGAGTTTATAAAAAAAAATTGTATATATGCATATGTGTATATGTGTTATATTTAGACTTATGATATCCAACTAACAAATACAATTAAAGTTTACCAAAAAAAAAAATTATTTAAATCAAATACTAGGATCTCTAAAAAATAAAATAAAAGGGACTGCCCATGGGGGAGGGGGGGCGGTGTCTGCTAGAGGAGTGACCCGCTCCTGCAGGGGGTAGTTGGGTAAAGATGTGGCCCGCCTCTATAACCAATGGTTTGCTTGGTTTTTGGGCCAGCGGTCGGGGCATTTTAAAAAAACACCAAATCGGAAGGCATTTTTAAATCTTTTTTTTTAAGGGTATTAAAAAATGGCTGAATTAAAGCAATGAACCGTTTCTTATTGTTTTTATTTAACCATAAATATTGGTGTTTAATTATGGTATATAAAAAAGAAATTGTAGTTTGAGTGGTCCCATACATGTATTAATGCCGCAAGAGATTTGGTTGGAACACAATTATTTATGTAAAAATGTACACTTCGTTAGTATAAATACTTCTGAGCATATTTATTAATAATTTAGAAAAATAAATTAAGTACTGGAGTTTTTGGGGTTCCTCAAATAGTTATGCTAGTTATGATGCGGAAATTTTGCACCTACTTGAGTGCAGGTACTATTATTAGCTTCCTTAAATATAACATACAAGAATTTAAAATAAATAAAACCTTGCGCTCATAGTGAGCATGTTAGGTTCTGCTTTCAAGGATCGTCATTAGCTCACATGGGACTCATTGAATCTTTTATGTCTACATTCAAGGAACACAACAAGTTAGTAATTACACATTCTTTTATTTTCATTGTGTTACAAAAGCTCATCCAGTCACCGGAGGTGGATAGTGTGTGTGTGTGTACATACAATTTTAAAAATTGCTTCAAGGGAAATTAACTAGTGTTCGGCTCTCTCTCTCCATTGATCTCTACTACAGATATCAGAGAACTAATAAATTGGAGACTTTGCTTACAGGTCTACGAGATATTTTAAAGAATCATAAAAATTATACTGTTTCTAAGATATCTACTATTTAAAAATGAACGTTTCAATTACTAAAAAAAATAACAAAAAAGATATCCGCAGGACTTACACTAGGATGATTGATTAGAACTATTCGTTGGTACCAACAATGATTTAGAATAATAAATTGTCATGAGTAAAGCTAATATACACTTAAGTGTACCGTACACTTAACTTTATGACTGTTAGATTTTTTTTTAGAAGTCGTGGTAACACGACTTTTAAATAAATCTGATGACCCTAAGGTCAAGTGTACGGTACACTTAGTACACTTAAGTGTATATTAGCTTTACTCAATTGTCATATTATATAATTACGAAAAAAAGTCAGAGACATCGTTTTCTATTTATTTGACTTGCACGAACTTACAAAATTTCAAACAGTGATTGAGATGTAATTAAGGCATCCAGATTGTTAGTGCTTCTTGCGAAATTCTAGCTCAATGTTTTGTATATATTATCTTTATGCTGTTTTTTTTATTTCCGTGGGGTGTATCCCCCTGGTTATAATTTATATAAGCTGTAACTAATTAGAGCCATAGATTTTGGTACTTTGCAAAGTTGTTTCGTCAACTGCATATGCGTGTTTGATAAGGTACGTTGTAAACTCGTTTTCGTCTTAGCACAAGTTGCTAGGCGCTCTTCTTCCACCATATATTTTGAAGACTTGTTGATTGGACATGTCAGTAACAAGAAGACTTGGAGTCAACCAGAGAAAAAATGCAATCGTTTCCACACATAATGCAAATGCAAATCCATATGTCAATATTCTATACATATTCAAAATTGATTCTCCACGAACTTGTCTTACATGCACTAGCTAGATTCATGCTTGTTGCATTTGACACTTTTCCTTCTCATGAAATCTTTTTTAATTTTAAACTTTTTTAATTTTTTTTTTTTTTAGTAAGAACAGGAGTTATGCTCTTATTTGAATTCTAAACTTTTAGTTATCCCAAGAAATTAATGCATGGGCACACCTCCAAATTTTTTTAATTCAGACAAAGAGCTTCCTAAACTTCAATATCATGGACAGCCACATCTTTCCTCAATTTCAATTAATGCCATTGACTATTTATTTGGAATATAATTGAAACTTTCACCGTGATGAAAATGTGGACAGCCAGCGCTGCGCTGCATGAAGTTACCTAGGGTCTTCTGAATTTCTGATTTAAGTGTGCACCTTGTAGAATGAAAGATACCCCAGCACATAATAATCAGATAAGTTTTTATTTATATAAATTATTATTACATAATTAATATAATGAAACAAAAAGAGTGGCGGAGATTTTGATGACATAGATGTATCCCAAAAAAAAAAAAAAAAAAAATTCGGCTTCAACATTTGAACGCAGTTTTTTTTTATTTTCTTATTTTTTTAATCCAAACTGTTTTGTTGGCCACACTTTCTATGTCAGAAAAAAATTCCCACCACTCCTATTTCAATTTTTTTTACTACTGTTTCAGAAAAAAATCCAACATCTTTCTTTCATAATTTCCGGCCACATGCACCTTGTGTTTCTCAATGTGTGGCGCTGGAGAGTTGTTGGTGTTGGGCTTCATATGCCGAAATACAACATGGATAAGTCCACTAACATTTCAGACAGATCATAAAGAATGGGTTTTATTGGGCCTATTCCTTTCTTTTTCTCTATTAGGCCTATTATCCCTCTTGTGGGCCACAGAGGGCTTTTCGTTCTCACTTCTTTTCTTCAAGAACAAAATAATTCATATTTATGCTAACAAATGGTTCAACATGAACTGAAATAGTCTGCTCTCTTGTCTTTCAAGATAAGCTGTATGTACCAAGAAATTTACATTCACTATGTCAGGTAGTCTGTACAGGCCCAATAACAACAGGAAATAATTTCGGCTCCAACCTTTGAAGGCAGTTTTTTATTTTTCTATTTTTTTTATTTTTTTAATCCAAAGTGTTTTGTCGGCCACTCTTTCTATGTCAGAAAAAAAATTCCCACCACTCCTATTTCAATTTTTCTTACTACTGTTTCACAAAAAACCTCTTTCTTTCATAATTTCCAGCCACTCTTTATGTTTCTCAATATTAGTTAATAGCAGTTTCTTATTGACAAAAAATTGTGGTAATTGACATATATTATGATTAGCTGGTAATTTGTGGCGCAAGAGAGGGGTGGGTGTCCTGTAACAACATATCCAAAGTCCAGTAACAACAAGTTAAGACAGATAAAGAATGGGCTTTATTGGGCCTATACATTTCTTGTTCTCTATTATGGGCCTAGTATCGCACTATTGGGCCTATTCCTTTCTTGTTCTCAATTGGGCCTAGTATCCCTCTATTGGTTGAGTTTTTTGACATCTTTTCTTCAAGAACAAAATAATTTATATTTATGCAAACAAATAGTCTAACATGAGTTGAAATTCTTTGCAATCTTGGTGTCAGCTCTCGTCTTACAAGATAAGCCCTTGTAAGTATCAAGAAATTTGCTCATCATGGAAACAAATTGTGAAGCAAGGCAACCTTTGATCTTTTTTGCGCCTATAAATTGCCTTTTTCCTGTATATTACAACCCTAAAACTGTATACATCACTCTTTGTTACTATCATCTACATAGGCAATCGGGATCCATGTTCCCTACAGTCCATTGGAAAAGTTAGACTTTTTCCTGTATATTACAACCCTAAAACTTGTGTTGTCTGTCGGCACGATATTTGAAGCTCCAAACTCTGAGAATTTGGTACAGAACTCATCATGAAGGAGTATATTCACCAAGTTAGCATCGTCATGTATAATAGGGCGAGAGATAGATGAGTTTAGACAAACAAGAGCTTTGGCCGACTCCGATACAATTTTAAGACGAGAAGCCAATGGAATTGGCCTATATTTTCTCTATCCAGGAAGCAACTCAAAGAGCGTCCCATTTGGGACAAATTTTTCGACCAACATGGGTATTAAAACTTCAAGACAACAACCTAGTAATGTATATATATATATTCTTATGATTGTGTTGATTTTCTGAGTTTGAGAGAAACTGATGAATGGAATTTCTATAATACCATTCTTAGTTCTTTCTGTTACAGTGTAGCCTATTTATATTTAAAAAGAAAGAGAAGTAATGTATGCCTATTTCCAATCATAACGGGTGCCTATACAATGGTAATATTCCAAATATGGAAATAAAAGTGAAGATATTTATTGCTCATTTTATTTCTAAAAGTAACCAATGATGTAAATTCTTAACAGGTCTGAGGTTAATTGGATCCTAATCTTCATTATTTTCAACACTACATCTCAATTAAGTTAGACGTGTAGATGTTAATCAACCCTAACTTGATATATTTTCTTCAAATAATTTTGGCTCAAAGCCCTTCGTAAAAATATACGCATGCTTGTTGTTCTTCCCTCTTTTTTCTGAAATTGTCCGCTTGCACATGCTTGTATCTTTCTGAAACTGGAACTCAGCAGATCTGTAATGGCTACGTCCACCTCTGCCTCGCATCTTCCTGATGCACAAGATACCCCTTTCAATCTGCCTCGAGAGGACTACCCCTTTGTGTAAAAGGCATTTTCTTTGCCATTTTCCTCTGATTTGGAATTCCCTTCATGAGTTTGCAATGATCCCATTAGTTCATCAAAGGAATAGGTTGAAAGTGTTGCATGATTAAAGCAACATCGGACTAATATGTAAAATAATTTTGTATTGTATACTGTCATTTTTATGCTCAATTAAAAGTGATTATATTTGTCATATAATTTATTGAGCATTAATGTATCATATAGGGTGTGGACCTTTAATGTGTAGAACTTAAGATGTAATGTTCAATTTTATGATAGGAATTAATTGAATAATTACCACATTATACAGCCAAGGGTGTCTTGGAGTATATACTATGATTTGATCTCGAGAATACAAGGCTATTTTGAATTCATCTCTTACTATTCCATGTACATGAGAGTAAGAGATTTTGGAGAATATTGTACTACATGAGAGTGTGAGAGATTTTGGAGAAAACAAAATAGAAGCGACTTGCTATTATGGAAGAACCGAATTAGTTGTGTTCTCACAAACAAGACAGTCAAGGATTAAGGTACACTTCCGCACATCAATTTATATTCAATACAAATGATCTTGCGGTGACCGGTAATGGTTTTTGTTGGTCCTAACAAGTAGTATCAAAGTCACTCTATGTTGATATTCGGATTTAGAAAAAGTTTAGAATTGATTGCTGTATCGATAGATACAGTTGATGTATTGTTCTTCCGTATTTTTGATAAATTTCAGTACCGGAGATCCAATTGGATTGTTCAGAAATGTTTTGGCTTCTGTGCAAATATTTGTTCCGCGTGAAGAAGAAATGTTTCGGAGTGTTGTGTACCGCGCGTGGGCTCAGAATACTTCTCGCAGCGCCAAAACAGTGTAGACCGCGCATGAACCAGGGCAGTTTTCCTTTCGCGTTGTTTGGATTGCGCGTACACCAGATTCAGAATTATATTTTTAGGATGGTTTTTCTGTGCACCGCGATACACCAGCATCCAAATTATGTATTTATTTATTTATTTGGTAAACCCGCGCAAAACCAATTTTGTCGTGACTTGATGCATCAGCCGAGTAGTTTTATAAAGTCTATGGTTTAAGTATATTTTGATTCAGCCTTTAAGTATAATTCAATTAAGATAAAGATGATGATGATTAATATAAATCCACAAGTAATTGAGAATCAAAATAAGAAAATTGTATATTTGATTCTTAGTAAAATTTAAGTGGATTTAAATTTTGGATTATATCGTGGTAAATGTAACCGACCCGATATTTTTATATATATTATATGTAACATCCATTTAATTAATTAATATTTTTTGTATATAAAATTAACGTTGATTTTGAAATTATATTATAGGATTTGAGACCGAAAGAATTAAATTGTAAAATTCAAAACATAAAAAAAAAAAAGAGAACTAAAACGTGGCATTTTTTTTTACCACGTGGGCCCCATGCATGAATAACCCCATTTTGTAACGTGGCATTCTTTTAATCTCTTCCCTTGTTAACATAAAATTAAAAGAAAAACGTAAAAAAAGGGAAAAATAAAGAAAGAGAAAGAGATATATACTTCGATTGGAATTATGACTAAGTCTCTAGATAGTCGTGGCAGTTCGATTTGGATTCTCTGAATTAATCTCTCCTCTTGTGTGGTTGAAATGAGATGATTGAAGTATTGGATTATGTTGTATATTTATTGGGATAGTGGGTCTAAGATTTGAATTTAATTTGTAAAATGATATGATTGTGTGTTTTGAAAATCTTTGAAATAATATGATTATGTGAAAAAAAATGATATGGATATTGTGTGACATATTTTATTGAGAACCTACACCTAGGTGCTATCACCAGTTAAATCGTACAGACATTATTTTATTTGAAATTTTCTGGATTAATCTAATCTATTTGACAGGTTGTTTAATTAAGTCAGCTATAGAGAAGCGCGTCATTAAATAACCAGTTGATGTACTTTATAGCTTATTTTATATTGTTTGTTTGTGTTTTTGTTGCAACGTAGGTTGACAGGAGCACTCTAGTAGTGTCTCGTGATGGCAAGATAATAGGGAATATACAACCCTAATACAACACTCCAATTGAAAATGTTTGGAGCACTCTAATAGTGTCTCTAGATGACAAAATAAAATGACATTTACAACCCTAATACAATATATAGTTCAATTGAAGGTGTTGGGAGAACTCTAGTAGTGTCCCTATATCGCAAGTTAATAGGACATTTACAACCCTAATACAACACTCCAATTCAAGGTATTCGGAGCACTTGAGTCGTGTTTCTTTATGGTAAGATTGTAGGGCATTTACAACCCTAATACAACGCTCCAATTGAATATGTTGAGAGTACTCTAGTAGTGTCTCTATAAGAAAAGATAATTAGTCATTTATAACCCTAATACAACACACCAATTAAAGGTGTTCGAAGCAGTCTAGTAATGTCTCTATATGGCAAGATAATACGGTGTTTACAACCCTAATACAACCATCTAATTAAAGGTGTTGGGAGAACTCTAATGGTGTTTCTATATGGCAAGATAATACGACATTTATAACCCTAATACAACACTCCAATTGAATGTTTTCAGAGCAGTATAATAGTGTCTCAATATGGAAAGATAATAGGACATTTACAATCCTAATACAATTGTTAATTAAAAGATAGAACTTATAAATTACTCTGTAATCTTCGAGCGGAAGCGGATCTTGCGAGCATAGCAGTATCACTGGTTCTGCAAGGAATCATAAGCCGAAGCCAGAAGCCCTGCATTTTCCACGACCTAAGACCTTCAAGTATTAACAGAGTGCTTCTTGCTGTTTTTCTTGTATTACGAAAATAGTGGTTATGTTATTTCTGGTAAGTAACAGAGAGAGAGAGAAGGATTGGGTTTATATAAAAACCAATGCACCTCTTTATAATGGATCAGCACATTTTCATAATGGGTCAACACCTTTTCATAATGGGTCAGGTTTTGGATTCGGGTTTCCCATTGTTGAGGTTTTGACGGTTCAAACCCATTGATTTAGCTTAACAGCGGAAGTGTGTAAAACAAAAAAAAATTTACGGTTAAGTTAAGCTAAGAATTAAACGAGGTATGTCAGGAAACTTTCCAAGGCGGTCCACCTTCAGTATTCTTTCGGCATCAAAACCTCATTTAATTCATTTACAGATCTACTCCATAATTGATTTTCTAAAGCATTAAATATATTTACCAATTTAAATAGATTAATATAACATGTTTATACCTTGTTTCCAAATCTCAGTTGGAATGCAGATTAAGCGAGAAGAGCTACACCAAAGAAGAAATTGACTCAAAGTATCACATGTGTGATACCTCTATCGGTTATCCACCAGGACTAACCGGAGAGCGGTTTATTTCTTCTGCCAGAAATACTATAAACCGTGGAATTCTGCAAAAACATTATTCACCAAAATAGGGACAAATTAAATATATTTAAGACTCCAAGTTATTCCGTTTCACTTAAAAGCAAAACAAGAAATACTGCAGAGTTTGCAAAAATATATTTTTCCGAATCTCGTAATAACCGAAACCGGGGAAGAGAGAAATTCTGATTAATGAATTAATTAGATTAACATGTGAATTAGTAAGTTTTCTCTCTACCCTCACCCCTCTATTTATAGTGTTTTGAGGAGGTTCGCAAAAGACCGAAATACCCCTCAAAACAAATCTATTTACCAAAAACCCTTGACACCTCATCCTTTAATATGTGAAAAGACCAAAATAGCCCTTCCACACTCTTCTCCATGCTTCTACACCTTAAGGTGTCATGCAAGGTGGCATAGGTGTGAAATGACCATTTTGCCCTTGGCCCATTAAGGCATGAATAGTAAAAGGCTTTGATTTTGGGCTTTGACTTTGGGCTTTTAATTTTAATTAAGGCTTTGATTATTTTTGGGCTTTTAAATCCATAATTCAAATCCATAATTAACAAATTAAAATCCAAATCAAATATATATAACTGTCATATACAATTATATTTCTTTTCAGTTGTTGTTCGGTAACTTTTATACAACGTAACATGTACGTTTATAAATTAACCGTTGTTTCTACTTGTCATTCTAAATGACATTTATAATTTAATTATATCACGTATAATTAATTATAACCATCTTAATATTAATTATAATCAATTTATAATTAATAAGTGAGATTCTCCGAGTAGCTCATATATGGTGTGACTCAATAGGATCTGTGTTATGTTGGTAAACAGTGTTAAAACTGTTTTAACTTCTATAATCATGAGTGGTATCTGGCAACACATCATGACCATCCAATTACACAGATGATGCTGTACTGTACAATATCACGATCCAGTAAACTATTTACTTGTGTCTATTCTTCTGTCTCATGACTATCAGATTAGTTTCAAGGTAGATGTGTGTCATCCTTGCTAACTGAATCTTTTCTTAATCTTGAGTAAATTATCAAATATAATTACTCTTGTAATTATACAGCATGCAGATAATCTAACTCTACCAAGGGGCCTAGTGATGCTATTGCTCGTATAAAATACGAGGAACAAATAGTACTTTTGGTAGACTATTACTTCCTCAGCCAAGCTATACATATGGGAATGCTACCGTTATGACTGCTTTTTACGGACAGTGGTAGATAACAATCACACATACATATTTCTCAATGGGAACAACAAATACCTCATAATGTATAACGTGACACTGAATGAAAACATAAATAACACGAACACAATTCTATTTAATGTCTCATTCGAGGTTTGTCAAATACCATGTTCCTAGAACATGTATCTATGTGATTAAAATGACATCTCGTGTCAAGTGGTTTGTAAAACTTAACCATCTTTTAATCCACATACTAACCTTATAGCGGTAATTAGTGTTCCTGCTAATTACCTTGGTCAGTGACCTTTTAAGAGTATATATCATCTATATTATGGAGTTTCACAATTTCAGTCATTAACTCGAAATAATCTATAAATGCAATAATACTCAAAACAACAAAATAATATAAATAAATATTCAATTCATGAACAAAGCTTTATGATAATTTATAATATTATTGACTTCTAGATTATTACAAACTAACACCCATAATGGATGTACCTATTGATAAATCCAACATCTCCCATTCGCACAAAATAGGATACCCGCTATAAACTAAGAGAACGTAATCTCTTATCTCTATTAAAAATTCATACAAGGAAATAGGCCATGACCAACATATCTTAATTTGAGAGTCTATGTTATTATCCAACTATTAGATATGTATAACAACATCTAAGTAGAGTAAATATGCAGTACCCCAGATCATCAAGTTACATTTTTAAGTATTACAGGATCTTTTTTATTTATTGATACAACCATACTTATATATTCACAATTATGTTATATAAACATAATTGGTGCACCAGTGAATATAACTTAATGTAACACCCAAATGATCTTTTTCTTTTATCTAGAATCTACTCATTCCAAATCAATTGCTATTCAGATATGTTCCATTAGATCATATCATTCATGATCATTGGCAACATTCCAAAATAACTAATTGAAAAGAAACTTCAAGATATTTAGTAAGAAAATCAAAGATTACTCTGAGATCCTTTTGATCTCGCGGGTCTCACACAACAAAGAAGAAGAGATCATATCTTCTGTTACCCTATTGGTCAATTGCATATATGTTACGGTATTATTCTTCATTTCTTATGGAGAGTATGTCTAATTTAAAATCCAATACCATGCAAGTGATAGTTCAAATATACATAATATCTAACTTGAGTCCACAACTCTACTTATCATATAAATTCAATAACAGGACTCCCACTTAGCATAAGACAGTTAAGGTGAATAGTGGGTATTTCACCTTCGGTCATAATAATATATTCATATGACCTCATCTTGATTCTCTATCAAGGCAATATATATTTTAAGCACTTGCTCTCACATTTTGTATCATGTCTAGGTTAAAATCAATCTCATTTCTGTCTTACTAAGACATAGAAGCGATTCCCCGTGTGAGAAGGTCAATCAATTGTCTGACATACCTTTCATTTTATATCTCATGTGTTATGTTAATTATATTGGTATTAAATAATTTGTAACAATTATAACATAAATGTATAAAAAAATAGCATTCACTGCATTTATCCCATAAATATAAATATACATAATATATATTGTTTAATCAAAAATATAGCTACAATCTACGTAACCCTAGAGATTTCACATGGCTAATAAACACATCTCTAGGTATTAGGAGCAACAGAATCATTAGGGACTTAAGTGTAATTAGGAGAACATTGTAACTGATTGTTAGTTACATTGCTGTTTTGTGTTATGTTTCCTAGAGATGATTATAGTTGATTGCACTGGCTATATATAGACCAGATTATTGTAACATTTAAGGTTAATGAAAACATAATCATTCTATCAGACAATTCTATCTCTCTTTCTCTCTTCCCTGTTCTGTCTTCTCTATCATGGTATCAAGAGCCTAGTGCTGATCCAAGAACTCAAAGAAAATCAATGGCGTCCAGTGGCACTTCTCATCCCTCTCCTCCCGCCCCAATTGATCCAGTGATTCAAATCACATTACCTGTATCCACCAAGCTCACGCGTGACAACTTCCTGACTTGGCGATCTCAGATCGAACCTATTCTTGATGGTTTTGGTCTCTCCAAATACCTTGATGTCTCTGTCTCACCTCCCGTCAAGAACATCGTTGCCAATGGTGTCTCTTCTGATAACCCGAGCTTCTCAGCGTGGTACATGCAAGATCGCTTCTTACTCGGGTGGCTTCGCACAACCATCACTGAAGGCATCCTCTCTCAGTATGTCCAGTGTCAGACATCACGCGATCTATGGACTTCTCTTCATCAGACCTATTCCGCTATCTCCACTGCTCGGATCATGGAATTGCGCCGTTCACTTCAGACCTCCATCCGCGGCAATCAGCGGTGCAGTGAGTACTTTGAGCAGATGAAGCGAGTGGCCGATCAGCTAGCGGCAGCCGGTGACCCTGTGCCTGATTCTGACCTAGTTCGATCCATCCTGAGTGGTCTCGGACCAGAGTATAACTCCTTTGTTGTGGCTATCACTACTCGTGCAACTCCAGTTTCTCTGACGGATCTTCATGCCTTTCTTCTCTCACACGAATCCTTGCTCTCTTCACAGATTTCCTTCCCTTCTCACTCGGCCGATCCATCAGCTAATTATGTCGTACGAGGTCGTGGAAGAGGAAGGCGTGGCAGGGGTAATTATTCTTCCCCCAATTACTCCTCTCATTCTTCACAAGGCCTACTTCCCACTCCAGGCCGCAGCAGCTCCAATTTCGGCCCAAATCGCACCAATATTTCTACTGGAGGTGCTAATCACTCAAGGAATTTCAATCACTCCTCTGGCCGAGCTGTATCTAGTGTGGGGAATTCTCAGTATACTCAATTTACTGGAGAGAAGCCTCAATGTCAGATTTGCAAGAAGAGAGGGCATGAAGCCCTTGAGTGTTGGTACCGTTTCGACAATGAGGCCTATGCTTCTCCACCTCAAGCTTTTGTTCACACCACCACTTCCAATCCGGATGAGGGATGGTTTCTTGACTCCGGGGCAACTCACCATGTCACCTCCGATTTGAACAACCTCACCACCTATCATGCCTATGAGGGACAAGATCGTCTTCAAGTTGGTAATGGTTCTCACCTTCTTATTCAAAATCTTGGCCATTGCTCTCTTTCTTCTTCTACCAATGGTTGCTTGAATTTGAATGGTGTCCTACATGTACCACATATAACCAAGAATCTAATTAGCATCTCTAAATTGACTCGTGACAATGATGTTATTTTAGAATTTCACCCCTTGTTTTGTGTTATCAAGGACCGCCGCACGAAGCGGCCGCTTCTTCAAGCTACACAATCTAATGGTCTTTACCACCTTACTACTTCACCTCAAGCCTTGATTGGGGAGCGTGTGTCGGCCTCTCTATGGCACAAGAGATTGGGACACCCCTCTCCATCTACTACTCGTTTTATCATTCATTCTCATTTTTTACCTACTTCTTCAACTAAATTGGGAATGTGTGATGATTGTTGTAAATCAAAGGCGCATGTTTTGCCTTTTACTCTTTCTACTTCTTATGCTTCTTCCCCTTTAGATGTGGTACATTCGGACTTGTGGGGACCATCTCCAATTGTTTCTAAAAACGGTTTTCGTTATTATGTGCATTTTGTTGATGAATTTTCGAGATTTTCTTGGATCTATTTTCTTCGTACTAAGGATGAAGTTGTGAAGGTCTTTGCTCAATTTAAAAGCCTAGTTGAGAATCTTTTCAACACCACCATCAAGACTCTCCAAACGGATGGTGGCACGGAGTTCAAACCGCTTACTCGTCTCTTTCCACAAATTCTCCACCAAACTTCTTGCCCATACACTCCCCAACAAAACGGGTTAGCGGAGCGCAAACATCGCCATGTGATTGAGCTTAGTCTTGCCATCATCTCGCACTCTTCTATTCCTCTTGAGCTATGGGATCATGTTTTTCAAAGTGTGGTTTTCATTATCAATCGCCTACCTCCTTCATCCCCTCCTCATACACCTCCCTACACCCTTCTCTTTAACAAGAGTCCCGATTACACATTCTTTCGAGTTATTGGATGTCTTTGCTATCCTTTGATTCGCCCTTATACCTCTCACAAACTTCAATTCCGATCTCTACCTTGTGTATTCTTAGGGTATTGTCAAACCCAAAAAGGATATAAATGTCTCCATATCCCAACAAATAAACTATACATTAGCCGAAATGTTCGTTTTGATGAGACAAAATTTCCCTTTGCTTCACATCTACCTTCCAATTCAGCTTTGCCTCCAGCTGATCAATTATTCTCCACGTGCCTACCACTGGTTCCTCCAGCGCACTTCCCTTCTGGCTTGTCTCCATCCTCCACTGATCCGCTCCCTTCTCCTTCTGGCCCAGCTTCAGCACAGCCGCCAACTACTGGGCCGCCAAACCCTCAGCTTCCATCTACTGGGCCACTAGCTACTACGCATCCCTCTTCTGGCCCGCTCCAGACCAGCTCTATGCCTCCTACCGACTCTTCTGGTTTGAAGGTCTATCACCGACGCCTTCCTCTCTCTGCAGCCCGAACACAACCTGATGTCTCCAGTCCTCCTGTTTTAGCTCCAACAGAGACCATTCCTTCTTCTCCAGACCCTGTTCTCTTGAGGTCTACTCATCCCATGACGACCCGTCACCGTGCTAAAACCAGCCGTCTCAAGCAGAATCATGAGACTCTTCTTACAACTAAACATCCTCTCCCGTCCATTTCCTTTGATGAGCCTACTTCCTTTACCATGGCAAACAAGCAACCCGAGTGGCGTGAGGCAATGGCTCAAGAACTAAATGCTCTTGCAAAAAATGGCACATGGGTTCTTGTTCCTTCTCGACCCAGTCAAAATATCATTGGGTGCAAATGGATTTTTAAGATCAAACGAAAAGCCGATGGTTCAATTGAGCGCTATAAGGCACGCCTTGTTGCGAAGGGTTACAATCAAGAAGCGGGTCTCGATTATCATGAGACGTTTAGTCCTGTTGTCAAACCCACCACCATTCGAGTAGTTCTCTCTCTTGCCACATCCCGACATTGGACGATTCGTCAATTAGATGTCAACAATGCCTTTCTCCATGGCGACCTTCAAGAAGAGGTCTTTATGTCTCAACCTCCGGGATTTGCGGATTCTACCTTCCCGGATCATGTATGCCTTCTCAAAAAGGCACTCTATGGCCTCAAGCAAGCTCCCCGTGCATGGTTTCACAAATTGGCTTCCGTTCTTACCAAGCTTGACTTCAAGGCCTCCCATTCGGATTCCTCTCTCTTTATTCGCGGTGATTCTTCCTCGATTACTATTGTTTTAGTTTACGTGGATGACATTATAGTGACTGGATCTGACACCTCTCTTGTGACTTCTCTCATTGCCTCTCTTGCCTCACAATTCTCTCTCAAAGACCTTGGACCCTTGCATTTCTTTTTGGGTATTCAAGTCAACTCTCATTCCGATGGTATTCATCTTTCTCAGCCGCAATATCTTCGAGATCTCCTTATTCGCTCCAAAATGGATGGCGCGAAACCTTGCTCCACTCCTTTCTCTCCTGGTGATCCGCTTTCCAAACTTGACGGCAATCCCATGGCTGATCCACATACATATCGCAGCATAGTGGGTGCTCTCCAGTATGCCACGATTACTCGACCTGATATCTCGTATGCCGTCAACAAAGCCTCTCAGTTCATGCACTCTCCGACTGACGAGCATTGGAATGCCGTCAAGCGTATCTTGCGGTATCTCAAAGGCACTTTATCTCATGGTCTTCACATTCGTGCGCATTCCTCACTTGAGCTCCATGCTTACTCTGATGCTGACTGGGCTGGTTGCCCGGATGATAGGCGTTCGACCTCTGGATTCTGTGTCTTCCTTGGCTCTAACTTGCTTTCGTGGGGATCTAAGAAACAAACGACGGTATCGAAATCGAGTACTGAGGCTGAATATCGAGCTATGGCTGGTGCATGTACCGAAGTCGTATGGCTCCAACAACTTCTTCGTGAACTACATGTTCCTCTCACCACCAATCCGGTCCTCTGGTGTGATAACTTGGGTGCGACATTTCTTGCGTCTAACCCAGTTTTTCATGCGCGCACCAAGCATATTGAAATTGATTTCCATTTTGTTCGAGAGAAAGTCGCACAGAAGCAGTTGGATGTCCGTTTCATCTCCACTAAAGATCAGATAGCTGATCTGTTTACCAAGTCGGTTTCCTCTACTCGGCTAGAGTTTCTGCGATCCAAGCTGACTCTTCGTGTTCTACCAGCATCAGCTTGAGGGGGGGTATTAGGAGCAACAGAATCATTAGGGACTTAAGTGTAATTAGGAGAACATTGTAACTGATTGTTAGTTACATTGCTGTTTTGTGTTATGTTTCCTAGAGATGATTATAGTTGATTGCACTGGCTATATATAGACCAGATTATTGTAACATTTAAGGTTAATGAAAACATAATCATTCTATCAGACAATTCTATCTCTCTTTCTCTCTTCCCTGTTCTGTCTTCTCTATCACTAGGTATTGCCTTTGTAAAAGGATCTGCCACCATTTTGTGTGTAGATATGTACTACATGCAAACTTACTTTCTCGCCACCATGTCTCTAACAAAGTTATACTTAGTATCAATGTGTTTGGTGTTTGAGTGATACTTGGGATCTTTTGTATAAGCGATTGCTGCTTGGCTATCATTGTATACAAACACTAAGCTAGTTTCATTATCACCGAAACCCAAGTGATTCAAAAATCTTTTAAGTCAAACTACTTCTTGTACTGCTGCTGAAAATGTTACAAATTCAGCTTCCATTGTAGATAAGGATATTGTTCGCACAAAAGCGTGCACACAAAGTCTCAGGTACAGCTAGCTGTACCCTTTTAAACCATGATTGAGCTTTTGTATTAGGTTTCAAGTGCACAACCTTTCTCCAATGGTACAATCAGGTATCGATCCTCAGGGACGGTACAATTCGAGTCTAGATCACTACTTATCCTAGTTAGTTACTAGAAGTATAAAGTTTGGTTTGAATTTGTTTTAAGTTCCTAAATTCAACAACAGAAGATTGCAAAAGAAAATAAATGTTTGTTTCAGTCAAGTTTAAAAGGATGTTTCCAGGGTTTCAGACTTCATCCTTAGCTTTGCCTCTCTGGACCCTCACTCGACTCGCATCATCTCTGATGCGACCCTAGTGATGCGACCCGCATGGTCTCTCATGCGACTCGCATGGCGCTCGAGTGAATGCAGCATTGCACCTGTTTCTGAGTTATTCGATTGTGCAAGGTTCTACTGACCCTACTTACAATTCCTGAGCCTCAACTCTCGTTTATTAGCACCAGAAACCTAGCAAGGAATTGCAATTTCACCTTCTTAGATCTACAACTTTCAACTCTCATTTATAAGTGTTCAATCTAAGTCAATTGATCGGTTTGCTAAAGGTATGCACTATCTCTCAATAAATGGAAATCTCACCTTTCGGTTCAATTGATCAATCTTTTTAGATTTCTAACCTACCTCAAGTGCTTGATTAAGTTGCAAGAAAGATCAAGTCAAGATTTTAGAAGAGATGCAAGAAGCATTCAACAAAAGACAATCAAGATTCAAACAATCACAATCAAGCAAATAAAAGAATAATACTCAATCAATTGATCACAAGAACAACTCAAATTCAGTTACAATACATACAATCAAAGCTTTAGACTACATCAACCCTAGAAACAAGGAAAGATCTACTCAAACAACATCATAAAAGAAGAGAGAAGAGAATAGATCATGATAGAACCCAATGTAGCAATCTAGCAAGGATCTTCCCTTCTTTCTTGATCACCACTCCAATTCTTGAGGTTTTGAATCTTCAAATTCGGAACTTCCTCTTTGGTGGCAGGGGTGGTCTATTTATAGACCTTTCAAAATGAATGTTTCAATTCTGGGCCCTTATTGGGCCTTTACTGTCTGCTCAGGAAGCTCGCGATGCGACCCGCATTGGAGCATGAAGGGTGCGCTTCGCATGAGATGGCAGTGCGAGCTTCTGGTGCGACTCGGAAGACTGGATGCGCCTCGCGTCAATCCTGATGCGGGTCGCATCAAAAGCTTTGGACTTCAAAATTCTCCTGATTTCACCAATTTTCTGCAAAATAAGAACGAAAGCACAGCAGTACCAAATTCTACTTGTAATCACTATAATAGACGTTATTTGATGGCTTAGAATACATGTCTTGGTACTGAAATTGGTCAAATCAATAGATCAAATATGGTGATATCAAATTCCCCCAAGCTGACCTTTTGTTTTTCCTCAAGCAAAGATCTGTTCTTTGTTACCGGGTTGGACTCTAAATGCAAGTTAAGTTCCTAAATGCAAAAATTCACATGAGTTGTTATTACCAGGAATTTTGAGAATCATTTTGATAACAAGTTAGGCTTTTCTCGAACTAATTTTGATTCACTCCACAAACTGTCCACTTAACCTCTTATTTTGAGATGTTTTGTTATTTGAAAAGACTTAGAACTCAAATTTATCAATATTCATTCTTAGACCGAAGTTATACCCTCATTTGTGGTGAGTTTTGTTCACGGATCCAATTCCCCCAAGCTTGGAACAAACTTGGGTCAGAAAGTTGCAGACGTAGTCTGTTGATATATGCAAATGTCAATTTATTTTCTATCGAGCTCAAAGGCATCCAAATGGATTGTGCCAGTACTCTTTTTTTTATGTTTAAATTGGGAGACGAACTCAAAGGCGCCCCGAAGGACTTATTGCCAGTACTCTTATGTTCTCCATCTTTTTCTCTTTTTTTTTATTTACTCTCTTTTTTTCTTTTTTTTTTAATTGCATATACCATGAATACACACCATCACTAGTATTCATTCATACCAATGAATATCCCAATCTTTCTTTGTTTTTAAATCCCGTTTCTTCGTTTTGAAAGGCACAATTCAGATGTCAAATGCTTCTCGATACAATTCAGGATCACAGCTTTTCAATTTCACAAAATTATCTCATTCAAGTCGGTTAAGTGGTCAACCATGGGGTTAGACATAAGCAATTCAAGATCAGACTAATTATTACCAAAATGGTTCACAAAATCCCTAAATCAAACAAGTCATGCAAGAAAAGTAAACATGATCTACCAAAATGTAAACATGAACTAAAAACTAAAAGTAAACATGGTCTAAAAACGAAAAAGATAAAGGTATACCCCCCCCCCCCCCCCAAGCTTAGTCTAAGCATTGTCCTCAATGCTTCAAGACTGAAAGATAGAGTAAAGAGGGGAGGAAAGAAAAGCAAACCTGATCAGTGGTGAGGAGGAGGGTGATCTAGCCAATATCCATAGTCCTCGTAAAAACGCCAGTCCTCCATGTCAGTCTCGAGTCTCCCAAGTTGTGTGTCATGGGCTGATAAATCCATCTGGATGCCACTAAGAGTGTCACCCTGGTCAGTCAGAGTGGACTGGATCTCGAGCTGAGTGGTACGTATGGAGATCTGAGTAGCCTGGATGTCCATGATAATATGATATAGATCTCCGATGGTAGGGTCAGATGGGTGGGATGGAACAGTTGCAGAAGTAGAGGCATGAGCCTGGTGAGATGAGTCAGGGACATCGATCATGACGACGTCCTCGAAGGGAGAAGAAGAAGGAAATGGAGCTATAGGAGAAGAAGCTCGCTCGAGTGGAGATGATTGATGAAATGAGGTATGAGGCGGTGGGGATGGATGAAATGGAGCAATACGAGATGGAACTCGTGCGAGTGGAGACGGTGGATGAAATAAGGCATGAGGCGGTGGGGATGGATGAAATGGAGCAATAGGAGATGGAACTCGCACGAGTGGAGACGGTGGATGAAATGAGGCATGAGGCGGTGGGGACGGAGCTCTCTCAGGCTGTGGTCCAGTGAAAAGCCATGTACTCTCATCCTCAAAAGATATAGGTGCTCGAATGGGCAACTGAAACTGAGCACCATGCTGCAGGCGCCAAAAGTAACGGTCACTGTGGTTGGCAGGCCCGCGCACGATCTTGATGAAGGTCGCTGACTGGTAGGCAATGGCGTCCATGGCGATCCGACCTCTAGACTGGGTAAAACCCGCGGTTGAGACACCTAACCTGTCAGCAATGAGAGTGACGTAGGCTCCAATGTGGATGGATCCTCCTACTTTCTTATTCTGCTGGATATCGACCCAGTGTCGAACCATGAAGAGAATCAGGTCGGGCCGCTCTAACTCCACATCATGACGTAGCATGTGGTCCAGCAACTGGAGATCCTCCTCATTAGCCCTAGCCACCGTTTCGCCTCGTGCGAAGATCGTGTTGGCTAGGGCGCGCTGAATGCAGCGAAGAACAAGGTGTGGGATAGCGAGGCCTCTGTACTGGGATAGCGAGGCCTCTGTCTGCATACCAGTAATCAGGTGCCAGAAGTGGTCCTTGTCATAGCCCACGCGAAAGTCTAGAGAGTCAGTGGTAGGGTTCGGGGCAAACCCGAACCACTCACGGAGCCTAGAGACACGCACGCGCCGAACCTCACTGCGCATCTGAAATTTAATGTAGGGCTGTTTGGAATTGTCATACCTGAGCTTGAGCGAAGAGAGGAACTTAAGGGTAAGCTCGTCGAAGCACGGCCGCTCAATCTCCCAGAAGGCCGGCAGAAACCCTATCCGCTCAGTGAGGCGACGAAAATCATCATAAACTCCGAATGCACGGAGTGCGTCAAAGTCGAGACGACGCGTGTTCGCGAACTTGCGCTGCTGCAAGAGCTCGAACTGCTCAAACATACCCCGACCCGTGAAAGGGAAGGGAGGATCAGGGTACTGCTCAGCACGAGGTGTGGTCTGAGCAGAGAGGGCATCAGAATCCTCGGAGACATAGTCAATAGGGGTCCCTGCTGCAGCATGAGGAGAAGGAGAAGGGTGATAAGAAGAAGAATGAGGGGAAGGAGAGTGAGAAGGATTACCGCTGTTACTGGACGATTCCGAGCCCTGCTGAGACCAGTCAATCGACTCTGAAGACTCAGAAGGAGAAGGAGTGGGGTCTGGTATCTCTTGTTGGAGACGGAGGTCTCTCTGACGGCGGAGCTCAAGCTAACGGCGCTCTTGGTTGCGCTTAGATCGGAGCTCTCTGCACATTTGTTGTTCTGGGTCATCCATGATGTGGGTCACGTTAGGGTTGATGTGAGTCGCTTCGGGGTTGATGCGGGTCGCACTGGCCTAGATGCAGGTCGCACTGGGGAAACTCGAGGCGCAGCAATGGCGGAAGGGCACCCGCCCCTTCGTCGCTTTCTCTCTCAGCTAAGCTGCTCCTCGCTCTCTCTCTCACGTTCCCTCTCTCGATCAATCTCTCTCTCACATTCCCTCTCTCGATCAATCTCTCGGTTTCTCTCTTTTGCTCAATCCCTCTCTCTTTCGCTCTCTGGTCTCTCGTTCGGTACGGTGAAGGGAGAAAGAAGAAGGGGGGGAACAGTTAAGGAGGGTTGCGACATTTGGGGTACGAGCCTCATTAATGCTTGTCGGTGTTGCGATGCGGGTCGCATCACCTGTCATGCGGGTCGCAGTATGGTGGATGCGGATCGCACCAACAACCATGCGTGTCGCAGTATGGTGGATGCGGATCGCACCAACAACCATGCGTGTCGCATCACTTGTTCTCACAAAACAACCTAAATGCAGAATAACTAAAAACAAACATGCAAAAGAAACAAAAGTTATGCAAGAAAAATAAAAAGAATGGTTGGGCTGCCTCCCAAAAGCGCTTGTTTTAGGTCCCGAGCCTGACCGTCGTCCGCTAGGTTTCAATTGAGATAGGATCGGAGAGATCATGAACAAATCGTCCTGGACGAGGGTGACTCGTAATGTAGTGCTTGAGACGTTGTCCATTGACCGTGAAGGTTCCACACGCGGCGTTTCCAATCTCAACTGCACCAAATTGGTACACCTTTTTAACCTCAAACGGACCAGACCATCGAGACTTCAATTTCCTTGGAAAGAGTCACAAACGAGAGTTAAAAAGAAGCACAAGATCACCTTCTTGGAATTCGCGAGGCATGATATGCTTGTCATGGAGAAGCTTCATCTTTTCCTTGTAGATCCTCGCGTTCTCGTAGGAGTGTAAGCGTATCTCGTCCAACTTGTGTAAGTCAAGAATGCACTTCTCTCCAGCCTCCAGCATGTCCATGTTGATGGCTCTTGTAGCCCAAAATGCTTTGTGTTCAATTTCCATAGGAAGATGACATGGCTTGCCGTACACCAACTTGAAAGGGCTCATCCCAATCAGTGTTTTGAAAGCAGTTCGGTACGCCCACAGTGCATCGCTTAGCTTCAGAGACCAATCCTTCCGTGTCCTCGCTACGGCCTTCTCCAGGATAGACTTGATTTCTCTGTTGGAGATTTCAGCTTGATCGTTGGACTGGGGGTGATAGGAGGTGGTGACCTTGTGTGTCACCCCGTGTTGACTCAGGAGTTTGTCGAATTGGCAGTTGACGAAATGCTTGCCACCATCACTAATCACAGCGCGTGGGACTCCAAAGCGCGGAAAAATGATGTCGGAAAACATGCGCTTCACTGCATTCGAGTCAGCGTGTCGACATGGAACTGCTTCGACCCACTTGGACACGTAATCCACCGCAACCAAAATGTACTCATAGCCGTGAGATGGTGGAAATGGTCCCATGAAATCAATCCCCCATACGTCGAAGAGCTCTACCTCCAGGATGGAATTGAGAGGCATCTCGTTGCGTTTGGAAATGTTCCCCGTCCTTTGACACTTGTCACAAGCTGCAACCAAGGTCCGCGCATCCCTGAAAAGAGTAGGCCAATGAAAACCTGATTGTAGTACCTTGGCAGCTGTCTTGGAGAATGAAGCATGCCCTCCGTATGCTGATGAGTGACAGTCTCAAGGATAGAACACGTCTCTTCGTTTGGCACGCAACGCCTGAGTATGCCATTGATTCCTACCCTAAAAAGGAAAGGTTCGTCCCAAAAGTAGTGCCTTGAATCCGATTTGAGTTTCTTCCATTGCTGGTATGTCATGGTGGCAGGGGTGATCTCAGAAGCTAAGAAGTTGGCAATGTCTGCATACCAAGGGTCTGATTGAAGGCTTGTGCGGGTCGCATCAGGAGTGAAGCGGGTCGCATGACCTTGGATGCTAGTCGCATTGGTGGTGTTCAGTGCAGAAATGGACATGAGATGTTCGTCAGGGAAAGAGTCACTAATTGGTAGATGAGTAGAGCCATCTCCATCCAAACGAAGTCTCGAGAGATGGTCCGCCAAACTTCTGCTTCAAAGCAAGCCACATCTCTTTTGCAATCTCATATTGCCTAAACTCACGCATCACATCATTGTCCATACTGCTCAGCAATGTAATGCGAGCAATGGAGTTCTTCTTTTTTCAGGACTCATATGCAGCACTATCAGCAATGTGCTTTTCAGTTGTACCTTTTTTTCTGGTTTGGTTAGAATATGATCTAGGACCGAAAGAACTTCTTGTTCTTCCAAGACATACTGAATTTTCATGGCCCAAATTTCATAATTATTGCCATTCAATTTTTCACCCTTATTGAGTTTTGCCACAGTATTCCTAGATGTGGATGTCATTTCACTAAGAAATTACAATTAAACTAAGTTAGGACATATCACAGTTTTGATGGCTTAATATAAATTATTTAATACCTAACATAACACTTCTAGTTTTACAATAATTGTGAAATAAATTAAATAATAATAATACTTATAGATTAAAATCGAAAGATCACTAAGTTTCACGATCATCATTTAATGCTATAAATTTTATTACCATTAATTATTTTCAATGTGCAAAACTCCCACTAAAATTATACAAATAATAATATATATATAATTTTTAACAAAAAAAAAACAAAAAATAGATTAAAACAAATATGTACAACCATAAAAAAAATATGCTAGGAATATGCTAGGAATATGTACTCTATAATAATATATATATTCAAAAATAATTTTTTTTCGGGGCTCATGAAGAATATATGGACCAAGTCTATTTAACTTGAACCAGTGCGATAGACCTCTCCATTTCCTACAATAATGGACCTGTCCATTGCCGTCATTTGAACTAGAAATGGATTTTGTACAATCCAGAAGTATAAAAATGGTCCACACCAAATATCAATCCTCAAATCCAAAATTCAAATTCGGGAAGTTCGGAGAATTCTTGAGAAAAAATGGTTCTTTGGATGGTTGTGATTCATTTGGACCGAAAAAATTGTCCAACCCAGCTGTATAAGATCCGTAAACAACTAAAAGATGCATGGTTTTGCTTTGCATCTCCCATTTCCACTATACAAGATTACTGTTTTGCAATGCATCTCCAAAAAGATACATTTAAAAAATCTCCCAAACAATGAATCTCAATAAAATACATTATAAAAATAAACAACGTATTTATTTCTATCAAATTTACAAAAAAAATTGTAAATTAAATCTGAAAATTAACCATGATACAGAAAAAATAATTTTATAATTTCAAATTATGCATTTTTTTGAAACATGAAATTAATTTTCGGAGCAATTCATGTTATTTCTTAAAACTAGAATACATGCTATAAATGCTCTGATACCAATGTTAATTAACGGATAGAACTTATAAATTACTCCGTTAATCTTCGAGCAGAAGCGGATCTTGAAAGCGTAGCAGTATTACTAGTTCTGCAAGGAATCACAAGCCAAAGCCGGAAGCCCTGCGTTTTCCACGACCTAAGACCTTCAATAATAGAGTGCTACTTAGTGTTTTTCTTGTATTACGAAAATAATTGTTATGTTATTTATGTTAAGTATCAGAGAGAGCTAGGGATTGGGTTTATATAAAAACCAATGCACCTCTTCATAATGGATCAGCACCTTTTCATAACGGGTAAACACCTTTTCATAACGGGTTAGGTTTTGGATTCGGGTTTCCCATAATGGGTGTGCCTATTAATAAATCCAACAACAACACTCCAATTGAAGGTGTTAGGAGCATTCTAGTAGTGTCTCCAGATGACAAGATAAAAAAGAATTTACAACCATCATACAACACTCCAATTGAAGGTGTTTGCAGCACTCAAGTAGTGTCTCCATATAGCAAGATAATAGGGCATTTACAATAGTAAGAAAACACTCCAATTGGTGTTTGGAGTACTCTAGTATTGTCTCCATAAGGCAAGATAATATAGCATTTACATCCCAAATACCACACCCCAATTAAAGGTGCTCGGAGTACTTTAGTAGTGTCTCTATATGGCAAGATAACAGGGCATTTACAACCCTAAGACAACACTCTGATTGAAGGTGTTTGGAGCACTCTAGTGTAAGATTAGATAGCATTTACATCCCGAATACAACACCTTAATTAAAGGTGCTTGGAGTACTCAAGTAGTGTCTCTATATGGCAAGATAATAGGTAATTTACAGCCCTAATAAAACACTCCAATTAAAAATGTTTAGAGAACTCTAGTAGTGTCTCCATTTAGCGAGATAATAGGGCATTTACAACCCTAATACAACACTACAATGAAGGTGTTTGGAGCACTCTTGTAGTGTCTCGTGATGGCAAGATAATAGGGCATTTACTACCCTAATACAACACCCCAATTGAAGGTGTTTGGAGCACTCTATTAGTGTCTCCAGATGGCAAGATAAAAGGGTATTTACAACCCTAAAACAATAGTTCAATTAAAGGTGTTGGGAGAACTCTAGTAGTGTCCCTATAATGCAAGATAATAGGGCATTTTCAACCCTAATGCAACACTTAAATTGAAGGTGTTGCGAAGTATCTCTATTTGGAAAGATAATGGGGCATTTACAACCCTAATACGACACTCAAATTGAAGGTGTTTGGAGTACTCTATTAGTGTCCCCATATGGTAAGATAATAATTTACAACCCTAATACAATACTCCAATTGAAATTGTTTGGAGCACTCTATTAGTGCCTCTATATAGCAAGATAATGTGGTATTTACAAACCTAATTTAACACTCCTATTTAAGATGTTTGGAACACTCAAGTAGTATCTCTATATGGAATGATAATTGGTATTCACAACTCTAATAGAACACTCCAATTTAAGCTATTTGAAGCACTCTGGTAGTATCTCTATATGGGAAGATAATAGGGTATTTAAAACCCTAATACAACACACCAATTGAAGGTGTTTGGAGCACTCTAGTAGTGTCTCTATATGGCAAGATAATAGGGCATTTCCAACCCTAATATAACACTCTAATTGAAGGTGTTTGGAGAACTCTAATAGCGTCTTTCTATGGCAAGATAATAGGGCATTTGGAACCCTAATACAACATTCAAATTGAAAGTGTTCAGAGCACTCAAGTAGTGTCTCCAAATGGCAAGATAATAGGGCATTTGCAACCCTTAGAAAACACCCCAATTCAAGATGTTTGGAGAACTCTAGTAGTGTCCCTATATCGCAAGATAATAGGGCATCTACAACCCTAATGCTACACTCCAATTAAAGGTGTTACGAGAACTCTATTAGTGTAAGATTAGATAGGACTTACATCCCGAATATAACACCTTAATTAAAGATGCTTGGAGTACTCCAGTAGTGTCTCTATATGGCAAGATAATAGGGAATTTACAACCCTAATAAAACACTCCAATTAAAAATGTTTAGAGAACTCTAGTAGTGTCTCTATTTGGCGAGATAATAGGGCATTTACAACCCTAATACAACACTACAATTGAAGGTGTTTGCAGCACTCTTGTAGTGTCCCTATATCGCAAGATAATAGGGCATCTACAACCCTAATGCTACACTCCAATTGAAGGTGTTACGAGAACTCTAGTAGTGTAAGATTAGATAGGACTTACATCCCGAATATAACACCTTAATTAAAGATGCTTGGAGTACTCCAGTAGTGTCTCTATATGGCAAGATAATAGGGAATTTACAACCCTAATAAAACACTCCAATTAAAAATGTTTAGAGAACTCTAGTAGTGTCTCTATTTGGCGAGATAATAAGGCATTTACAACCCTAATACAACACTGCAATTGAAGGTGTTTGGAGCACTATATTAGTGTCCCTATATCGCAAGATAATAGGGCATTTTCAACCCTAATGCAACACTTAAATTGAAGGTGCTGCGAGAACTCTAGTAGTGTCTCGTGATGACAAGATAATGCGGCATTTATGGCCCTAATACAACACCCCAATTGAAGGTGTTTGGTGCACTCTATTAGTGTCTCCAGATGGCAAGATAAAAAGGCATTTACAATCCTAATACAACAGTTCAATTAAAGGTGTTGGGAGAACTCTAGTAGTGTCCCTATATCGCAAGATAATAGGGCATTTCCAACCGTAATGCAACACTTCAATTGAAGGTGTTGTGAGAACTCAAGTAGTGTCTCTATATGGCAAGATAATAGGGCATTTATAACCCTAAGGTAACACTCCAATTGAAGGTTTTTGGAGCACTCTAGTAGTGTAAGATTAGATAGCATTTACATCTCGAATACAACACCTTAATTATAGGTGCTTGGAGTACTCCAGTAGTGTCTCTATATCGCAAGATAATCGGGAATTTACAACCCTAATACAATAATCAAATTGAAGGTATTCAGAGCACTCTAATAGTATCTCTATATGGCAAGATAACAGGGCATTTACAACCCTGATACAACACACTAATTGAAGATGTTTGGAGAACTCTTGGAGTGTCTCTAGATGGCCATATAATAGGGAATTTACAACCCTAACACAGCACTCCAATTGAAGGTGTTTAGAGAACTTTAGTAGTGTCTCTATATGAAAGATAATAGGGCATTTACAACTCTAATACAACACTTCAATTGATTATGTTTGGGAAATTCTAATTGTGTCTCGGTATAGAAGGATAACAGGGCATTTACAACCCTAATACAACACTCCAATTGAAGGTGTTTGGAGAACTCTAGTAGTATCTATATATGGAAAGATAATAGGGCATTTACAACCCTAATACAACACTCCAATTAAAAAAGTGTTTGGAAAACTCTGGTAGTGTCTCTATTTGGCAAGATAATAGGGCATTTACACTACAATTTAAGGTGTTTGGAGAACTCTAGTCGTGTCTCTATATGACAAGATAATAGGAAATTTACGACCCTAATACAACACTCCAATTAAAGGTGTTTGAAGCACTTTAGCGACGTCTCCAGATATCAATATAATAAGGCATTTACAATCTTAATATAGCACTCTAATTGATTGTGTTTGGAGCACTGTAGTAGTGTCTCAAGATTGCAAGATAATAGGATATTTACAACCCTAGTACAATAGTCCAATTGAATGTATTTGGAGAACTCTAATAGTGTCTCTATATGGTAAGATAATAGGGCATTCACAACCCTAATTATAACTCTTCAATTGATTGTGTTTGGAGCACTCTAGTAGTGTCTCTATATGGCAAGATAATCGGGTATTTGATAGGGTGGAAACCAATGCTAATAATATTTATAACCCTAATTTCTACTTGCAGGCGATTTACAAGCGCATGAATCTACCGTGTATTATAGATTAGGGTGTCGATCCTCAGGGATAGTGTATTAAGAGATCTAAGATATAAACTAAGGTCTAGGTTATTGGTTCATTTAGGTTGGTTGATTGTGTTTCGTTGGTATATTGTTGGTTTCTCATTTGTAATATTGGATTATAAGAAAGAAGTGATAGTAGTTTAAGTATTTAGAAGATGCCCCTTCTAGGGAATCATACATTCTATCATTCAAACTTGTTTAATTTAGGTTTTGAATTGTCATAACAATAGCGTACGGTTCTGTTAGAATCCGCATGCTATTGCTAATACCTGTCAGTTGCAAAATTACTCAATAGCATGCGGCTCTATCACCATCCGCACACATTTTGGGTAAACCGTACAAAGTCTGGTTTCAACTCTAGTCGAAATTGCACACGATCTGGCCACAACCGTACATGCCCTATACTATTTATGCGATATAAGAGTTGCTAATCCTATTCTAGTGCTAATCTCTGGGTTGGACTCACAACACCTTAACTGAGCAAGTACCCGTCGAGTACTTTGTAAGGCTCAGTAGCATTAAGATCAATGATAAGTCCTAATTATTGATATTACAAAAAGGTCAAGTTCACTTGGTCGGTCCTTCCCCTAACCTTTGGTAATAACAATTATCGAGATTACCCTACTATCGGTGATAGAATGCGACATTCGTCTGCTAAACCACTTCCCAATAGGTTCCTTGACTGTGGTTCGGATATAAGCGGTCAATGAGTCAGTTTATTCTACTTGTACCTAGGATAACTTATATTCTTAGGATATTGGTTAACCCCAAATAAGTATGGTAGATTGTACACTCCACGCATATAAGGTTACTTTCAGCACACAATAAACAAGATCACAAGGCATAAAATCTCAGTAATAATTTAGATCATAGTGCAAAGATAATATGAATGAACAACTATATTAAACTCATTAGAATTCAAGATTATATGTCTTCACCAAAGAATAGGGTTACTTAGCCGCTTATGGCGGGTTCAACAACAAAAAAACAAAGTATATAAAGACTCCAGCAATAGAAAGAGATGGAGGGAGAACACCTATGCTACCCTTTATCTCATGCACGCTGTCTTCACACCTTGTTTCTTCCTTCTCTTCTAGTTGAGACATTGCTATTCCTTTGTGATTTCCGTTTTGCATAGCCTCCACTAGAGTGAAACCCTAGTTCTAAGTGCTCTTAGATGTGTATTGTGTTTTGTGTTATGTCTAGAGTGAGTGCTTTTTCTTTCCTAGACTTTTGCTTTCTTAAATATGCCTTAATTGGGAAGTTAGATCTGTAACTGCAGTTCTGACAATTTCTACGTGCGGATGCCGGAATAACATGCAGTTTGGCTGAGATCCGTATGGGTGGCATAACCGTCTGCGATAGCATTTTCAGAATAGCATGTGGTTGGGCTGAGATTCGTGTGGTAGTGCTTCTAGATAGCATGCAGATGACGGCATCTGTGCGCCTGAGGCTGAGGTGTCAAAATTGCATGTTTTAAGCCTGTTTTTGCTCCTAAATAATTGAAAATCTGCAATTCTCTAAAATCAAGTGAAATAACAAAAGTGAATTTGATTCTCCAAAAAATAAGCAATTGCAACTAGATAAATGATAATAATATAGGCTAAGTGATAAGGAAAATCATGACAAATTTGATGTCTATCACACCCCCAAGCTTAAACCTTTGTTTGTCCCGAACAAGCAATCTGAGGATTTTATTTGTCCCCAAATAAAATACGAAGATTACGAATGTGAAAGATTTGATTGTCCCTAAGCAAATCTAAACAATTCGTTCCCGGATCCTATTACCTTGGTTCGAACCCTTGACAATTGATTTTAAACAGAATTACAAGACTTGTTAAATTATTTTAGATCTGGATTTACCATGAAATTGCTTGCTCTAACTCTATTTTTGTACTTGAACAAAGAACCTTTAGAAATAGAAATACTCACATTCACAACACAATTCTTGATTTTAATCAGAATCTTTCAAAAATAGAAATTTTAAAACTATTACCAGGAGAAAAATTATAAAGAAGATAAACATTCATTTCACAATTTCTTTTACAATTTGATCCCGAAAAATTAGTTCATTATTAGATATGTTAATAATAATTAATTTTAATATTGTATACACTATATAAAAATATTTTTGTTGAATTGTAAAATGGATTCTCCATTTATTTACATTTTCATTTGATTTTCTAAATCAGGGATAATTATGTAATTATTTCCGCTTAAAATTAAATAAATATAAGCCAGCAACGATCGTGTATTTCATTCTTAATATTTATCCGATAACCATATTTTTTATTTAATAGTTATCTTTAATATGCATCTCCAGATAGACCTCTATGATTTATTCACCCTTTCGATTCAAAATTTATTTATATACATGAATTTATTATAAAAACAAACAAAATAAAAACTTGGGAGAGGCTCAATCTTATTTCTATATTATATCTCAATCTCAATGTTCTCTTGAACCACTTACAAAATCTCTATTTATAAGCTAGAGAATGCAAATGAAAAGCCATACAATTAACATGAGAGTTAATACAAAAATTAATTCTAATAGAAAGTGGATGAGGTGGAGAAGGTGAAATGTCTATTATTTATTATTTCAAAATACTCTCCCTTAGATATTTCAACTTATATTATACACTATTAATATTGTACTACAGGACAAATATTAATTTGGTACTTCAGGACCAATTTGAATTAATTGATATTTCTGAATCAGTTATGTTACCTCATTAAAAACCTTACTAAGAAAACCCAGTGGGACAAAACTTAGTGAAGGGAAAAAGAGTGTAGCGTGTATAATACTCTCCCTCATTTTAATATATATCTTTTAAGCGACGGATGCCGATCTTCTGTGAAAGTTGCTCAAAAACTTTTCTTGACAATGATTTTGTGAATAGGTCTGCCAAATTGTCGCTTGACCTTTAATATATCCTTCTTTAATTTGAGCAATACATGTTGCATTATCTTCATATAGTACTGTCGGGCTTCCTTTGATTGACTCGAGCCTGCATTCCTCCTAGATGTGTTGGATCATTGATCTTAACCAGACACATTCTCGACTAGCATCGTATAGAGCAATTAATTCGGCATGATTTGATGATGTTGCCGTCAGTGTTTGTTTTGTCGATCGCCATGAAATTATAGTACCGCCATATGTAAACACATATCTGGATTGTGATTGGGCTTTATGTGGATCTGATAAATATCCTGCATCTGCATACCCAACTAATTTGGACTTTGTATCTTTTTGATAAAATAGTCCCATATCACATGTCCCGCAGAGGTAATAAAATATATGTTTAATTTCGTTTCAATATCGGCGTGTTGGATCAGAACTATATCTTGCTAGTACATTTACAGAAAAAAGCAATATCAGGTATCGTATTATTAGCAAGATACATTAGCAAGATACATTAAGTATGGTACTTCTGGACCAAGAACTTTTTCATTCTTTTCTCGGGGACAGTAAGGAACCCTTTTTACATCAAGTGATCGGACAACCATTGGTATACTCAGATGATGAGCTTTGTCCATATTAAAACATTTCAACATCTTCTGGATATAATTTAATTGATTGACAAAAATAACATTATACAAATGCTCAATCTGCAGGCCGAGACATAATTTTGTTACACCAAGATCTTTCATTTCAATTTTTTTTCTTAATAATTTTGTAGTCTTTTTGATCTCTTCAGGAGATCCAATGATATTTAAATCATCAACATATACTGCAATAATTGTAAAATCTAACATTGATCTTTTAATAAAAACACATGGACTAATTAGATAAGATTTATTTCCTTCTTTTAATAAATATTCACTGAATCGATTATACCACATTCGATCCAACTGTTTTAGTCCATATAAAGATCTTTTCAACTTTATAGAATACATTTCTCAAGGTTTAGATTTCAATGCTTTAGGCATTTTTTAATCCTTCAGGGACTTTCATATAAATATCATTATCAAGTGATCCATGCAAATAGGCCGTGTCTACATCCATGAGGCGCATTTGAAGGTTTTCAGTGATTGTGAGACTGATTAAAAATCTAAGAGTTATTGCATCCACTACAGGTGAATATGTTTCTTCATAATCAACTCCTGGTATTTGTGTAAAATCTTGTGCCACAAGACTTGCTTTATAACTCATAATTTCATTTTTCTCATTCATTCTAGATTTCCTAGAGTATAATGCATAATTATAATTAATTTTGTTCTTTCACATAACAAGATACAAGCTCTTCTGGAGCCCTCAATTAAATTACTAATTCCAGAAATTGTATTTACATGTGTATTAACATGTGTCCTTTAAAATAAAATAATGCAATAATAAAAATACAAGAATAAAAATAAACTACTTTTATTTAAACTTGTTTGCATATTAAAATTTTAAAGTAATCTAAACTTTTATTAAACATAAACATAAACTTCTATATTTTATTCTCTCCCTTGATAAAAGTATCTATTTCTTCACGTACTATAGGTACGTGGCCAATGATTTACAAATATGCAAATACTCACTTGTAACCTATAAGGTTAACTTCTTTGGGGTTAAGACTACAGGTCCAAAAATATTACGCTTTTCAAGCGAATCTAATTCAGCCTTCAAGGCATCCTTCCATTTTGGTCAATCATTTATGTGTATACACTCTTAATCATAATCATTAGGTACCGAAGTTTCTTTTGGAACTTCATCAATCTCTTCTGGGATTTTATCAACTTCTTCAGGAGTTCCACTATCAACCTCTTCTGGGATTTAATCTACTTCTTCAGGAGTTTTGGCACATCAATTGCTATAGCATATGCAAAAAATTTCATTAACACATGTTTCATTTCAATTCCATATTGTACCATTCTGTACATAGTTTATTGAGATCTTATAATCACTAGGTTCCTGAGTTTCTTCTGGAACTTCATCCACCTCTTCTGGGATTTTATCAATCTCTTCTGGGATTTTATTAATCTCTTCTGAAATTTTATCAGTAATCTCTTCTGGAGGTACACCAACTGCTTTATTCTGTTCTTTCTTTTTTGTGGATTTTTATCTTTGGAGCTAGTTGGTCTTCCATGTTTTCTCTATATAGTAACCTCTGCTGGGATTACATCAATTTGAGCAGTTGCATTTAAAGCTGGTACATGTGATTTAGTCACTCTTTTTGTATCTGTAAATGCATCTGATAACTCATTTGCTATTCTTTGCAAATGTATAATTTCCGAACTTCCGATTCACATTGACCACTTCAAGGATCAAGATAAGATATTGATGATGCATTCCAAGTTACTTCTTGTTTTACCAGCTTTTCTTTTTCTCCTCCTAAGATTGGAAATATGGTCTCATCAAATTGACAGTCAGCAAAACGTGCTATAAAAACATCTCCAGTTAATGGGTCTAAATATTTAATAATTGATGGAGACTTAAAACCAACATAAATTCCCAATCTTCTTTGTGGTCCCATTTTTGTACGTTGTGGTGGAGAAATTGGAACATATACAACACAACCAAAAATTTTAAGATGGGACAAGTTTGGTTCTCTTCCAGAGACCAATTGTAATTGAGAAAAAATTATGATATGCAGTTGGTCTTAATCTAATAAGTGCAGCAGCATGTAAAATGGCATGTCCCTATGCAGAAGATGGTAGATTATATTTCATAAGTAATGGTCTAGTAATCAGTTGCAATCTTTTAATTAATGATTCAGCTAAACCATTTTGTGTATGCACATGGGCCACTGGATGTTCTACCTTAATCCCAATTGACATACAATGATCATTAAATGATTGGGATGTAAATTCTCCTGCATTATCAAGCCGGATTCTCTTAATTTGATAATTCAGAAAATTTGCTCTCAATTGGATTATTTGTGCTAATAGCCTAGCAAATGAAAAATTTCTTGTGGCTAATAGGCAAACATGTGGCCATCGAGTTGATGCATCAATTAAAACCATAAAATATCTAAATGGTCCACATGGAGGAGAAATAGGCCCACAAATATCTTCTTGAATTCTTTCTAAAAATGTAGGAGATTCATTTTCAATTTTATTTTTAGATGGCCTAATTATCAGTTTTCCAAGAGAACATGCTGCACATGATAAATCTTTTGATAATATTATTTTCAGGTCTTTTAGGGGATGCCCATTTGTACTTTCAATTATTTTTCTCACATAATGTTACCTAGATGACCTAATCTGTCATGCCACATAGTAAACAACTTTGTGTCAAGTAACTTCTAGTTACTTACCATATTTGATTATATTGGATTTATGTTCATACAATATAATCCAGAGGATAAAGCTTTCAACTTTTCTAATATGATTTTCTGGCCATATTCAATAGATGTAATTTGGAGATACTCAATATTATTTTCAGTCATGGTTTCAAGATGATAACTCTATTACGTCGAATATCTTTAAAGCTTAGTAAATTTCTTCTGAATTTATAATAAATAAATAAAATGTAAATAAAATATAAATAAAATATAAATAAAAGAATATGTAAATTTCATAAATTTCATAAATAAAGTTAAATATAACTTCAGGTTATAATAAAATATTTATTTAATAACTTTCGGTTATTAAATTACTTGACTGTTCAATTGTAGAATTTAGTTTGAAATAACTTTGTGTTATATTTTCATCTAATGATCTATAATAACTTCTGGTTATTATATTGATTTTATTTGAGAATTTATAATAAAACTTCAGGTTTTTAATTGAGAATAATTTCAGGTTATTATTCATCCAGTGGTATATAATAACTGCTGGTTATTATATTAATTTTATACTAAAATTTCTAGTAGAACTTCATGTTCTAAATAGAAACAGTTCCTGGCCAAAACAGATAGTTTCTGGCAGAAACAGAAAATGTTGAAAAACAGTATATTCAGCCAAGGCCGAAACAATCAGTTTCTGGCCGAAACTAAGGCCGAAACATATTCGCAAAAATATTTCTAACAATAACTTCAAGTTATTATTTTACTTTGGTAATACAAACTTCGAGCTCTTAAGATATGTGTTATACTATCAAAAGGATACAAAATAAAAAAAAATGCTACTATTATTAATTAACTGATTTAATTAAATATGCATTTGTGTTTGATAAATAAAATAAAAATAAAAATAATTGAAGAAAAAGAATCTGAATAACTTCAGGTTATTAAGAGAATTAACTAATTTAATTAAATATACATTTATGCTTGATAACTTCTGGTTCTTTTTTTTTCTTTTTTTTATATATAAAAGTTTTTGGCTAAGAACTTTAGGTTCTCTTGTATAAAAAAATTATAATTAAGAACTTCAAGTTCTTTTAGAAAAAGCTTCTAGCTATAGTATGTACAAAAGTTTATAGCTATTATCATGTACTTGCTTTATCATTCTCTTCAGGGAATGAAAAAAATTACTCTCATTCAAATAAGAAAATTTCATCTAAAAAATAAAAATTATTACTAGCAGTAAGCAATATAAAATAAGAAAATTTCATTCAAGAAATAAAAATTATTACTAATAGTAAAGTTATGAAATGTAATCTAAAGAGTACCTTCTTCTTGAGAAAATCGCTTCGCAACTTGACTAAAGCAAACTCGTGCTGATAACGTATTATAAAAACAAACAAAATAAAAACTTGGGAGAGGCTCAATCTTATTTCTATATTATATCTCAATCTCAATGTTCTCTTGAACCACTTACAAAATCTCTATTTATAGGTTAGAGAATGCAAATGAAAAGCCATACAATTAACATGAGAGTTAATACAAAAATTAATTCTAATAGAAAGTGGATGAGGTGGAGAAGGTGAAATGTCTATTATTTATTATTTCATAACAGAATTAAAATATCAGAATTTTTAAACTCCCCTTCTCTCTGCTTCTTATACGAGTGACGCTTCCCTTCTCTCTCTTTTTGATATCCGAGATAAATAAAACAAAATGAAAATTCCTTTTCTTACTACCACCGAGATTGTATCACTTTGATTGATATCTCATTTTCTATTATATTCCATTTAACAAAATTCTCATCTCAATTATTGATCGGTTGTTTGTCTGATTCGAATTCCGACTACGTTGCAGTGATTTTGAGTTGTTGTTACAATCAAATTTGATGTTCTAAATATCTCGCTATCAGGTAATCGGACTTCTCTATAACTGCGTTTTCGTTTTGTATGGTTGATTTGAATATTGGTATTGCATATTGAATTATGATGGCATATTTAATGGGATAGCGGGTCTAAGGTTGTAATTTGATATGTGATTGTAGCCTCTTACTGTTTGATGGATTTTCAAGTGAGTTGGCGGCCTTTCAATGTTGGATAGATTTCCCATTGGATTAGCGGATTAAAGGAATTGTATTATCAGAATGTTGAAATCACCTGTGACAGGAATTAAATATGTGTGAATATGATGTGACTGATTTTATAGATAACCTAGTCCGACGTGCTATTGTTGGTTAAATATGCATACATAATTAGATGTGTATTTGTGTGGATTAATCCGGCTTATTTGATTAATTGTTAAATTAAGTCATTTATAAAGAAATGCGTCATTAAATAACTGGTTACTGAACTTTGTAGTTGACTTTGTTTTGTTATTTTGTTTTCTTTTCTGTTGGCGACATAGGTTGACTGGCCAAGGAAAGGTGTGAAGATACTAATATAATCATGCTCTAGATAGTAAAAATCTGGGGTGTGACAACAATACTCTAATTGAAAGTGTTTGGAATTCTCTAGTAGTCTCTATATGGCAAGATAATACGAAATTTACACTCCTAATACAACACTCCAATTGAAGATATTTGGAGAACTCTTGTAGTGTCTCTATATGGCAAGATAATAGAACATTTATAACTCTAATACAACACTCCAATTGAAGTTATTTGGAGAACTCTAATAGTGTCTCTATATAACAAGATAATAGGGGATTTAGAACCCTAAGACAATTCTCTTATTGAAGGTGTTGGGAGTACTTTAGTAGCGTCTCTATATGGTAAGATAATATGGCATTACAACCATAATACAACACTCCAATTGAAGGTGTTTGGAGAACTCTACTAGTGTCTTTATATGGCAAGATAATATGGCATTTGCAAGCCTAATACAACATTCCAATTGAATATGTTCGGAGCACTCTAATAGTTTCTCTATATGGCAAGATAATAGAGCATTTACAACCCTAATACAACAAACCAATTGAAGGTATTTGGAGAACTCTTGGAGTGTCTCTAGATGACAAGATAATGAGACATTTACAATCCTTATATGACACTCTAATTACAGGTGTTTGTAGCACTCTAGCAGTCTCTTCAGATAACAAGATAATAAGACATTTACAACCCTAATACAACACTCCAATTAAAGGTGTTGAGTGTACTCTAGCAGTGTATATGACAAGATAATAGGACATTTATAACCCTAATACAACCCTATAATTGAAATTGTTTGAAGAACTCTAATAGTGTCTTTATATGAGAAGATAACTGCCGACGTACAACATACCATATTGGATTACAAAATGTTTGTTTGTCATATCTTCTGTAGATGGACGTCAGAAGAATTAGTCATGTAGATGAAGACTCTGGAAAGTCATATAACCGGTCGCCATATCTGATTATGTCAGTTATAATTTGACATATTAATTAGTTTGCACTTGACTAAGCCTCCAGATCAGCTGTATAGCAATAAAACAAGCGCTCATGAATAAATCAAATTTTATGTCAGGACAGGAACTTTGTGAGTCTGATTTTGAATCAGCATAACAAATGTTACTCATTTTATAATGACATAAATTAATTATGAGTGATTAAAATCGTTAAAACATACTTATAAGGGATTAATAATCTTTACTCTCTCCTCTCTACAGATTGATTAATGACATAAATTAATGAGGTATATTCTTCTGAAATGGAGGAAAAAAATAAACTAAAACTTCATTGCATAAACAGAATCACAAAAGTCTAACGCCTGAGACAATAATGTCTTCCACACGAGAGCATGTTCATTAGAGGATCTGTCATAAATATTTATACGTAGAAGCCTCGACCTTATTATTTATCTAAAAAGTACAATACATTGCGGTCAAGGTTTTGGATACAAAATAACATACAATATTGGACCACAATTTTTTTTTGATTGTAAAAATGTCAACTGGAAATTGTAATAACAAGATATATTTGAAGAACGTCAGCAGAATTAGTCATGGAGAATTGTTCATGCACAGACTCATAAAAGTCATATAATCAGTTGCAATCACTGTTCGATTATATATGTCTTTTTTTATTTTTTATTTTATTTTTGGAGAAGATCGATTATATATGTCTAGTTTAATTTGACATATTTAATTTGCACTATACTAAGCCTTCTAGAGTGTTATATAGCAATTGCACATGCGCTCATGACCTGGTCTAGACAGGAAATTGTTAGTCTGAATTTATATAATTATTTTACTAAAATCATCAGAACATACATATAATTGATATAAAACGGATGGTTTCCAATTGGTTAATAATTCTTCATATGAAATGTGCAAACTCATTAACTAAATCACCTTATACAAAGTTCAAGTGCAGAACGCGTGTATTAAGAACATACCATATTTTACCAATTTTTTTTTTATTATATTTAGTTGTACTAAATGTCAAGTGGGAATTGTTATTACATCATCTACATTAAGGACTTAAGCAGAATTAGTCATGGGGAATGAACCTAGCTGACTTCTAGAAGTCATATAATTAGTTGCTTTCATATTTTAGATTTAATTTGACATTTTTGTTTTGTACTTAACTAAGCCTCCAGATTTAGTTTTATTGCAACAAAACATTCGCAGTATTCATTAAAATATTAGTTGCATGAATAAAATATAGAAAAATTTCATCTAATTTCTATTAACATCCTTTGAGCTGGCCCAATATTCCTTTACCCAAACCAGTTGCTAAAAATGCTATATTTTTTATTAAATAATATTGTCAATTTCCACTATGTGACAATCCAATTTTTCACAATATGCTTAAGTAGTACTTGTAGGCTAGTGCTTTTAAAATTTAATTAATGAATTTCTTTTTAAATTTTATATTAAAATTTAATTGAATTTCTTTGTAAAATTTATATTAATTCAGCTCTCATAAAATGGTAAATGTCTACCTGTAGGATGGTGCTTTTTATCCTCGCACATAATGACATATTCTTGATCGATTCATATATGGTACCAGGTTTATGATCGATTAATCATATATAATAGAGAAATTTATATATATCCCCATCAAAACTTCTCTTTTTTGATATATCTCCATCACAACTCTAAATTTAGTTATATCCCCATCAAAACTAAATGTTTTTATTTATATTCCCAGTTTTCATTTAACCTCTTAAAATTTCAGATAAATATTAATAAAATATTTAGAAGACTGTTTTGCCTTCTTCATAATTACTCTCCTACTCATCTTTCTTTCCCACTAATTCCATATGGAAAGTATCGTTACTACATCTCCAGTATCTCCCTTTTGATTTTGACCCAGTCAGAGATCGTTGAAGGAGATGAAGAAGAGGGCTGGAGACGGCTGGTCAGACTCCTATCAGTAATACTAAATAAAGAGACGTAGCAATCCAAATTCAGTGATTTTTGTTGCATTAGGATTGTGTATAAATAAGGAATATAATGTACTTGTGGAGTCAATTTAGCGAATTGTGAAGTGATTGTATGAGTTCCACCTAAGACTTGACAGTTCGTCATTTGTATCGATTTTCTGAGATTTTAATCAATTGAGTTTGTTTGTTCTTTTGTTCAGTTCTTGCGCTTTTTGATCAATTACAAAGCATATGTGCCATATTGAGCCCTTGTCTATGAGCTCACTTATTAGGCCAATATAAGGATGAATTGTACTGTTTTTCCAAAAAAATTGTCGGACAAAAAAAAATCACAAAAATATGAAGTTCATTTCTTACATCTGGTCTAATTGCTAGAATTCATTTATCTGGATATTAGGCTGACATTCATGTCAGATTATGTCCCTCTTGATGATCCTTAATTTGTTTTTTATAATGATATTGCAATATCATTAGAATATTTTTTTTATTTGCTGGCACCACCAGCATGGTCGATGCCTCTTTCTCTATCTCTCTTGTTTAGGTGCTAGGAAGTAATCCATTATGTTTTTTTCGGCTTCTAAGTTCGGTAATTAAATAGTAAATTGTCTAATTGAAACTCATAACAAAATAATGTTTCTGAACTTACAAGCAGTCTGAGATGCGAGCTGGATAGGATTGCTTTTGAGACTTAGAAGTGCAGCAACCCATGCATATCGTAGATAAATTATTTGTTGTTAAATTTAGACAAAACCCAAAGAAAAAGTTCATACCGTAGATGAAGAATTGGAGTGTGCGGAGAAGAATTGAGAGGAAAGGGCAGAGTCACCTACAAAATGGTTAGGCGGGAGAAAGAAAGATGAGGAATTAGGACTGTAATTTTGATGAAGGGCAAAACAGTCTTTTAAATATTTTATTAATATTTATATTAATTTTTAAGAGATTAAATGAAGAAATGGGGATATATATAAAATCATTTAGTTTTGATGGGGATATAACTAAATTTAGAGTTGTGATGGGGATATATCTAAAACGAGAAGTTTTGATGGGGATATATATAAATTTCTCTATATAATATTGGTAAGGTATCCATCGCTTATTAGTTAATGGTACATAAAAATCATAAGTTCATCCTCACCCACACCCACAAAAAAATTAAAGTTCTTCAGAGTAATTGACCAAGGGGCAGATTGACTTTTTTTGCACCAATTAACGCCAGTATTTTATCCAGGCAAATGAATCCCTGTCCCAAAATTTGTGTCACTAGGCATTTGAAAATCAGACCAAGATAACATGTAATTCTCAGTTCCATATAATTATCTGTCATCACGTAGCTTTATAGGGTCGTATATGCAAATATAAGTGATATCTGAACATTGGGCATTTTTATTAAAACCCTAAAAAAAAAAAAGACTTTTAGAAAAGTGCCCTCCGATTCGGATTTTTTTCAAAATTGTCCCAACTGCCTGTCCTATGGGCGGTCCACGCTCCTAGCAGACCTCCTGAGGCAAGGGACTGACCGCCACTCTGCTGGGCGGTCCTCTATTTATTTTTATTTTTTTTTTAGAGAGAGAGATATTTTAATATTTTCATTTAAATAATTTTAGTTTTCTTGATATATTTATGAGTGATGTCGTAACTCTTTATAACTTTGATTTGGCTTGTCAGTTGGATAACACTAATTAAGGACTTGGCATTGATTCAAAATTCTCCAAGCTCTGATAGCTTGTTGATATTTCAAAAATTTTGATTAAATGATATCTTGGAGCTTTGATCTTCTTCTCTTTATTTCTGGTACTAAAATAATTGTTTAGAGCTACTAAAATATGTTCAAATCTCAAATTAGATCTCTATCCATGCATAAAGCACTCTAGACTGATCTTTAGTATGGTACCAAATCCAAACTTAGCAGTCAAGCACTAAGCAAAAGCTACTAGTATAGTGCAATGCACTAAAAATAACAAATTTGACATCTACTGGTAAATCAACAAATCTGGACTAATACAGGGACCAAACTGCAAAAATGATTACACCAACATGTAGAACATTAAAAAATATACAGAATTGATACAAATTTCAATTTATTTGAATTTTTCTACAATTAGTCATGAATTTTCAAAGTTCAGCTTTTGAAAAAACTTTAGACAACCATAACTTTGGATAAGAAAGTCGGATTTGCGCATATGACCACTTTTCGGAAAGGGGCATCCGAAGCATCATAATATAAAAAAAAAACGTCGTTTAGTGTCTCAAAAATTTAGTTTAAGTTTTTATTCAACGGTAGAGGTACAACAATCGGTATTTTGTTTAGTCAAAAGCTTGAGAGATTATTCAACAATTATCCATATAATTATTTTAAAATGTATTTACTATTTATTGTGTGTGTTTGCTTATTCAAGTAAATGGTATATGTTGACAATAATGAAATAATTCAATTATTGTTTTAAAAAAAAAAAGTTGACATCATTGATACAATCTAACCATATTTTCTTGTGTATATTTAATTTTTTTTGTTTAGAAAAAGACAAAAAGGCCCATCCATTAATATAAAAGAAAGTCCTACAATAAGAATTTACATAAAGGCGTGCAATAGTAAAACATGCAAAGTGGCATCAGGCAATCCACAAATGTGCCCGACAAAAAAAAAAAAAAAGAAAAAAAAAGTAAAAGGCTCAAACAAGTGAGCCAATCAACAGGGATGTCATGGAAAACCCTCCATATTTATTACAAGCAAGCAAATAAAAGAACTACTAATCAACTATTGCATGTGCAAGTGATCTCTCATGAAACAATCAATGCACAAGTGCTTAGTTAGCAATCAACAGTGACACCATTGGAGTGGTGTCAGCATTGTGTCATTCCAGATAACTCGGCGGCAAAGGGGATAAGCTTTTAATTGGCACCATGTCCAAATTCTCAGGAGTCCAAATATCAATCTACACCTTTCGCCTTTTAGCCCCTGACCAATATTCCAATAAAGAGCAAATTAGTACAAGTATTTTTCTAATAGATGGCACACTTTTGTAGTCAAAACAGAGTTTCTAATGCGCCATATAGTCCAACAAACGACACTAACAACCATGACCATGGCTTTCCTTCGAGGGAGAGGTAAAGACATGGCCAATTTTTGAATATCATCCAAAGAAGTCCAATTACAATAGTATTGTTGGAATTGACCCATCCAAAACTAGATTTGAGATAAATAAGGACAGGTAAGGAAAAGGTGTAGGGAGTATTTGTCTTCTGTATGACAGAAGTGACATAGAGTATCACGTTGCCATTTCTTTTTACGCAATACAAGTTTAGTAAGAATTTTGTTTTGAAACAGTAACTACATAAATATTTGTACTTTGAGAGGCACTAAGTTTTGCCACCACAACAATGCAAATTGGTCTTGTTCTCTAAAAGAGAGAAATTTGTAGAGGGAAGCAGTAGTGAATTGGAGCTTGGAATCCCATTTCCATAAGAGTGAATCTGGATTGTCTGTAAGTGTATATGAATGAATAATTGCAAGGATGACATGCCATTCTAAAAGGAGAATGCCATGGAGAGATCTTCGAAATCTCACAACAACACTCTTTGATTCAATCACAACCTGTACACAGAGAGAAGGGTTAGTGCATAAAGCAAAAACGTGAGGATATACAATAGAGAGAGGGGATTGAGGGTGCCAAGTATCCAACCAAAAGTTTGCTGTCTGTCCATTTTCTAATTTATAAGTTCAGCTCAATTGTCCAATATATTGCAGTTTAGAAATCTCCCTCCAAAAATGTGACATGTTGGATGGATTAGTGTGGGGCCCATATTTAAGAAGGATTAATTATTTCCAAAGACCTGAAAATTGGGGGTTATGTAATTTCCACCACCATTTAACCAATAATAAGATGTTCATGATGTGTAAATCTTTAACTCCTAGGCCACCAAATTCCTTGGGATAACAAACTAAAGACCAATTAATCAATGAATATTTTTTACGGGGGCCAGGATGACCTTGCCAAAGAAAGCGACGACAAATCCTATCAATTTGATGTCTAATTTTTACAGGGAGCTTATAAAGTGACAACATATATAGGGGGACAGCCGAAAGGACATAATTAATTAGTGTTATTCGCCCCCCAATAGGTAGCATATTACCCACCCAACCCTGCAATTTCTTAACAACTTTGTCTACAATGCAGCCCCAATCAGTTAGAGTAAGTTTTTTTTATCATTGAGAGGAACCCCCAAATATTTCAAAGGTAATTTAGCTACTTTACAACCAAACAGGTCAGCAAGAAGAGCTCCATCGGAGAGGGACATATGCAAAGGAATTAATTTTGAAAATTAATCTTGATACCTGACATAGCTTCAAAACTAAACATTGTCCATCGAGCATATTCTATGTTAGTAGGAGTTGGGGCCAGAAAGAGAATCGTATCGTCGACATAGGGGGCGTTTCTTATTTTCTCTTTTGGCTTTTCTCATAAGTGAGTTTTATTCTTCCAATGTGACAGAAGGGTTTCATGATTCCATTATTCTTCTTTTCTAAAATGTATATGTTGACGTATGTGGGCTAAAGCCCATTTGTGTTTTGCCATCGGTTTCGGCTTTAACCGATGGTATTTGGTTTATCTCTATCGGCAAAGAAATAAAGCCGATGTTAATTTGGGCTTTTCCAATCGGCTTGAAATGAAACCGTTGGCATAGTTAACTTATTTGATTAAAAGGCTTGAGTCGTAGCCTTTTCAAGTAAGTGAATATCGTGAGTCAATTTGAGAGCTGCTCTCTTCTCTGTTGAACTAAGCTTTGTTCTAGGGTTTGCTTTCCAATCCACTGATACACTTGAGAATCTTATAAATTAGTGTGCGAGATTGTAAGAGAGTGTAAGAGAGAGTGTTATTGGCTTGTTAGTCTCCTTGTATTTGTAAAGACTTCTTGATATAGTGAAGTTGCACTGTGTGCTCCCGTTGTTCTTTTTCTGAAAGGGTTTTTACGTAAATCTTGTGTCTCTCTTTTATTTTATTGTTCTTGATTGCTTGTTTGTGTTGGCTTCTTATTTGACTTTCATATTTGTCTATTTATTCGGATATTAGTGTATACTTGCAAGGTGTTCGATCAAATTATACTCCTTGAACGCTTCCGCGTACCGTTCTCAATAGTATACATGTCCAAGCAATAAATACCACACAAATAGAGAGGCAAGCTTTCATTTGGCACAATACACTCAAGAACCAACACAAGTAACAACTGATTTGAAAGAAAATTATCAAATACAATAGTTACAAAATTTTGCATCTTCACACAAAATAAACTTTGAAGTAGGTTTAATTAATCTACCTTTCCTGAGGTCAATATTAGATTATGAGGAGGGTTCAAATGCATCCATTTTTTGTGCCTCCACCATGTCTCCATTTTTTAAAACTTTAATAACTCAAAATTTAAAACTTAAAAGTTAAAATAAAACAGTTAGATGTGATCTATGTTATTTTCTCTATGTGCTCATAAAAAATTATCACATTTTAATTTTGCTTTTATGTGAATTAATAAGTTCAAAAATCAACGTCTAGAAATCATCCATATTAATGCATTTTTTACAAGCTCTTGATGACAATTAAAATAAAATTGAAATGTCATAATTTTTTACACGTGCATAAATAAAATGACGTAGATCATATCCAACGGTTTTATTTTGACTTTTATTTAAATTTTGAGTTATTAAAGTTTTAAAAAATGGAGGCATGATGGAGGCACAAAAAATGGATTATGATTCCTTGGCAGTGGCATTTGGGTAATGATCATGTAAGAAAATAAAAAAAAAATAATGAAGGTGGAGTCCTTTTGGGTAATGATCATATATGCAAGATTAATTGTAGGTGTTTGTACCATGAAGATCAAGATGCATGACACGGTCACCCTTACTTTGATGGGTGTGAGGCATATCCCGTATTTGATGAAGAACTTGATTTTTTTGGATTCTCTTGAGAATGTTGGCTGCAAGTTTCAGAGTGAAGGATGAGTCCTTAAGGCATCAAAAGGAGTTCTTACCATGATTAAGGCAAAAAAGGTTGGTACTCTCTATTTCATGGAGGGTACCACAATCACTGGTTCAGCTGCCGTCACTAGCTCTACCTCAGATTCTGACATTACCAAGCTATGACACATGAGTTTGCAACATATGATCAAGCATGACATGATAGTGTTGAGCAAGAAAGGCCTTCAATGTGGTCAGAGTACCAACAATGTGGATTTTTGCGAGGACTGTGTCTTCAGCAAGCAAAAGAGGTTGAGTTTTAGCAGAACTGTCCACAACACTGAAGTACTTTGGATTACATTCACTCAGATATGTGAGTTCCTTCTCGTGTTCTCTCAAAAGGTAATAGTTCTCGTTACATGGTCTTATTTATTGATGATTTCTCGAGAAAGGTTTGGTTGTTTTTCTTAAAGGAAAAGAGCTAAGTGTTTGTCACATTCAAGTAGTTGAAGACACTTGTTGAGAAACAAACCAAAAAGAAAATTGAGAATTAAAGAACTGACAATAGTTTAAAATTTTTCAATGACGATCTTAATACCTTTTGCAAGGATGAAGGAATCGCCCATCATCATGCAGTTGTTTCTACTCCACAACAAATGTTGAGAATTAAGTCTAAATTGGTTCTAGAAAATATGCAGAAATTAAGTTGGTTAGAAAGTAGTTTTCTGACATGTAAAACTGCTATGAGTGTTGCAAGTTATTTTTTAGTATGGTTATTATTTTTAGCACATGTTCTGTAGTGAGTAGTTATTAGTGGGTAGTTATTTTAGATAATGGTTGTACTTTAAATTCTGTAGAACTTTGTAATTGAGTAAGCGTATGAAATAGCTTTGCTTCTATTTAGAAAATAATTCTCTGTTTCTGAAAAATATTGGCACAATAGCACAATTTTATGTTTTCTCTGTTTCTGATCTATTCCTCTGTCAATTAGCAACAAACATTGTGTTCTTTTACTACTCTTAATTCTCCCATAACCCAACAACGGTGTGGACGAGCGCATGAATAGAACGAACTCGAGAAGGCTCAATGGATGATTTCTAATGCAGTTTGGGCAAGGAGTTATGGGCGGATGTCATTAACACGGCTTGCTGGTGAGTGAACCGTTCACCAAATACTGTGATTGAGTGAAAGACATTCGAGGAGGTGTGGTCGGCTAAACCAGCAAATTACTCGGTGTTGCATGTATTTGGATGCCCATTTATGGACATGTTAATGAGGGGAAGATCGAGTCAAGGGCCAAGAAGTGTATATTTCTTGGGTATGCTTCAGGTGTTAAGGGATATAGTTTATGATATCTAGATTCAAAGAGAAAGTTTCTTATCTCGAGAGAAGTGAAATTTGATGAGTAGACAAGGTTAAGGACCAAATGCACAAGCCGGTTAAGGAGACTGAAACTCACCGGTTAGATACAAAGAAAATTGTGAGTTGCAAGTGGGTGTTCAAGAAAAAGTATGACACTGCCGGGGTTAGATACAAAGCAAGATTAGTGGCTAAAGACTATAGTCAAGTTGAAGGCGTTGATTTCAATGATGTCTTCTCACACTTCGTAAAGCATGCCTCTATTCGAGTGTTGCTTTGTTTGGTTTCTATAGGGAACTTGGAGTTAGAGCAGTTAGATGTGAAAACTGCTTTCTTATATGGTGACATGGAGGAGACAATTTACATGCAACAACCAGAAGCTTACACGGTTACGGGTAAAGGGAATCATGTGTGCTAGTTAAAGAATTCTTTGCATGGCCTAAAACAGTCACCAAGGTAGGCAGTGGTACAAGAGATTTAATTCTTTCATGTTGAGCATTAGATTTTGTATATCCGAATTTGATAGTTGTGTCTACTTCAAGAGGTTGCCAGACAAGAGTTTCATATATCTACTTCTCTATGTAGATGACATGTTAGTTGCAGCCTTGAACAAGGAGGAGATTAAGAGGGTGAAAGAACAATTAAGCTCAGAATTAGAGATGAAGGAACTCAAAGCTGCCAAGAGGATTCTTGACATGGATATCACAAGGAATTGGTCAAATGGAAAATTGTATATTTCAAAATGGGATTTCATTGAGAAGTTGTTGCATCGTTTCAACATGAAGGATGTAAAACCTGTATCTACTCTTCTTGTGACCAAATTCAAGTTGTCGAGGTAACTAAATCTGTAAACTCAGGAGGAGAACGAAGATATGTCAAGAGTCCTATATTCTAGTTCCATTGGAAGCATCATGTATTTGATGGTGTGCACTAGAGCTGATATACCACATGTCGTTAGTGTGGTGAGTCGTTATTTGTCATGTCCCGATAGGATGCATTAGGAGGCGGTCAAGTAGATACTCTGCTATTTAAAAGGTATTGCAAATGCATGTTTGGAATTTGGGAGAAACGATGAAAGGCTAACATGTTATGTATATTCATATTTTATGGTTGTTATTGACAAGAGACGGTGTTTGACCAGTTATGTTTTCACTTTGGGTGGATGTGCAATTAGTTGGAAGGCTAATATACAATCCACCATTGCCTTATCTATCATAAAAACTGAGTACATGGCGGTTACTGAAAATGTTGAGGCAATATGGCTTCATGGCTTTCATGAAGAAATTTTATCACATGTTGTCCAACCACTATCTTTTATGATAGTCAAAGTGTTATTCATTTTTGCGAAGAACCATATGCATCACGGAAGAAGCAAACACATTGCTGTCAAGTATCATTTTAATCGGCAGGTTATCTCAAAGGGTATGGTAGAGATAAAGAATATTGGCACCGCCGACAATCCAGTCGTGATATGCTCACCAAGCCTATTCCGACATTGAAGTTCAACTACTGTTCAAATTTAATTTTTGTTGATTGTTAGTTTTGTTCTTTATTTGTTTTTCTCTTTTAGATGAGATTTCAGTCCAAGTTTAGTCCAAGGTGGAGATTGTTGTATATGTCTCTTATCTCACTATTTGTAATTTCCTATTTCTATAGGGTTATATTTGTAAGCTTTTTATGTATTTGTACAAAAACTTTAGATGAAAGAGAGTTCGCAAAAAATTGCCCCAAATATTTTGGCTGCTGTGGCTGAACCCTGGATATTCATAATATGATGTAAAAAATTAATTTTGCAATACGTCTCTCTATCTGAGATGAAAATCTCACACCTTTCTTTTTTGTATTGTAAAAGAAGTTAATTTGCAATATATTTTTTCGTACATGTATATATGTCCCGGCAATATATATACACAACAGAAAAAAGAACGACAAGCTTATTAGCACACTATACACTCAAAAGAAACAACTTAAATAAAAACATATTCGCGAGAAAACAATCAAATACAATAGTTACAGAACTTTGCATCTTCACACAAAACCAAATTTGAATCAGGCCAAATTAATTCACCTCACCTCAGTGCTCCGGTGCTGATTTCGAGAAGTGCACTATATTGGGTAGTATTAAAACCAGATGAACTTGATATAGATGGAAATTTGACAAGCGAGCTTTCCATCTGATCTTCTTGATCAATTTGCTGACCTTTGGAGCTGTTATGGAACCTCACTAACTTCTGTAATTCATCCACAACTTGCTCCATGGTCGGCCTATCATCTCCTTTGGGGCTCAGACACTGCAGAGCAATCTCACAAATTTCTTCAAGAACCTTCATAACATTCTCATCGTTAGTTACTATTTCCACATCCAACATCTCACGATGCTCATTTTTCCTTGCTTTTGAAATAAAAGTTGTAGCCAAGGGCTGCTTTTCCCCGTTTTCATCGATATAAACCGCCTCCTTCCTAGTCAGGAGCTCCAACATTACTACACCAAAGCTATATACATCACTTTTCTTTGTTATTGTCTGAGTGTAAAAGCACTCAGGGTCTACATACCCGTGTGAAAAATGGACAAGCTCAACAATTTCATCTACTGGCACAGCACTTGAAGCTCCAAAGTCAGACACTTTCGCAGTGAAGTTAGCATCTAGTAGTATATTAGCGGATTTAACATCACCATGGATGATAGATCGGGTGAGAGAAGAGTGCAGATGATCTAGAGCCACTGCCGAATCCAGAGCAATTTTAAGCCGAGTACCCAAGGAAATTGACATTCTACTGCTCCTATGTAGAAAATAATAAAGTGTACCATTCGGGACAAATTCATAAACCAACATTGGAATTTTATCCTCTAAACAACAACCCAATAATCTAACTATATTCTTATGGTTTATATCAGAAAGAAGAATGATTTCATTCACAAATTCTGCTCTATGTGTTTCTTCAACTTCCTTTGCTTTCTTTATGGCCACAACCTGACTATTGTCTAATAATCCCTTGTACACATTCCCCTGGCCTCCCCTGCCTAAAACAAGATCATCACTGTAATTATTAGTCGCATTTTCTAGTTGTTTTTTACTGAACACGTGGAGGTGGTTGTCCATCATCTGATAGTATTTTTCATACTCTTTTTTTTCCTTCATATGCCTTTTATGTTGTAGGTACCAAACCACCAGGCAACATAATCCCAGGATAGCAGCAACACCAAGTATAGAACCTACAAATTTAAACAACAGATTACAAACATGACAAAGGTTGTAACATAAGTATTAATTGTATATTTTATTATCATTACAACTAATAACAATAATAACCAAAATAATAAGACTGGGAACAACAACAATAATTATAACAACATTACAAAAACAGCATCATAATTATAATATTCATTAAACTACAATAATTTATTTTTATCTACGAGGGTAAAAGTATTTAATAGCGTCGGTATTTTCACTGATACTACCATTGATAATAGCGATACCTATGGAAATAGTCATCTTTGTTGGCTTACCCTCAGCAATAGTCATTTTTTACCCTCGTGGATAAAACAAATTCCTGTAATTATATATTCACTTCATTACTCCGAATTTTGTTTTGGACACTTCATTCCTCCGAATTTTAACATAACACAATAAAAAAATTCTTCTGTGTTTTCCCTTCAATCATAACTATTTGTGAAAAATTTACTCCATAGATATGGTTTATAGAAAAGGCATGCTGATTGTTTCAATAATGTTAGCTCGCTGTACACAAAATGTGTAGATTATCTCATAGAAGGCAAAATCGGCCAATCCAGATCGGAATCGGCTGATTCAAGTCGGGATCGGACAAGGCCGATCCAATTTTGGACCGATTTACTCGGTTTCCGAGTTTTGGAGGAAAAAATGGGTTGAACAGTGTAGAATCGGCCAATTCTCCTAACTCTGAGACGATTCCAAATCAATTCTCCCGACCCTGAGCCGATTCTTGCCTTCTTTGCATTTGCATATTTTAATATATTTTAATATATAATTTTAATATATTTTAATATATATTTTTTGGTTCGGGGCAACAATACCCATTTTTTATCATAATACAGACGATGATAAAGTGATCAAACTAGCACGACATAGTTGTAATGCTTGTATTATATTGTATTAGTGAATTATTTGATTGTAATAATTTTTCTAAATTGTTTTATCAAATTTTTCCTATTTTTTTAGTATAAAACAAGCTTTTGACAAAAAAGTCCGATTTTCCGAACCGATTCGGTCGATTCCTATGGATTTTCTGATCCGGGATCGGGATCAGACGGTGCAGATCCCGATTCTGATTCTGATTTTTCCTTCTATGGATTATCTATAGAGACTCTGTTCTGTTTAAACAATTTAAAAGCTGATCTTTACTCTTCATTGAAAATTAATACTTACCAATAGCCACTCGAGCAGGATGGGAAAATTTCTCTGCATCCTTGGTGCAATTTGCAATTGTGGCATTGCCATGTGTGCCTTTCCTGCAAGAACACACATAGCTTCCATTTGTATTTTGGCAATTTCCGTAGCAAGGATATTTATCCGGAAATTTGCATTCATCAATATCTGTTCAGCACCAACCAGAGTACAAATTAGAAAAGGACTTTAACTAACAAGATTAATTGGAATAACTACTGAAATATAACTTCTACAAGCTTAATTTAACATGCTTTAATTCTTAAACTCAAACAAAGTACCCTCAAGGGCAAAAGAACAAAGGAAAAGGTAGTTTGAGCTTCATATGAGTTAATATGGTTAGTATGGTAGGCAATACCAAAAGAAGGTCACAACCAAAGTCTCTGGGTTGAGCTATATCATTATACTGATTTCGAAAATGATATATGATTATACAGATATGGACAAGCATAATTGTTTATAGACAAGCATATACAGGTATACGGCTGACATGATCTATCCGAAGTTAATTACCTGTGCATCCATTAGGGATATAGGGATTGCCCTCGTATCCTTGCAAGCATTTGTTAAATGTAATCCAAATCATGAACCAGGTTAGCAAGGCGCATAGGTGCTGCAGTTATTCTAGAAGTTACGTTTTTTAGGTATAGGTCTATTTTTAGTTAAGAACTAGGTGTAAACTGTGCTCTGTATTTTAGGCGTGTGCAGTTATAGTTATAACTGTCATGTAATGGGTAGGTTATAGCTGTCATGGGCTAAATATGGCAGCTTTGGTTAGTGGGTTCTAAATTAGGATTATGTTCTGTGTTAAATACGATGTATCTTGTATCAGTTATGGAATAAGTTGAGTTAGAAAAATCCAGATTCTGTATTTTCTGTTTTTCTATTTTCTGAAACTTCCAACAATTTTGGTATCAGAGCCTAAGGTTAGAGATCAGGGCAGATTCGACCATGGCAGAAAACATGAGCGTTTCAAATCCATCGATTCCGTTGTTCAAGGGAGACAACTACGAGTTCTGGAGCATCAAGATGCGAACTTTGCTCAAGTCGCAAGGTCTATGGGAATTGGTGGAGACGGGAGCACCGACCGCAGATCCCACACCAGCAGAAACAGCAAAGCGAGATGCAAAGGCGTTGTTCTTCATTCAACAAGCCGTAGTTGACACGGTGTTCACAAAAATAGCAGTAGCGGCATCGGCAAAGGAGGCCTGGACAACCCTGAAAACTGCATTCCAGGGAAGTTCGAAAGTCCGTGAGATAAAGCTACAAGGCTTGAGAAGAGAGTTTGAGACGTTGAACATGAATCAAGGCGAATCTGTTCAAGCATTTCTCACAAGAGTCACATCCACCGTCAACCAAATCAAGAGTTGTGGCGAAGATCTCGCTGAAAAGATCGTGGTTATGAAGGTGCTCCGCAGCCTTACAACAAAATTTGACCATGTAGTGGCAGCAATCGAAGAGTCCAAGGACCTGTCCACATACTCTTTCGACGAGTTGATGGGTTCGCTGCAAGTCCATGAAGTACGACTTCTTAGATCTGAAGAGAAGGACAATTCTAAGGCGTTCCTCACTAGAGGCAACTCAAGTAGAGGAAGAGGTCGCAGCGGTAGAGGTCGTGGAAGAGGCATGAACAGCGGAGACAACCATCAACAACAACAAACAACAAAGAAGGATATCGAGTGCTACTATTGCCACAAGTTCGGTCATGTCAAGGCAGATTGCTACAAGAAGAAGAGGGAAGATGGACAAGGCAAGCAAGGCGTTGAATGCCACTATTGTCACAGAATCGGCCATGTGCAGGCTGATTGCTTCAAGAAGAAGCGTGAGGAAGAGCAAGCCAATGTTGCAGAGGAGAAAGGCAATGGGAAAGGCACCGAAACCATGCTCTTCATGACGAAAACTGACGAGAAATCAGATGTGAGTCAAGTTTGGTTTCTGGACAGCGGATGTTCTAATCACATGTCCGGTTACAAGTATCTCTTCGAAGAATTGGATGAGTCATACAAGAAGCCTGTGAAACTCGGCAACGACAAACAAATACAAGTTGAAGGTATCGGCAAGGTGGCTGTCCAAACTGCAAACAATACAAAGTATCTACACAATGTATACTACATCCCACAACTTTCACAAAATCTCCTAAGCATCGGGCAAATGATGAACAGCGGGTATGCAATCAAATTCGAAGGCAACACTTGTAAAATTGAGGAGTCATCAACAAAGCATGTGATGGCAACCATCCGGAAGACACCAAATAACTTGTTTCCCTTGGAAATAACAGAGGTTGATGATACTGCACTTGCAATAACAGAACCTAGTCAAAGCAGATTATGGCATCTAAGGTACGGGCATTTAAATATCAATGGTTTGAAATTACTAAACCAGAAAAATATGGTGATAGGATTACCAGAGATAGAGGAAGTTAGGTTATGTGAAGGTTGTATACTTGGCAAACAATCAAAATTGCCATTTCCGAAGGATCAATCTCTCCGTGCAACCCGAGCACTTGAAGTGGTGCATACCGATCTGTGTGGGCCCATGGAAACAACTTCAATGGGTGGAAGTAAATATTTCATGTTGTTCATTGATGATTTTAGTAGAATGACATGGGTATTCTTCATTACCTATAAGAGCGAAGCATTTAAGATGTTCAAAAAGTTCAAAGCCATGACGGAAACGCAAACCGGCATGAAACTGAAAGCGTTAAGATCAGACCGGGGTGGTGAGTATCAATCAACCGAATTCAAGAAATTTTGTGAACAAGAAGGCATCTTGCAGCAACTAACCACACCCTACACCCCTGAGCAAAACGGTGTAGCCGAGCGAAAGAACCGAACCGTTGTTGAGTTGGCAAGAAGCATGCTGAAATCAAGAGGCATACCGAATTCTTTTTGGGCAGAAGCCGTAGCCACAGCAGTCTATATCCTCAACCTTTCACCGACAAAGGCAGTCATGAACAAAACTCCGTATGAGGCGTGGTTCAGAAGGAAACCAACCGTGAGTCACTTACGAGTCTTTGGATGCGTTGCGTACACTCTTATCAACTCGCACAACCGAAAGAAGTTGGATGCCAAATCTGAAAAGTGCATATTCATAGGGTATTGTATTCAATCGAAAGGATATCGACTCTACAACCCTGAAACAAAGAAGACAATTGTCAGCCGCAATGTGATGTTTGATGAGAATACGAGTTGGAGATGGAATTCGGAAGGTGTTGAAGTACCGACTATTTTACAAAGTGAGGAGGATGAGGACAGCGAGCAGCCTCAATTTGAAACAAGAAGGGAGCAGCCTCAAGTCGAAACAAACCTAAACGAAGACATACCAACACCAACACGAGTTTATACAAGAAGAAGCAACCAACCACCACAGCAAAAGACCAAAACCTTGCAAGATTTATATGCAACAACACAAGTGCTTTTGGTGGCTGATCCCGAGTGTTTTGAAGAAGCTGCTGGAAAGGAAGAATGGGTTACAGCTATGAAAGAAGAAATGCGAGCAATTGAGGAAAACAACACGTGGGAGTTAGTAGAACTGCCAAAGGATTACAAGGAAATCGGGGTCAAATGGATCTATAAAACCAAGCTTGGTCCTGATGGGAAGGTTTTCAAATACAAGGCAAGATTAGTTGTGAAGGGATATGCACAAAGGCAGGGAATTGATTACAATGAGACGTTCTCCCCTGTTGCTAGGTTTGAAACCGTTCGACTCTTGCTAGCACTAGCTGTCCAATTAAAGCAACCGGTCTTTCAACTCGATGTTAAGTCTGCTTTTTTGAATGGAGAACTAATGGAAGAGGTGTATGTCGAGCAACCTGAAGGATTCAAAGTCAAAGGCAAAGAAAACTGGGTATATCGGCTCTACAAAGCACTTTATGGCTTGAAGCAAGCCCCACGAGCGTGGTATAGCAAGGTAGATGCATGCTTTCAGACCTTAGGGTTCACAAGAAGCAAGAATGAGCCGAATCTCTACATCAAACAGAACATAGGTCTGCTGGTCGTTTGTTTATATGTTGATGATATGATCTACTTTGGTACAGATCAAGGAATGGTTCAAACATTTAAAGAACAAATGATGCGTATGTTCAAGATGACAGATTTGGGTGAGATGCATTACTTTCTAGGGCTAGAGATTGAGCAAGAAGAAGGTAATATGTTCATTTCTCAGAGGAAGTATGCCAAAGATCTAGTTGAGAAGTTCGGAATGAAAGGATGCAATCTCGTGCAAACACCATCTAATGTCAACGAAAAACTCACAGCAGAGGATGGCACAGAACAAATTGATGCAACACGATTCCGAAGTTTGGTTGGAGGCTTGATGTATTTAACACACACACGGCCCGACATCTCACACTCAGTTGGGGTCATCTCAAGGTTCATGCAAACACCGACCAAACAACACATGGGTGCAGCAAAAAGGATATTAAGATATGTTGCAGGCACAACGAGCTATGGCCTGTGGTACAAATCTGTGGAGAATCCAAGTTTAATTGGGTATAGCGATAGTGATTGGGCAGGGAGCCTAGACGATAGAAGGAGCACATCCGGGCAAGTGTTCTTCTATGGCGACAATGCAATCTGTTGGACTTCAAAGAAGCAATCAACTGTTGCACTTTCCACAGCTGAAGCGGAGTACAATGCGGTGACTTTAGCTGCACGTCAAGGGGTCTGGCTTAGGCGCATGCTAGAAGAGTTAAATTGCAAGCAAACAGGAGCAACAATAATACTTTGTGACAACCAGTCAACAATAGCAATGAGCAAAAATCCAGTGTTTCATAGTCGTACTAAACATATTGATACAAAGCAACACTTCATCCGAGAGTTAGTTGAGCAAAAGGAAATTGAATTGGAGTATGTTAATACAAATGAACAAGTTGCAGATATCATGACCAAGGCTCTTGCAAGAGAGAAGTTTGTTTGGTGTCGAAGAATGATGGATGTAGATGACTTTGGATTAAGGGGGAGTGTTAAATGTAATCCAAATCATGAACCAGGTTAGCAAGGCGCATAGGTGCTGCAGTTATTCTAGAAGTTACGTTTTTTAGGTATAGGTCTATTTTTAGTTAAGAACTAGGTGTAAACTGTGCTCTGTATTTTAGGCGTGTGCAGTTATAGTTATAACTGTCATGTAATGGGTAGGTTATAGCTGTCATGGGCTAAATATGGCAGCTTTGGTTAGTGGGTTCTAAATTAGGATTATGTTCTGTGTTAAATACGATGTATCTTGTATCAGTTATGGAATAAGTTGAGTTAGAAAAATCCAGATTCTGTATTTTCTGTTTTTCTATTTTCTGAAACTTCCAACAGCATTTGCAGATGTATCCCTGACCATTGGTAGTGTTATCACATGCACTGTAGTTGCTTTGACAAGCCGGTTTAGTGCTGCTCTCTTTATTGGATGCAAGGCATGTGCCGTTTTCTCGGATAGCCCAGTCAAGTACAAGTGGCACCATTTTCTTATTCTTATCAAAGAATATGGACCCTTGTAGGTCGTTGACAGTGAAGTTGTACCAGTCTTCCTGCACCAGTGCAGCGTAACTGCATGGGTTGAACTTCCAGGCTTTGTTTCTGTTGAAACCCCAGTCCACTTCATAGTAGCTGAGCCCATCTGGTATGGCTGTCTGGCAACAACCAAAACCATTGCATGGACCACCGTCACCCGTTGTGCTATTGAGGCTATCACAGAAAGTTGCACAGCCTGATGTGTAAGAACGGTTACCTTGGTTGCCAGAAATATATGCGAAGGTGTAGCAGCCAATTACAGTGAATTTGTTGCGTCTGAAGGAGAAGAGAAATGGTTTTCCGATCCCAATATACGGACGAGTAAAATTCATGCGGGTTCGTTTCCGTCTCGTTCTTGTAGCAGTCATAGCCAATGTAATTTAGGACTCGTGCTTCAGCATTAGTTATGTTGATGTCTAACACCTCGATGTTTTTACCCCAGATTGCTTTTGGGGGATTAAAGGAGTTGTTGCACCTAAGTTTGAATCCATCCCGGTAACAGCCAGGAAGGGTGCCAAATGGGTAGGATATGGTGACGTTCCCGCATTTGTCTGGGCAACCAGGCAATGCTGAGGTGACTGCGGTAGTTGGCAAGATTAATAGGCATATCAGTGCTAGGTAGAGGAAGAACTGTACTTTAATCAGAGGAAAGGCCATAAGTTCTCTGGCTCTCACAGACACGAAGGGCCAGTACCTTGGCTGGTAATAAATGTTGATAAATGTCTTTTGTCTACAAGGCTATTTATATGGGTTCTAACACGTTGACATTTAAGATAATTAATTATTAATTTTTTTAATTAAAGGCGTCAGCAGAATTAGTCATGGTGAATGCTTCATGGAGACTCTTAAAAGTCATATAACCCGTTGCTATCTCTGATTGTGTCTGTTATATTTTGACATATCTTGTTTACACTTGACTAAAGCCTCCAGAGGGAGCTTTACAGCAACAAAACAAGCGCACCTTAACTAATCAGGACAGCAACTTGTTAGTTTGAATAGGGTACCTTTGGATTGAGAGTGAGATTAGTGAGAATAGCATGATAATTCTGATTTGGAATAGCCGCTAATCCAACATTTCAATGGGTTAGTGGAATAGTCGCTAACCCGAGCTAACGGCCCAAACATTGAGAATAGTTAGTTTTTCACCTAAACATGGAATAGTCGCTAACCTGAATTTCAAATGGTTGCTAACCTAACTATTCCTGCTATTCCTTGGCACCCAAATGGCTATAGGTTTTTTTAATTTTTTAATTTTTTTTTCTCTAATGGCTAGCCTTAGATTAAATAATGACATAATTTAATATAATAATGATATATTTCTACTGAAATGGAGGAAGAATAAAAAAACTAAAATTTCACTAAAAAGAACAAAGAACAAAGAACAAAGATGGTCCTATATGTATTAATTATTAACTACATTAAAGTCTTTGGTTTTCTATTTCTTCTTAAATTGCATTCCATTTGTGAAAACAAAGAGATAATTAGGCACACCGTTTTGAAATTGTTTCTCATATTGCCGGTTATTGCTGATTTGCCCCTAGGTTATTATGATATTTTACTGGGTCATACATAAACCTACAAAACAAAAATCTCAATCAAGATGGACAGTTTCCAAGTAATTAATTATTCGTTATATGAAATATTCAAATTTATTAGTTTATTTTTACTTTTTCCAATTAATTAGAATATTTCATTTTAGTCTTCTTGAATAATTTGTAAGTTTTAAATCATATTGTGCCAAAGTTCAAATGGACCACGTAATATAGCATATATCTATTACCACAAAATGTGTTTTTTATTATATTTAGTTGTAAATGTCAACTGGGAATGCATCAGGCAGAATTTTATAAGGCATATAATCAGAAGACCTCCAAGCAATCTCAAATCAAATATTACAAAAATATTGTAGAAACTACAAAGTTCCAAAGTTCATCTCCAAGTTCAATCTCAAGCACTGGAGTCTCCCCTTGTCCACCTCATATTGTTTCTACTGTAATAGGACCTGTAAAATGTGTAACATCAAATGGCAGCAAAGGTATAGGTTTGAAGAAAGATTCATTACTTTTATTATTTCACAATATAATTGCAGTTGGCTAAGCATCCAGAGGGAGTTATATAGCAACAAAACATGTGCTCATTATAGCACTCGGCTAGGGACTAATTAACTGATGAACTATGACAACTACATGTCACACTGACACTGTAGGTATGCAAAATTGGCCCCATTGTCGACCGAATTACGAGATCCCAAAATAATTTTCTAGTTTCATCAGCCCGGGCCTAAATCTGTTGAAAAGTTGACGAAGTCAATTAATATCCGGTGGTCCATATATTTAAAATTGAGAATTAGAGATACAAATATAAATATGATTTAGGTTCATACATATACATCAATCATGTCAAAATCCTTAGTATTTTGATGAATTCAAATTAATTGGACGGGTCAATTAAATGTGGATATAGTATTGATGTTCATCCATTTAATTAATTATGTACAAACTATACGGATTAAATAAAAAATATCCACACTCTGTTATAAAATTGGATATGGCACGAGGTTTATCATCTTTTCATATATAACCTTCTAAAAATATCCATCGCATGTAATTTAGTGGTACGTAGCTATCATAAGTTCATTCATAACCTTCTAAACATATCCATCGCAGGTAAAAGAAATGCTAGATTCATCTTACAATTATAAAAAGGAAGCAGTTAATAGTCCCCCAAAAATTTCCGGATATTTTCAACTAATTCTGTATATATCAATACTAAATCCTGTAAAGATCCATACTAAATCTTGTAAACTAATTCAACAAATTCTGTCAACATAAAAACGCATGAAAGCTATTAAAACGTGTGACAGCTGTTAAAAACGTGTGAAACCTGTTGAAAATGCGTGACAGCTGTTGGGAACCACCTTCTATGAACATACATATAGTATCCTGTGAACATACACATATTATCCTGTAAACATATATATATTATCCTTTAAACATACATATTGTACTTTAAATTATGGCAGTTGTGGCAGTTGAAAGCTCGTCAGAACTAAGCTAAAAATGAAAGGCTTTTATACATGAAAATTTTCAGGGGATTGTAGCCCGGAAGACGTTACCTTTTCTCTTATAAAAAAAGTACCAACATTACATTTTGCACATAAATCCAAAATCATCTTAATTAAATGGCTCATGTGAAAATTACTATAATAATAATACTTAAAAATATTACTATACATTCGTAGTTTAATTTTCAATGAATAGAATATATATGCATCTAGAGGTCGTGGTTCTTTTAGTTTCAATTAAATTTTAAATGATAGAAGTCCTCAAATTGTTAAATATTTTTGTCATAAACACCTTCTCGCGGCAAGCCCCTTTGATATGATCAGTACATTGATTACCATACTACAGTTAATTCTCGAACTTTTTTATGCAAAAAAATATATAAGAGAAAGGATTAGTATAGTTTATTTTTAAAAAAATTCACATTCACCAAATTTTGAATTAAAAATTAATATTTTTGTCAATCTAAAAAGTTTTACTAATGAAAAATAACTTGATGAGCAAGCATAAATCTCCTTAGAGATGTACAAGACAATTCTATGTTTTGAAGTTTGTTTAGCACCATATCGACATGCATATGATCCCTCTTATAATGAAAACTTGGAAAGTAGATAGATTTCAAAAAAATAAATTGAATATTTTTTTAAATTTAAAATATCAGACCTTCAATCTCTGAAATTGGAGTGGTGGAATAAGATCGAATTTGGTCCGATGTTATTTTAAAGCAGTTGTCTGAAAGGCATAAATCTTGATTTGATCCAAACAAATTCATTATGATGCCTGTAAAAAGATGGATATAAATATATTATATTTAATAGGTGAATTATTTAAATGCATTATTTTGTCTTAAGAATATTTTTGACAAATTATTTTGTTTTCTAATTTTTCTTATTTTTTAGTACAAAAAAAGTTTTCCCAAAAAGGATGGATTGAATTCGACCAATTATGACCAATTCACTCGATTTCATTTCCATGGTCAAATGACTGATCTCAATTCAAATTTTGATGACACTGATTGGATTATGATTTTTCCATTGAACTTCATTGATCTAAGGGTGGGATTAATTTATGTAAATACTTGAATTGAAACACTGATAATCAAGCATGCAGGTCCAAAACTGTGTATGATACATAATGGAAATAATGGCCCACTTTCTACCTCAAAAATATTGAACAAACATAAAAAAATACTACTACTTTCTTTGCATGAATAATTAAACTTGATTCAAAAAATAATTTTTTTCAACTTTAATTAAATTTAATGAGTTAATGTAGCATTTCTTCTGTTTTTTACATATGATCAGAACTTTAACTTGTATTTGATCTGTCGCATATTGTTTAAATGGGCATTCCTTGAATAAATGTTTCACTGTTGTTGTTGTTATTCTCTTTTTTTTTTTTTTTTTTTTTTTTTGCATATTTCACACCCATAGGCAAAAACCGAATCCGAATCCATTGCAGGTTTCCTTTCTAAAAAAGAAAGAAGACTCTATTCCCTTGCATGCCACAAATAGGCCTTCCCCCAACTTATCAGAAGATCGGATATGTGTATCCTATCACAGTCTCACCGTGCATTCTCCCTATTCTTGCTAACCTGTCAGCAGTATCATTGTTTTCTCTAACTGGTAAATTTGCATTTGAAGCCCCCCATTTCTCTTAATAACACTCCACACTGATTACTCCTTCGAAAATGCTCTCCAGTCAATATCTACAGGTGGTTCCTGTGCCATTACTGCCTGCACCAATACTTGACAGTCAGAGAAGAAGGTGCATTACCCAATTTACATTTGCCATGCCTGCTCAATTGTCTCCCTGAGCACAGCAGCTTCCACTTGTAAGGGGCTTGTTGCTATTATCCTGTCTGCCCAGCACAGTATTAGCTGGCCACCTTTTGTGAACCAGTAGCCAGTCCCTCCAATGATGACATATATGGATACTGATAGTTCATCATCTTCTTGTTAAATTTTCAAATGCTAGGATCCTGGAGATTCAACTCCTCTCCAATACCGTAGAGGATGAGCCCTACTTTACGGGTTGAGATTAAATCTCATCGCTTTGGGATTTGGAATAGCACAGGGGGTAGTATTATTGGGCTTTAAGATTCGTGCCAAGTTAAAAAGAATTAGTCATGGAGAGGATGTGAATTCATAGAATTAGTCATGGAGAATTGATCGGACATACTCTTAAAAGTCATATAACCTGTTCCCATCACTTATTGTCACTTATTGAGACTTTCATTACAATTAATTGTGTGTCAGTTTAATTAGACATATTTAGTTTGCCCTTGACTAAGCCTCTGCATTGGGTTTTATAGCAACAAAACATGCTCTATATATAGATTGATTAATACAAAAGAATCACAATGACAAAAGTAGATTGACCTTCTTTTCCAAACCTAGTAGCCCAAAATGAGCCTTATATGCTGCCAAAGTTTTTTTTGCGGTAAGCCCATAATATAATTATTTTTTAGCATCTTACCATTCAAAGGTGAACAATTCAAATGATCTTATGAACTCCTTTTTCTTTTACATTATAGGCCATTCATAAAATTTAGAATTTGATGATGAGACATAAATTACGGCCCAATTTGGTTGTAATTAATGGTAATAATACTATAGCTTTCAATTAGGGATGTTTTAAGGAGCGCAATTAATGCATGGTTTTATGTATCTGCATAATAGGTCTTATTGGGATAATGAACGAATTATAATATGTACGTATGACACCATTTATGTAAGCACTTATTGGGTTACCGGACTATAGACCCAATTCTCAGCCCAGGAATTGTGCCACAGTGAAGAGAATTACAGAGACATATTATGGCCTTTTAATAGAGCCCAATTTGATCCAGCACAAATCAACATCTGGTGTATTGAAACACACTAGGTAAGTGTACATTGCAAAACAGCATAGCTTCACTCATATTTTTTTATATGCCTGAACCCCTTGATAATTCTATATTAAACTAAAAATGGAATATTACTAATTAAGGTCCTCTGAACTACATATAAATCTTCAGAAAAGGACTACATGCAGTCACAAGGAGATAACAACTCAGAAAGAACCTTTATCATAGCTTCTCGGGGCCAATACATTGCTTCAAGTGGAACTACTTTAGTAAATGAGTGACTGGTACCGAACCTTTGATTTCTATTGTTTATGTTAATTTAAGATGGAATCCGAGCACTGTTTGTTTGTCTTCTACCTAGTATGTGTTTGAATATTAGCAACTGCTCGTTTGATTTTTTCTGCACTGTGCTGGCACGACATCCTGACCTGTTCTTTTTTGAGAGAAAAAGTGCTTGTTTTTTTGACAAAACAGGTGGAATCTGTTGAACTCCCAATACAGCAGACCTTTTGGAAAAATTAACTCAATTAGTAATTCATGAACAATTATCCCAACAAATAGGCAGAACTGGGCCAACTGAGCAGATGGATCTTACCAACTGAGCAGCTCAATTCAATCAGGTATTCTGTTCCATGTTGAAGGAAAAGGTATAATAATATGAAGGTATGTTGTCTCTAAATGAACCATGAATTTGATAAAAACAAGAATGCAATTTCTTTCTATTAACTCTTAAACAAATTTTCTTCTCTTACATTCTTCACAGAACACAACTTTATTAATAGACTCTTACCATTAAAGTAAACTCTTAAAATTCGTACACAAAATAAATGAAAAAAAAGAATTCTAAACAGCAGCCCTTAATTTTGACTCTTGGTTACTAAAACTACTAATAGGAAACTCCAAATGAATTGAAACTTGAACCATCTGAATCTAGACTCCAAAACAAATCAAATATATTATTAAATATTTTAGAATGATATAGAATTGCGCCTTCAACATTGCATTTAATATCGCCTAAAAATCCATCTCTGTTTTTTTTAGTTTATTCTATAACAGAATTGACAAGATTTCAAATGCTACTGAAATTTGGCCATGACATAGGCAGTTAGAGCATGGTTCTTTTGGTTATATGAAAATGACAGGTACAATGTTCTATAGAACACTATGTAAGTTAAGCATGACGGATCTGTACATGACAACTTGAGGGGGAGTACTGGCTATTGCTGTAGAAGATCATGCCCTGGATGTGACGCAATGACATTGGTCAATAAGGGTAGCAAAGATGCCTGGTATTAGGTGTGTAGTTTTGAGATGAATTGTACCTTTCTGACTTTGTTTCCAAGAACAGAAATAGAATTAGAAAAGCTCCTCACCTTTTCCCAATAATAGAAATAGAAATAGGTAAGTCTTTTGTACTGTGATTCTATTTAGCCCTCTTGAGCAACATAAAAATGTATCCAAATATTGTAACAACATTTGAGGACATACGCACTAAACTGGTGCCAAATCTCATTAAATTCTTCTGTTTGAGGCTTGATTTATGTGATTGCTGTTAATTTAAAAAATACCGACTTAGGCCATCGTAATATTGATCTGAAAAAATGTGATCATCAAGTTGATCTGGGCATGATGAGATGACCTACGTTCTTGATGTGGCATGTGATTTGATCCCAATTCTGCCAAATACTATCATGACTAGTTAAGTGTATGGCTCAGGAAAAAAACATATTTTGCATTATAGCTCTTTACCTGAGAAGAAAATCAGATACCTTTCGTTGTCCTTTCATTGTCGTGTAGCAAAAAAAATGTTAATTTCCAATATTTTTCTTTTCTAAAATGTATACATGCCCCAGCAACAAACACCACAGAAACATGTTGGGTTACGGGAGAAATAACAACAGTAAAAAAACACAAGTTTTTTCCTAATTGACAGAGGAATAGATCAGAAACAGAGAATACATAAAACTGTGCTGCTGTGCCAGTTTTTTTCCAGAGAAAATTTTCAGTGTAGAATCAAAATTTATTTCATACGGATATAAAATTAAATAGTTCTACAAAATTTAAAGTACAACAATTATCTAAAAATAACTACCCACTAATAACTACCAACTACAGATCATTTTCTAAAAGATAATAACCATACTGAAAAATAACTTGTAAAACTCACAGAACTTTCACATATCTGAAAAAATTGCATTCTGACCAACTTAATTCCTGCAGATTTTCTAGAACCAATTTCTGAATTAATTCTCAACAAACAGACTGGCAAGCCTTTATTTGGAATAGTAAACTCAAGAAACAACACAAACAATAACTGGTTTGCAAGACAATAATCAAATACAATAGTTACAGAATTTTACATCTCAACACAAAACAAGCTTTGCAGCAGGCTTAATTAATCTACCTCACCTCGGACCTCTAGTGCTGATTTTGAGCACCGCACTACATTGGGTACTATTAAAACAGGATGCAACTGAGGCTCTCTCTCTCTTCCTGATTTCACTAGGGCTCTCCATCTCTTCCTTACCAATTTTCAGGCCCAGTGAGCTGTTATGTAAGGTCACTAACTTCTTTAATTCCTCCACAACTAGCTTCATTGTCGGCCTATCTTCTCCCTTGGGGTTCAGACAATGCAGAGCAATCTCACAAATTCTTTCAATAACCACCACGACATTCTCATCATTAGTTACTAGTTCCCCATCCAATATCTCACGATGCTCATTTTTGCTTGCTTTCCAAAGAAAAGATGTGGCCAAGGGCATCTTTTCCCCCTTTTTATTGTGTGAATGGATTTTATTATTCACATTTTTGTTTTGTTGAATGTCTAACTGATCAGAAAAAAGAGAAGTGTATCGGATATAAAACAGAGAGAGAAAGGATGACTATTAATTTTGATATATTAATCTGTATATATAATCGAATTAGTGTATTAATAGAAGAGGTGTATTTATCGGGAATACGAATGGCAAATAGAACAAAAATACTAATCCGAAACCTTGGATTTACCATAATTATTGAATAAAGATTTGTTTAAAAAAAATTATAAAAATAAAGGTTGTTACCAGATAAAAACTGCTTCTAAATTAAACTGTCTGGCGCTCTTCAATTTTTTTTTTGTTCTTTTGATTAATCTAACTAAGATATATTGTCATAATACAAATACAAATGCCGTAAATTGAAATTCATTTTAGAATACTTCAACTAAGATACATTGTCATAAATAAATTTTGGTTTTCTCTTACTACTATCTAATAACGAACACAAACGAAAATTCAACAATTAAACTATTTTCCGTACTACAACTCAGTTTCGTACAGCCTCTCTAGCTTTGACAGTTCCATCGCTCTCTCAGCCTCGCTAGTTGTTACCGGACGGTTATTTATGTTAGATCACACATTCCGTCTAATCTCTTCAATAATTTGGCGTAGCTCCTTTGACGAATCTTCGGTTTGACTATCTGTAATTCTTGCTGCGTTTTCAACAATGTAGCATAATACGTACTATGGATTAGTTTTCTAAAGACAAGACCTTAGTATGTTCTCTCTTAGTGGTTAATTACTGATATTGTATGTGCTAGCTCTGATATCAACTTAATTGTCACACCTCGAGACAACCCGCTACGTATTTATACATAAAGCGTATGCACATCATAAACATTATCAATAATATGTACTCATACAATATTTAAAGTCAAACAAGTCTTCTAACATCACAGTTATTTTGAGTATATTGCACACATTCAACATAAGATCAAAACAAACATGACAAATAAATCAATAATTGCCATGTCAGTCAATGTATCCACTTCCAAAGAGAGAATTAAAGTTTAACTAAAAAGAAAATGAAAAGATACTTGAGTCATCTGCTCATTGATCTCCAGATCCACATCCCTCCTATTCGTGCTTCATGTCGGCCTCATCATTTCCTATAACCCACATAAAAGTGGAACGGGTGAGAGATTGAACAGTCTCTCAGTACGGGATTCAGTTCCAGTCCCGGAATTTGTCAAATTCACTTATTAACACCAAACAAGATGTTGAAATTATATTCTCACATGCTATCTTATTAATGCATATTTAAAACACACACACACACAGAGGCACACATACACTTCTTTAGTTATCTTTCATGTTTTTAATTGCCTCACTAGGGAGACTCAAACCCCACTAGATCTTGGCTGTACCACTAGACGGGGACTCGAATCACCGCTAGATTTTCTTTGCCTCACCAAGGGGACTCGAACCACCGCAAGATATTGACCCGTGACTGAAAGTCCAACTAACGCCACATTAACGAGGGATCCAGTCGGATACTAGACCCAATGTATACATTCCAACATGCGTTCAACGCATATTTGCCCCTTTCCTTTAAGTTATCCGTTACTTTCTACGTTTGTTTCGTTTAATCACACAAATATCATACTCTACACTACACATCTTAAAAATCCGTTGATCAATCGAATAATCTTATCCTAGTATTCTCAACAAAACAAAAAGGATCGTTCGATTCAACATGTATAATTCCATAAATAAATAAATGCAAACAAAACGATAAGTAACAATTTGACAATGTCCAGGAAACCCGTACCTGCTATCGTGGTGTAGCTCAGTCCCGCTTCTACGTCACTCTCTACTTCAAAACTCAGACCTAGACCATGCAACACGGTTTTTGAATTAATATTTATACACTTCTCATTTGTCTGTCAATATATATTTATTAAATAAGTATAGTCGGCATGTATAACCAGATATAAATAAAGTATTATTTTACCATACAATCATACATATAGTAAAGTTTGTTTTGACCGAATCAAGGAAATGTAAATAGGATATATTTGATACTTTTGTGATGATTTGCATATAATGAAATTTATTTCTTACGAGGAAAACTATATATATTATTTATAAGTTTTAGAATATAGTTCTTGTAATAAAATAATTCGAGGGTTAATGGTGAATAAATTTCTAGGGTTATCGGTGAAAATTTTTCATCTTATAAGATAATAAATGTAAATCAAAATAGTTCTTTATAATAAAAATAGTTCCATGATTATCGGTGAATAAATCTCTAGGGTTATCGGTGAAAAATTACCATCTAATAAAATAATCAAAGTTACTCAAACTAATTGCAAAAAGAAATTTATATTCATATAATTCTAAGACTTTGGTGACAAATCAATCTAACTGAAGTTACTTAATAGTATCAAGCATTAATCAATTAAAAACCAAGGTTCTAAATAGCGTTTATCGCATCATAGCGGGGAGCTTCTAAAAAAAGCTATAGCGAATAGCGACGTTATAGCGAAAGCTATTCCAAATAGCGTTTTTATTTTTTATAAAAATTATATTATATATTTGTACTGAATATCAACATTATTTAGTCTCATAGAACAATAAATAATATCAAATTAATTAAAAACTTATAATATTCATATTGAACTAATACAAAATCCAAATTGCAAATCAAAATATCTGTAGTAATACTAATATCATAAACTATCGATCTTTTTCTATTTCAAATATCTTCAACATCATAACATAATTTATCTTTTTTCTATTTAAATTTCAAAATAACCTAGAAATTGAAAAAAAAAATCATACTTCTAGTAAAATAAATAGATGATCCTTGAAGAAATTCTTGTTAGTCCCTAAAATTTCCATAATTTAGCAATTATTTATTTGATTTATCATTAGTTAAAAAAAAACCAAGAGCAAAATGAAAAAATTATCATAGTGGACTTGAATTTGATATATGTAATATTCATCAAAATTAAACAATATCTTCACCATTTATTTATTTTAAAGCTCATATAAATTGAAAAAAAAAAAACAAATGTTGCATAGCGCACGCTATTTGTGCTATACGCTATACGCTATAGCGGACCGCTATTACCGTTATACCATCTGTAGCGCAAATAGCGTGTTTTAATGCCATGGCATAGCGTTTGGTCTCCAAAAACGCTATAGCGGCACTATAGCGCCGCTATAGCGTGCTATTTAGAACACTGTTAAAAACTTATATTATCCAACTTTGCATTTGAAAGAAACTAATTACGGTAACTCAATATCTAAAAATAACATATGTTACATGATAACAAAGAACAATTGAAACATATTTAAGAGATATTCTTTCTCTTGCAGATTCTGAAACAAATAAAATACATATACAAACTGAAATTCCATAAGTTTCTAACAATTGAAACCATTTTTAAAAATTCACTGTTTATATGATCTAGAGATTTTATAAAATAAATATATAGAAGGAATCTTATTAAATAAATAATTTTTCAGAAATTATAAACTTTAAGGAATCTTTATCAAATAAATTAATATAACGTAGATATTATATAAAATAATAAATATCCAAAATCTTATCAAATAGGTAAATATAAGAGATTATTTAATCTACTTACTAAACGTTAATTGAATGTAAGATTGGAATACCTTATTTTCTTGATTTAGATTTCCTATGAAAATTACGAAGGAAAGATAAATAAAAATGTAGAGATTTGACCTTTGTTTTTAATCTTCTGTGAAGGAAACGGAGAGAGAGGGGATATCCAATTAGAGATTGGATTTAATTAAACTTAAATATATAGGGTACGGTTATAAGATACAAACATTGAGGCGTTTTGATTTATAAGGGTCGGGGGTTATCAAGGGGTGCGTACATGAAGGGATTCAGTTTTGAAAAATGAAGGAACATGATTTAAAACAGAGGGACGCGGGATTTAATTTAGAATAATTGCTATTTTACTCGTAGTTGTTGAATCAGGTGGTTATATATATATATATATTGGACATCTTTTGTTTAAAATTTTTATGGTCCATTATACGGACTAATAATTTCATAATATAAATCGAAGCATATGAGTTTTCTATTCACAATATTTTAGTTTGGTTAATTTGTTCAAATTAATCTATTTAAATGCGTACAGAAGAGAAATAAAATAAAAATGGAAGAATAAATATATATCAATTGTTAGCCTCGTATCTTCACTTAGTATTTTTCAATTAACAAGCGTTATATAATTTATATATCATTTTTAATGAGATTTTCAATTAGATCATACGTACCTAAAATTACATGATGTTACAGTACCTCATCTAATTATTTGCCTCACAGATTATTTTTTTATCCAAGTTTTTGCTATTTTATAGGAAATAGAAAGTGAAATTGGGTCACGAGTTGATCTGCGAAACCATTCATGCTATCCAAGCCCACCCTGGTTGCCTCATTTCTTGACGAGTGATGACTGTGTCCAGCACCCTTTTCAGCACTCAGCCAAGTGGCCCAGCAAATTTAATGATGGCTTCATCCAGGAAACTTTTGACCACTCTGTTCTCTTGAAGGGTATTTATATACATACATACTATCTTTATCTTAGATGTTGCTTTAACTAAAACATTAACATTTTTATAAATGTGAAAAATTATAATAGGTTAGTCAACAAATTGGGTAAATTTTGTGAGTATTTTAAAATTTAGAATAGTAAATATGATGTTATGAATTTGGAGGGGAATATGTACTCTTGAGGTTTTTGAGGGGTATACATGAAATTTTCCCTAGATAAAACATTACATTTTGTAAATGTCACTAGCATTTCTTTCTCTTCAACTTGCATAGAAATTAAAAATTTTGATATGACTGGTATTTCTATTTTCAAGTTTCTGAACAATGATTATTTTCGACTGGGTTGTGGAACCCCAAAGAGGAATCTTCCAGAAGAGTTCACTCAATGCTGTCGGCCTGTTTGGGAGTGCGTTTGACAGCCTCTCTATCTTCACAAGCCCTGATTCTACTTCTAGATTGTTTGACAGAACTAAATCCCATTAAGAGTTTGAATTTTATCCTACTGGAAGGCAAGACGCCATCACAATCACATGATGATACTTCCGAAGCTGGCACTGGTACCATAAGTAAATAAATACTAGACATATCCAAAAATTAACAGAATCAAATGTGTATCTGTACCCTCTTATGAATCCGGTATAAATAGTAATACATGTATGTGCTTGAATCTGAATATAAGTAAATTTTTTTATAAATAGTAATACATATCCAAGAGTAGACTCTGGAGCCTACTCTTTGAAATAGTGTAAGTTCAAGAGTTGTATTTCATGTATCAGTAGTTCCTTCGTTATTTTTCTTTAGTAATTTCTACCTGTTACTATACTTTTAAGTTCTTTTGGAATCTCAACAAGTAGCTAAGAAAGAACAAAGGATTACTGAGGAAAATGCTCGTATGTGTATTTAAATTTTTCGAATATTCCCTGCAACAAGCTAATGCATCTATTAATAACAGTTTTTTTTTTTTTTTTTTTTTTTTTGAAAAGGTTTCAATTCAATTGCAGATCAATTTTAGTTGGGTCATTTTGGTAAAAATCCAGTTCATCTTTGGTTAAAGGCTTGGGCTTATTTCTTTTGAGTTGTTTCTTCATTTGTAATGTTGAAAATGGATTTAGTTACATGGTATGATCTCTAAGCTATGGAATTCTTCCCATAGATTGCAACAACAATATTGGGAAACTTTGGCCATTTGGTATATATTTTATTTGTTCATTTTTTACTTGAAAACCAAGAAATTGTGATTGAGCTTTTCTGGTAGAGTGCCTTGACATGTACGTTTGTAGCATGGTATACTTCATAACATATTTTAACCAGTATCAGGCGGTACGTTCTCTTTGGTTTCCTATTTCTAAAACTGTTTACATTTGCCATCTAGATTGATGTGGTAAACATTGGAGAGTGGTGGTGGTCGTTTTGCAAAAAAATTGGGAAGGAATAGATCCTCAAACTGGTGGTCTTTCCCAGCCTAATTAGATTAAAATTTTAAGTTAACGGGGCTAAGCATTTAGATACATTTTGAAAACTCTCTTCTTCGTGCCATTAGGAATCTTCTCATGTTATGTAATGCAAAACATATGTTGTAGGGTTAAAATACTGTACAATATGTTATTGGACCTAATAACCTTTCTTATGAAGTTCTTACATTTAAAAATTGTAAATTCGTTAGTTTTCCAATATACTACTTGTACGATATTAATAATAATGGCACAATTGATGACACTAAGCTCCAACCCTAATTTACAAACTATCTAATATCAAAATTATGCATCCATGTACGCCAACAGACACTAAAAAAAAACGGTTGCGGTGGAGCCACAACGACGCATCTAGTTAGCCACCAAAGATAAAACAACTCTTATTGAACTATGATTCACAACGGGAGAATTTTTTTTATTAAAGTCAATATCATGTTTTTGTCTAGAGTCATTCACTACCAACCTAACCTTATGCCATTTTGTTCCACCAACTCTCAAGTTTCATTTAGATGCAACAAATTCATCTCATCTTCCATTGCTCCTAGCCGCTTGGCCTTATTCAGGCAATCAATAGCATCATAAAATGATTCGGGTTCACCTGCATCCGTAAACAAAGCATAATATAGCGAAGGAGAATACCTTTGTGTAGGTTGAGAAATTCGAGTTGATCTCCTCAACTCTTGTTATGGAGTATTAGTGTGCTCATTTTCACTTCTTCCTTCATCCTCATGCGTCTCCACCGGGTCACTCTCATCCTCATGATCATCACCATCATCTTGAGAACATGTCACCATTCTAGGTGCAACCCTTGCATCAACATGCTCATTCACATGTCGATCTTCATTTTGCTCCTTCTCATGATTTTCCATGAACATCACATTTCACGAAATATGACATCTCGACTTCTAATTGTCTTCTTTTCAATAGGATCCCAAACCCTATAACTCAAATCATCACTGCCATAACCAACAAATACACACCTCCGTGACTTGACATCAAGCTTATTCCTCTTCACATTTGGAATTTTCACATAAGAGCTTCACAACCAAAAATTCGCAAGTGATCAAAAGAAATTTATTTACAACTTCACAAAGTTTTTGGTATGACACCATCTAATGCCACGCTTGGTGATCGGTTGATTAGATAAACTGCAGTATTGACTGCCTTGGCCCAAAATAATTTTGGAAGACCCGAGTGAGACAACATACATCTAATCCGCTCCACATTGGTCCGGTTCATTCTTTCAATAACTTCATTTCCTTGTGGTGTATATGGAACCGTCTTCACTCTCCGAATGTCATTTCTCGCACAAAAATTTTCGAATTCATTAGAGCAAAATTCACCACCATTATCCGTTTGTAAATATTTGATGGTCTTTTCAATCTCGTTTTCAACACGGGTTTTTAACTTCTTAAAAGTTTTAAAAACTTGATATTTTGAGGCCAAGGGATAAATCCAATATTTTTTAGAAAAATCATCTAAAAAATAACAAAGGAAGATGCTCCACTAAGAAATTTGACATTAAACAGGCCACACATTGGAATAAACCAATTCCAATAATTTTAATTAATTTTCTATGGGATTCATTTCTCTTAAAATTCACTCTCTTTTGTTTTTTCATAGTACAATGAACACAAAACTCAAGAGATGAATAATCAAAAGAAGGAATAAAATTTTTATTTTGTAACACTTTCATACCTCTTTCACTTAGATGACCAAGTCGGTTGTGCCACACTTGCATATTCGCATGCTTACTTGCCGTAGCCACAACACTTCTTCGAGGTGCTCCATGAAGAATGTACAAACTCTCATCCTTTTGCCCTTTCATTAATGTCATGCAATCTTTTGATATCTTCCATGATCCCTTGCCAAAAGTCACAACAAAACCGCTGTCATCAAGTTGACTCGCTGAGATTAAATTCTTGGAAATTTCGGGTACATGCCTCACATTGCTCAACTTATATCTCCTCTCATTGGCTTGCTCAAACTCAACAACTCCAATTCCGACAATCTTACATGGTCGATCATCACTAAAATAGACATTTCCATCATCTACCTCTTTATAATTGACAAAATAAGAACAATCCGAATATATGTGGAATGAGGCATTCGAATCCAACACCCAAACATCCATGTTTGAATTTGTGGTACAAGCAACGCTTAGTGTCACCGCATCTCCTTTTTTAATGAAAACTATATTTACTTCACCATCATGCTTCTTATCATTTTGCTTGCCTTTCAAGAGATAACAATCTCTTTTCATGTGTCCTTCCTTCTTGCAATGCCAATAAGAATATTACTGGCTTCGAGATTTCAATTGTCCCTTACTTTGAGATGCACCATTTCTACTTGAAAAATTGTTCCTAGTAACCGCCCCCCCTTTCACCAACTGTCAATGCCTCATTAGGCCCGGTTTCCAATTGGGTTGTAGCCTTCATAGTTTTCTCATTCAACAATGAAGCAACAATATCACTCAACTTGAATTTGTTGTCCATTGTGTTCGTAATGGTAGTAACAAGAGTATCCCACCTAGTAGGCAAAGAACTCAAAAGTAATAAGCATAATACCTCTTTATCAAGATTTATCTTCAAGAACTTCAATTGAGCCGCAATTGAGTTGAACTCACTCACATGCGCTCTCATTGATATGCCATCCTTCATCTTTGAGAGAAATAACCTCTTCATAGCATGCATCTTGTTTACACCCGAAGGTTGCTCATATGATTGCTCCAATGTGGTCCAAAGCTCATGAACGGTCTTACATTGATAGACATCAAACAAGATCGATGGTGAAATATACGGCCTTATAGCCGCTAAACATTTCCGATCACGCAACTCCCATTCATGATCCTCCATGTTCATAGATTGTCCACTACTACCAATCAATGATAAATCCAACTCCCTCAACACCAAGTAGTCCTCCATCAATATTTTCCAAATAGCCCAATTGTTACCATTCAACTTCTCAAATTCCATAGCATTCTCCATTCTACATGTGTAATCACAAATACAAGCTCAAATTAAACAAACTTAAGCTTCAATCACTCCTATGCCAAAGCCCAACCTGGCTCTGATACCAATTGTTGAGAATGATACGCGAAAGCGCTCAAGGAGTGATTTTGTTGAACACTTGCGGGCATACACCAATACCCAATTAAATGGAGAAATATAAAAGTTAAATAAGAAGCCAACTCAAGCAATCAATCAAGCACAAAAAATAAAAGAGAGACACAAGATTTACGTGAAAAACCTTGCGGGAAAAAATCACAGGAGCACATCGCGCAACTTCACTAGATCAAAGAGTTTTATAATTATAAGGAGATAATCAAGTCATTAATACTCACTCTAATACTCTATTATAATTTTATACACTAATTTGAGATTTCCTAGTGTTTAAGATGGATTGAATCAAGAGAGTAAAGGGACAGCTTGGAGTTCAATACTCGCTATCTTTCTCTCTCTATTTCTTGTATTAATTTCCGAATGGAAATTAATTCCCTTCAAGTAACGACATGGGCCAAAGGCCCATAATTTACTTTTGGCTTCATACAGCAACAAAGGCATGCTATATTTCATATCTAGGGGAAGGATGAAGGCAGGCTATATATATTTCATATTTAGAAGAACGACTTGTATATGCATATATATGTTGTTGATGCTTATATTAATTGTTAGTTTAAAGATGGCTATAAAATGAGCGCATGCATACCTATTGCTGCTTTGCTAGCTGTGTTTTAAAAGTAGCTAAGCTAGCCCATAATACAAGAGTTAATAATAAAACATAATAATTACATATACATTACCATAGGTTCAAATAATAATGACCGCTAGAAAACTAGGATCTACCAACGCTAACTCAAATAAAATAGATGGTGCAAGACACTATTGCAATCGAATATTAATTCAATAGACAACGTCAATTACATTTGCCGTCGGTAAAAAAACGAAAGCGATGGCGTTGACTTCATCAAACTCGATGGCCAAATATGCACTACCAATGATATGTTGATTAATACCATCGGTTTTGAGCCAATAGCATATGTATATACATTTCCCATCCGGGCGATAAGCAATGCTTCATAATCCGATGGCGGACACGATTTCAACCGACAGTGAAGTGTTATTCTCTAGTAGTGTAGGAATCAATTTTAATAGTACAGTGTCCAGATTGATTGATTTTTTTTCTAAGTTAATTAATGTTTATTTTGCATAACTCTAGATGCGAAGTTGGCATCGCACAATATTTTGTGTGCAAATCTTCTTACACCATGGAAGCAAATGTTTGTGCCACTTCCTACACCATGGAAGCAAATAGTTCGATTACAATAACTTTTAGAAATTAACCATTTGCAAGAACTTTTAGAAATTAACACTATCCACACTACTACTACTAATTTATGGAGCTGATAACAGTATCTGCACTGTACCCATAGTGGGGACTATAAAAAATTGAATATGAAAATTTTTTTTTTTCTGGAGATTGCAAAAACTCCACAATTCGATTTTTTTTCCTAAAGTATTAATTTCTATGCACATAAGTATTTATACCTAAGTACGGAAGTACTTATAGTTATGAGGTGAACAATTATTTATTAAGCGGATACTATAGCGCAAAAATAATAGTAAAATCTCCACAATTTTAATTTTTTCTAAATTATTAATATCTACGCAATTTTTTCTTTCAAATGAGATCCATGATAATGTACTTTCAGACTCGTCGTCACGCAAGTATTTATACCTATACTTGCAAGTATTTTTGTCATATAACACTGGCAGTATTAATATCTAAGTATATTGAACGTATTTATACTTATACACTGAAGTATTTATACGTATAAGGTCAACTATTTTTGTTAGAGGAAGGCTGACGTAGAGATGATTGGAGAACTCGAAAAGGGATAATCATAACAAGTTACGCATCAAAATATTAATATCTTATCTTCTAAATATTTATAACTATAAAGGTATAAATATCTAAGTATTTTTTACATATGATACTGAAAAGTATTAATATCTAAGAACTGAAAGTATTTATATCTATGCACTGAAGTATATTTATTCCTATGAAGTCAACTATTTTTGTTAGAGAAAGGTTGATGCGGGAACGAATAAGAGGACTGTAAAAGTGAAACTATACAATTAGTGAGGACTATAGAAAAATAATGCTACAAGAATTTTAGAATAATAATTAGTTGAGACTATAAAATATCTTTTTAGAATAATAATTAGTGGACCTAATATAATTAATGGGGACCATAATACATTATTCTTCTAAGTACGGGTAATGTAGATCGCGCATTGTAGCATGAGTACTGAAATAATTATTCATTAATTTAATATTCTTCACAAATACATATTTAATTTTAGATGTTTGGTAAACTATATATAACTTAATTTTTTCAGTTGATAATCTCATAGTTTAGAGTATTAAATTATAAGAGAGTGTGAGGCAGAGTTTATTAATTTGATTATATTTTTGTATTTCTAAAAACTCTTAGTAATAGTGATTTTGCACCGTTCTCTCTCATAGTTTTCTCTGATCAAAAGAGTATCCACGTAAAATATATCTCCTATCTCTCTTTAATTTTCTATGTTTGATTGGTTGTTATTAATTATTTGTTTGTTGTGTGCCTTTCATATATTGTTTTTAAATATGGTCTCCATAATGTCTTATTACTTTACATCTTGCTCCTGATTTTATTCTTTATTCTTTATCTTATCTTAATAAAAATAGATTCGTTCTCCACTAACATCTTCCTTTTTTTTTTTCTTCCCTCTTTTTCTATAAACAAATTTATCTCTGACACATACTACCGACTGGTGAATTTTGCCTTAAAAATACAACTAATAGATCCCCACTATCCCGGAGGATGAAATGTAGAAGTGTTTCAGGGCTCCGAAATGCATAGATTTGGAGAATCAAACTAAAATGGCACTCCATGATTGCTGCTACCAAAAGGTCAACCACAAGGGAGCTGACACATCAGCATGCCAGCTAATAGAGACATGATACATCAGCACGGTGTACAAATTGCTGAGACTAATTTGTTAAAAAATTGTTATCGAAAAATTTATTACAATTTTTTTTTAGTAAAAATTAAAATTCATGTCACTCAACTATTTAATTATTTAAAAATTTATTACAATTTTTTTTAGTAAAAATTAAAATTCATGTCACTCAACTATTTAATATATAATAGAAAATTCTCAATCTTTTTTTTTGTTTTTTTGTGTATAGCCCGCAGATCAAATTTAGTTTGAATGACATCCCACACAAACAAAGAGTGTCATCTAATTTATCTCTGACACATATTACCGACCGTTAAATTTTGCCTTAAAAATACAACTAGAGAAATGATAGATCTCCACTATCCTGGAGTATGAAATGTAGAAGTGTTTCAGGGCTCCGAAATGCACAAATTTGGAGAATCAAACTAAAATGGCACTCCATGATTGGTAGTACCAAAAGGTCAACCACAAGGGAGCTGGCACGTCAGCATGCCAACTAATAGAGACATGATACATCAGCACGGTGTACAAATTGCTGAGACAAATTTGTTATCGAAAAATTTATTACAATTGTTTTTTTTAGTAAAAATTGAAATTCATGTCACTTAATTATTTAATTATTTAATTATTTAAAAATTTATTATAATTTTTTTTTAGTAAAAATTGAAATTCATGTCACTCAACTATTTAATATGTAATAGAAAATTCTCAATCTTGTTTTTTTTTTTTTTTTGTGTGTATAGCCGGTAGACCAATTTAGTTTGAATGATATCCCAATGACATCTCACAGAAAGAGTATTATCTAATTTTCCATTAAACCAAAGGCTTGTTCTTATTTTTTACAAATTTTTTGTTGTATGTTATATATACTATGAGGAGGGATCCGCTTACATCTTTTTTTTTGGTAATACCGAATTACATCCTACATTTTAATAGTCTAAACAGCCGATTCAAACCGTTCAACATGATAGATTTATTAAAATGTGCTTGCAGATCAAATTTTACATCTTTTTGAATTCTCTTACCATTTATTAAGATGGGTACAAAAATTCAATGGTCTGAAAACAACGATTTTGTAAAATACTTAATAAATAGTAAAAAAATTAAAAAAAAATATAAAATTTAATCTACAAGCTAGCACATTTTAATATATTCATCATGTTGAATAGTTTGGTTTGACTGTTTGAATTTCAAAAACTTTGAAAAAATTAGATATAATTTGGTGTCAAAACAAAAAGGTGTATGTAGATCCCTCCTCATATATTATTTGATGATTGAAAAATGTAATTTATATTTAATATGTTGGTGTATAGTATGGCGCGGGTGACGGATAATTGGATATAATTAAGGGGTTGTAGAAAATCGGAAGGATGAAATGTAGAAGTGTTTCAGGGCTCCGAAATGCACAGATTTGGAGAATCAAACTAAAATGGCACTCCACGATTGGTGCTACCAAAATGTCAACCACAAGGGAGTTGACACATCAGCATGCTAACTAATAGAGACATGATACATCAGCACGGTGTACAAATTTCTGAGACTAATTTGTTACAAATTTGTTATCGAAAAATTTATTACCAAATTCTTTTAGTAAAAATTGAAATTCATGTCACTCAACTATTTAATTATTTAAAAATTTATTACAATTTTTCTTTAGTAAAAATTGAAATTCATGTCACTCAACTATTTAATTATTTAAAAAATTATTACAATTTTTGTGTGTATAGCATGTAGACCAATTTAGTTTGAATGATATCCCACAGAAAGAGAATTATCTAATTTGCAATTAAAATGTGCTTGCAGATTAAATTTTACATTTTTTTAATTGTCTTACCATTTATTAAGATGGGTACAAAAATTCACTAGTCTGAAAACAACAATTTTGTAAAATACTTAATAAATAGTAAAAAAATTCAAAAAAATATAAAATTTAATATGTAAGTACATTTTAATATATTCATCATGTTGAATGGTTTGTTTTGACTGTTTGAATTTTGAAAACTTTGAAAAAATTAGATGTAATTCGGTGTCAAAACAAAAAGGTGTATGTAGATCCCTCCTCATATATTATTTGATGATTGAATATAATTGGATATAATTAAGGGGTTGTAGAAAATCGGAAGGACAAGGAAAAGTGGACGGGAGCAATAATTGAATGGACAATGAGAATTAAGGTGTAGAAAATCTGAAGGACAAGGAAAAGTGGATGCTGTTCCAAGGGAGCTGTAATGGTACGTAAGCTAAGCACTGGTGAGTTGAAAATAATAAGAAAAAAAAAAGGAGGAGAAGTGGGAAGCTGTGGCCTGGGAGATATATAGGTTAAGCACCAAGTAAAATATCACTAGGTTCAGGAAAACTGGACAAGTTAGATGCTGTGAAGGTGACAACTGAATATATATACATCACAGGTTGATTCAGGGGAGGCATGGATACCTTATTTATGGTTAAAAGAAACGCCAAATCTTCATGTATAATTTTTACTAATTTTAATAAATATAATTTTATATTTATCTTGTAAAATACTAACTTTTTATATAATTTAATTTTTATGATAGTAAATTTTTTAATCCGCTGATTTCGTCTAATTTGAGTTTGTGCTTTGCTTCTTGGTTTTCTTGGCAAAGTTTTGATTAGAATTAACAAGAGATGAAAAATTAATTGACGGTAATAATATAAAGTATGATTAAAATTAAGGCACATATATCCTTTGTTGTAATAACAGGGGTTCGAAATCCGGATAGGAGAATTTATTTGTTATAATAACATGAGTATTAAATAGTTGGGTGGCTTAACCTCCAACTTATTATATAGTTATATATCGATCATACACATATATCCTTCTTTGATCCATCATATCGGCTTCTGACTGGAGATGTCAATAAAATTCATTTACGAATATTGATGTCGATTTTTAATAATTTAAGCCCGAGTTTTGACGCATCGGATAGAATAAATTATATATACAAATTTAAATTTGTGTTAGATTCATACTTCAAATAATTAGTTGAATTATAAATAATTCGTCCTGTCACTCCTAATTGGGAGCTTATCATTAATTCTAAAGAGCAATTAATTAATTATTACTTAATTTTTCTTTGAGGAGGATAAATTACTTAAATGGTAGGGCCTATCAAGTAACAAATTCCCGATTCTATCTCATGTTCTATAGAAACGATTAATTAATTATAAATTAAAGAGCAATTATCATGTTCTAAAGAGCAATTAATTAATTATTACTTAATTTTTCTTTGAGGAGGATAAATTACTTAAATGGTAGGGCCTATCAAGTAACAAATTCCCGATTCTATCTCATGTTCTATAGAAACGATTGGAGTATAAATAGACATCTGGCCCATGCACAAAACATACCCCCAAAACACATTTACTACTCTCTATTCACTTCAAAGTCCCTACCTCTAAACAAAACAATATACTTATTTACAAGACCTGAAGAGCGACATCGCAACAGGATCGATGTCATCAAACACAACATGCCAAGTAGGGAGGAAGACCGAATCGGAGGGAGAATGGCAGGGAGACAACCCGCTTCATTTCGCATTGCCATTGCTGATACTTCAGATTTGCCTCGTAGTTCTTGTGACTCGCTCACTGGCCTTTGTTCTTAAGCCCCTCCGCCAACCTCGGGTTGTTGCTGAGATCATTGTATGTGTTCTGGCCCTGTGCACCTTCGCACATTTATATTTTTATAGTCAGTAATCATGTCATGCTAATTAGTTAACTTATCCCATGGAATCACTAATGACATATAAAAATAAACGCATGAATATATAAAGGTAAATAATGAAACTATTATCTTGAGTAGGGTTGTCAAATGGTACGATAAGGGTCGGGTGTAAGCATTTTTGTACCCGTAACTATTACAAATTGTCATTATCTGTACCCTCCCCTTGCTATGAATTATCTTCCCCGTATCTACCTTTACCCCTTATGGTTGTTGAATAATGAAATGGTAACGGATAAATAACTGGTAATGCTAATATAATAATAATTTTTACTATTTACTAAATAAAACAGTAAAAGAAATTCATTTCACACACATATGTGCGTTTTAAATGTCTAAAATTATTGGGATTTGCTGAACTTTATTTACGTATTGTAATGGTTAATCAAGTGTAACACAACTACATAGAATGGTCAATTGTCAAAGTTCATAAAATTTTAATAAAATATATTTTCTGAAAAATCAAGAGTAGTTGGAGAATGGATATATATTCATTGCTCAATAATATATATGATATATATAATTTATATATTTTATAATTACTCAATCGGATAACGAGTATGGAATAAATTTTACCTGTATTCTTACATGTTTAGTTAATGAAAAAAACTTTACCATATCCGTACCCGATAAGTTATATAAAAAAAAATTACTTGTATCCGTCATATTCAAGTACGAATCGGATAAATGGATAAATGTGTGCCATTGACACCCCCCTACTCCTAAGTCCTGATGAGTATGTGTTACGAATTCGAGAATATAATTAGATGATTCCTAAATCTATAATTCAAGATATATAGTTTAATTTTTTTTATACTGAATGATATACTGAAATATTGATATATAAAAAAAGAAGCAAATAACAAGAACTAGAAAGTAGAAACTAAATTATATATATTACTGAATTTCAGGGTGGGATACTTTTGGGGACATCAGCACTAGGCCGGAGCAGCACATTCCTGAATTATGTGTTCCCAAATCAGAGCTTGACCATGCTAGACACACTTGCCCACATCGGCCTCCTCTTCTTTATGTTCCTCGTGGGCCTTGAGCTCGACATACCTTCAATCCGCCACACCGGCAAAACTGCCTTAGCTATCGCAGTGGCGGGTATCCTGTTTCCTTTCATTCTCAGCATCGGCACCACTCTTGTATTATGCTCAACAATTATCAAAAGAGCACGCCAGGGCCCTCTCCATATGTTTATTGGGGTAGCGCTCTCCATCACTGCTTTTCCTGTCCTTGCTCGCATCTTGGCCGAGCTCAAGCTGCTCACAACTGAGCTTGGTCGGTTGGCCATGTCGGCAGCTGCTATCAATGATGTGTTAGCTTGGATTCTACTAGCCCTTGCTATTGCACTGTCAGGCTCAGGGTCCCCGCTTGTCTCACTTTGGGTCCTGATGTCAACTGCTGCCTTTGTTGTCTTCTTAGTGATTGTCGTTCGCCCGATTCTTGCCTGGATGGTGAGAATGTCTCCAGAAGGGGTACCTATCCGAGAGGTTTATATCTGTGCCACACTCGTCATAGTCCTTGCCGCTGGATTTGTCACTGACACCATCGGTATTCATTCTCTGTTTGGTGCCTTTATGGTGGGCATCATGGTGCCTAAGGATGGGCCTTTTGCAGGAGTAATAAGTGATAAAGTGGAGGATCTTGTCTCCAGTCTCTTCCTCCCCCTCTACTTTGTCTCAAGCGGCCTCAAGACCAACGTGGCCTCCATTAGTGGTGCCAGGTCATGGGGTCTCCTCGTCCTTGTCATAGCAAATGCATGTGTTGGAAAGATATTTGGTACTTTCCTTGTTTCTATCAGTGTACGGGTCCCAGTCCGGGAGGCTATCACTCTGGGTTTTCTCATGAACACAAAGGGTCTAGTCGAGCTTATTGTATTGAACATTGCCAAGGACCGAAAGGTGTTGAATGACGAGGCATTCGCTATATTAGTGCTGATGGCAATCTTCACCACCGTCATCACTACCCCACTTGTCCTGGCCGTGTACAAGCCAGCCCGTCTTGTGGCACCCTACAAGCACCGCACCGTCAAGAGTGCAACTGAAACCAACAGCGAGTTTCGCTTAATGGCATGCTTTTACTCACGCCGAAATATGCCGGCATTGATCAACCTAATTGAATCATCAAGGGGAACAAAACGCCGTGGCCTGACAGTTTATGCAATGCAACTTATCGAATTGTCAGACCGATCATCTTCAATTTCAATGATCCAGACAGTGATGCGTAATAAATTGTCCTTCTGGGCTTTCGAGGCTTATCAGCTACTGAGCTCTGTATCAGTGCATTCAATAACAGCCATCTCTCACCTGAGCTCAATTCACGATGACATCATCACATCTGCACTAAAAAAGCGAGTGGCGCTCATAGTCCTACCTTTCCACAGGACGCTTTATTTTGATGGCTCATTAGAGTCCATCAACCATGCTAACCATGTTGTTAACCAGGGAGTCCTACACCACGCCCCCTGCTCGGTCGCGATATTGGTGAACGGTGGATTTGGTGGGGCTGCTCAGGTCTCTGCCAAAGATGTCACATACTCCATCCGTGTGCTATTTTTCGGTGGTCAAGATGATCGTGAAGCGCTTGCAATTGCATCCCGCATGGCTGAACATCCTGGCATCTCTTTAACTGTAACTCACTTCATGGTTTACAATTCTCCAAGTGTACCAGAAGTCAGTGAAGATAAAACAGCAGATAACATGGCAATTGGGGCATTCAAAGCCATGGCAGAAGGGAAAAACGTGGATTATCAGGAAACAGTTGTCAATGGTCATGTTGAGTTGGCAGCGGCAATCAGATCCACGGGGAGGGGGACCGACCTATTCTTGGTAGGTCGGTCACCACTAATGCCAGAAGTATTGTCTGAAAAACAAGGTTGTCCAGAACTGGGTGTAGTAGGTGGTTACCTGACCTCGGAAGAATTCACCGCTGCAGCATCAGTGCTTGTTATCCAGTGTTACGATCCAATCCGTGACCCGTACACAAAACTGTACTCTGTGGAGGGAGAGGCATCTGTTAGGACAGCTACAACTTGTCATGATATTGAGGCTGAATTAAACTGAGATACCAAAATCAGCTTCGCTTGTATATAATATATGTATGCACGATAAATAAATGGTATCCATATATTAGGGGCATTTTTATTTTCAATAATCAAGACATTGACAAAAGGGAAGCTCGAAATATTACAACCAATGGCGCTAACATAAACCATGTTTATATTTAGGGCGCTGATAACTGTTCCCCTGTTCCCACACATAACTTCCATAACTAATTTAGCGGACCGTCCTTGCACAATTTCCTTATATAATCCGTATCATCCCTGCAAAATAATATTTTTAATAAATTTCACATTCAACAAATTTTGAATTAAAAATAAATATTTTTGTCAATATTAAAAGTTTTATAAATATAAAATAACATGATGAGCCAGCATAAATCTCCATAGAGATGTACAAGACAATTCTATGTTTCTGAAGTTTGTTTAGCACCATATCCACATGCATATGATCCCTCTTATAATGAAAACTTGGAAAGCAGATAGATTTCGAAAAATGAAATTGAATCTTTTTTTTTTTAAATTTAAAATATTAGTCCTTCAGTCACTGCAATTGGAGTGGTGGAATCAGATCGAATTTGGTCCGATGTTATGTTAAAGCAGTTGTCTGAAAGGCATCAATTGATGTAGACAATTTTAAAGTTAATATGAATCAAGTGCGCACAAGTCTTGATGTTGATCCAACTAAATTCAGTATGATGCCCGTAAAATGATGGATATAAGTATAATGTATTTTATAGGTGAATTATTTAAATGCATTATTTTGTCTTAAGATTATTTTTTGACAAATTATTTTGTTTTCTATTTTTTCTTAGTTTTTTAGTACAAAACAAGTTTTTCCAAAAATATTCGAGTTTCATATTCAATTCAACCAATTATGACTGATTCACTTGATTTCAATTACACGGTCAAGTGATTGATCTCAATTCAAATTTTGATTTTACGAACCTTGATAACACTGATTGGATTATGGTTTTCAATTGAAATTTATGTAAAGAGGAGGCTCATGTTTTTCATACCTCATATTATATATATCTCATATTTTATATCTTTATTTTTAAATTTCAAACTATTGATCCGAATCACTTAACATGATATATATGCTAAAATATGCTTGGGATGAAATTTTATAATTTCTAAAATTATTTTACTATTTTTTAAGATAGGTACAAAATTACTGTTTTCGGATTGTTAAAAAAATAGTGATTTTCTACCCATCTTAAGAAATAGTAAAAAACTTTCAAAAATTATGAAATTTCATCACCAACCATATTTTAGTATGGATATCATGTTGAATACTTGGATTGATAATTTAGACTTTGAAAACGAAGACAACGAAGATCTAAAATGTGAGGTATGATGTGGTATGAAAGGCACGAGGCATTGGAGCTATTCTCTTTATGTAAGAGGAGGGTCCCAATACCTCATTATGCCTCATATTTTATATTTTCATTTTCAAAATACAAATTGTTGATTGGAATCGCTTAACATGATATTTATGCTAAAATATGCTTGGGAATTAAATTTTATAATTTTTGAAATTTTTTTACTATTTTTTATGATGGATACAAAATTACTGTTTTTGGATCGTTAAAAAAATAGTTATTTTTTACCCATCTTAAAAAATAGTAAAAAATTATAAAAAATACGAAATTTTATTCCCAACCATATTTTAGTATGAATATCATGTTAAATAGCTCGGATCGATAATTAATTAATGAGGATCTAACATATGAGATATGGTGTGGTATGAAAGACATGAGTCATTAGAACCCTCCTCTTTATGTAAGAGGAGGGTCCCAATACCTCATGTTTTTCATTCCTTATTATATCTCATATTTTATATTTTCATTTTCAAAGTACAAACTGTTAATTGGAACCACTTAACATAATATTTATGCTAAAATATGCTTGGGGATGAAACTTTATAATTTTTGAATTTTTTTTACTATTTTTTAAGATAGATACAAAATTACTGCTTTTGGATTGTTAAAAAAACAGTGATTTTCTACCCATTTTAAAAAATAGTAAAAAATTTCCAAAAATTATGAAATTTCATCCCCAACCATATTTTAGTATGGATATCATGTTGAATGATTCGGATCGATAATTTAGACTTTGAAAATGAAGATAATGAAGATCTGAAATGTGAGGTATGAAAGGCATGAGGCATTGGAATCCTACTCATATATAAATATATATATATATACACACACACACACACACACACATATATATAGATAGGCTAATGTGCTTTTGGTAGCATATGGGCCGAAATACACACGGTCCAAATTTAAAATTTCAAAATCCAAACGGTCGATCCGAACCGTTCATCTTATTCTCCATATTAATATCTGCTTGGAGACCAAATTTTATAATTTTCTAAATTTTTTTTACTATTTATTAAACCACTTTGAAAGTCGCTAATCCAACGGTTTTACTGTTTTGTGCAGCCCCCGTTGGATCAACAATTTTGTAAAATACTTAATAAATAGTAAAAAAATTCAGAAAAATGTAAAATTTGGTCTCCAAGCAGATATTAATATGGAGAAGAAGATGAACGATTTGGATTGACCGTTTGAATTTTGAAATTTCAAATTTGGACCGTGTGTATTTCAGCCCATATGCTACCGAAAGCATATTGGTCTATCTATCTATCTATCTATATATATATATATATATAGTTGGGCTATGGTGCATTGTAATGCATGGAGGGGTTTGTGCATTGAACCATAAATCTAAAATTCAAAATTCAAATTGCTGATCCAAACCGTTCATCTTGTTCTCCATATTAATATGTGCTTGGAGACCAAATTTTACATTTTTCTGAATTTTTTTACTATTTATTAAGTATTTTACAAAATTATTGATCCAACGGTGGTTGCTGATTTTACTGTTTTGTTAAGCTATTGTTGGATCAACAATTTTGTAAAATACTTAATAAATGGTAAAAAATTCAGAAAAATGTAAAATTTGGTCTCCAAGCATATATTAATATGGAGAACAAGATGAACGGTTTGGATCGGCCATTTGGATTTTGAATTTTAGATTTATGGTCAAATGCACAAACCCCTCCATGCATTGCAATGCATCATAGCCCAAATCTATATATATATATATATATATATATATATAGGATTTGGCTAATATGCTATGGGTTGCATAGAGGCCTCCCATGCTACAGCTTAATATTGGAGTTTTCAAAACTCTAACGGTCGATCCGAACCATTCATCTTGTTCTCCATATTAATATGTGTTTGGAAACCAAATTTTACATTTTTGAAAATTTTTTACTATTTTTTTAGATTTATTGAATATCGTTGTTTTTTATGGTCGAGATTTGTCTGAAATACAATGATTTTCAATAAATCTAAAAAAATAGTAAAAAATTTCCAAACAAATGTCAAATTTGGTCTCCAAACACATATTAATATGAGAACAAATGTCAAATTCGGATCGATCGTTAGGATTTTGAAAACTCTAATATTGAGCCGTAGCACGGGAGGTCTCTATGCAACCCATAGCACCATAGCCAAGTCCTATATATATATATATATATATATATATATATATATAAAGAGAGAGAGAGAGTGGGACTAATATGCTTTTGGTAACACTTCGGCCAAAGTGCTACCGGCCCAATTTTTAAATTTTAAAATCCAAAAAGTCAATCTGAACCGTTAGATGTGATCTCTATATTGAAATTTGCTTGGAGACCAAATTTTATATTTTTCTAATTTTTTTTACTATTTATTAAGTCACTTTGAAAATTATTAATCCAACGGTGGCTTAACAAAATAGCAAAATCAGAAGCCACCATTAGATCAGCAATTTTCAAGGTGGCTTAATAAATAGTAAACAAATTCAGAAAAATATAAAATTTGGTCTCCAATCACATTTCAATATAGAGATCACATCTAACTGTTCAGATCGACTTTTTGTATTTTCAAATTTGAAATTTGGACCAGTAGCACTTCGATCGAAGTGCTACCGAAAGCATATTAGTCACACTATATATATATATATTTCTGGGCATCCACAATAATTTTGTGCACATTTAAACCTCAATTTATTCAACCTATTTTATTATAAATTATTAAAACACAAACCTAAAAAAGGAAAAAGAAAAAAGGAAAAGTAATTTATGTTCAATAGAAGTTCATTACCTGTACATCCAGCAGGGAGGTAGGGGTTGCCCTCGTATCCTGGCAAGCATTTGCAGATGCATCCCTCACCGTTAGTAGTGTTTTCGCATCCGCTGTGATTGCTTTGACGTGCCGGTTTAGTGCTTTTCTCTTCATGGGATGCTGGGCATGTGCCATTTTCTCGGATAGCCCAGTCAAGTACAATTGACACATATTTGTTATTCCTCTCGTAGAATCCAAACCCTTGTAGATCCTGGACAGTGTTGTTGTACCAGTCATCCTGCATCAGCGCAGCATAACTACATAGGTTGAACTCCCAGGCGTAGCTACTATCAAAACCCCAGTCTACGTTGTAGTAGTTGAGCCCTTCTGGTATGGTTGTCTGGCAACAACCAAACCCATCACATGGACCTCCGTCATCAGTTGCCATGGTTATGAAACTCGAAATCGGATTTTTGACCGTGAAATCAGAATCGGATAAATTGAATCGGTAACTCGGATTTTTTTGGCAGAAGTCTTGTTTTGTAATCAAAAAGTAAGAAAAAATTGTTAAAAATTATTTATAAAAAAACTATGTTAATTAAGACAATATTACACTCAAATAAGATAAAATATATATAACATCATAAATAAAGTGTAAATATTATGTAAATCTAAAATTCATTGCAATCGTGAAACTAAGAAAGAAAATAAATCAAATCATGTAAATAAATAAATAATTGAATTCTAACTAAGAGTAATTAAATTAGGAATTATAAATTGATTTGGTAATTATGTGTATATATATATAGAGATGGGCTACGGTGAGTTGCGAAGTAAAATGTGTTTCTACTTCACGTAATATCTTCATTTTCAAAGTTCAAAATGTCGATCCGAACTATTAGATGTAATCTCCATATTGAAATGTGCTTGGAGACCAAATTTTATATTTTTTGGAATTTTTTTACTATTTATTAAGCAATTTGAAAATTGTTGTTTTGCTGTGAACACTAAAAAACTGTAAAAATTTCTGGACCATCGGATCAGCGATTTTCAAAATTGCTTAATAAATAGTAAACAAATTCCAAAAAATGTAAAATTTGATCTCCAAGCACATTTCAATATGGAGAACAAGATGAATGGTTCGGATCGACATTTTGAACTTTAAAATCGCAAAATATGAGCGTGAAGTAAAATAGTCACTTTACTTCGCAACTCACCGTAGCCCAGCTCTATATATATATATATAGTACTCAAAATTTAATTAGTTGGATTTAAAAATTAAATTATAAACACGTAATAATACTCATACAACATTATAAGTTGTTACGAATCTTCGATTCGAAATTTGGACTAAAACAGATTTTTAATAAATTAAATTAGAGGAGGGTTACAATGCCTCATTTTTTTTTATACCTCATCATAGCTCATATTTTATATTTTCATTTTCTTTATATTCAAAGTCTAAATTGTCGATCCGAACCGTTTAACATGATATCTATACTAAAATATGGTTAGAGATGAAATTTTATAATTTTTGAAAATTGGTTACTATTTTTTAAGATGGGTAGAAAATCACTGTTTTTTGAACGGTTCAAAAACAGTGATTTTGTACCTATCTTAAAAAATAGCAAAAAAATTTCAAAAAATATAAAATTTCATCTCCATGCATATTTTAGTATAAATATTTTGTTGAACGGTTCGGATCAACAATTTCAACTTTGAAAATAGAAATATAAAATATGAGTTATGATGAGAAAAAATTTCAACAATTTCGACATTAAATTAATACATATTGAGTTCTGGATTGATTGGACCATTGGATTTAATCTCAACACGAATCTTGAACTCATCCTACACTTTAATTTTTGAATTGATGAAAGGAAGTGATTTAAATCCATTTGAATAAAAATTTCGGATCCAGCATCGAATCCATATCATCTGCATTAACGCACCTACTGAGTTAATTTTTTAGGCCGTGTGATCAGGCCCATGCCTATTATGCATGAGGCCATTTAATATTAGTGCGGATTTGAATTAGACGGTTAGATCTTAACTCTAAATTTGTGTTAACTCAGAGGATACGAATTTGTCCGGCACCCCTATTTCTCTCCTTTTCTCTTCCCGTGTTTCACCGACAGTGTACCTCACGCACCTCTCTTCCTTCTCTTTTTCCCTTCTCTCCCGTTTGGGCAAGAAACAGGAGCGACTCCTCAGCGATCTCAGATCTCCTCAGCGACCTCCATGAAACTTCTCCTCAGTCGGTCTTCAGTCTTCTCCTCCTACGATAGAGCACAGTCCAGGTCAGTAGGAAATCGGAATTTTTTGAAATGAAATCGGCTCAACTCGGTAGAACTCGGATGACTCAGCCGGAAAATTGAAAAATCGGTTGAGTCAAGTACTGTTCATCCGAGTTTTGCTGAGAAACTCGCACAGGCATGAGACTCGGGTAAAACTCGGCCCGGTCCCATCTGATTCCGAGTTGACTCGGCCGATTTGACTTGGAATCGGCAGATTTTTGGAACCATGCTTGTTGCATTTGTTGGAGAAGAGAAATGCCTTTCCTGGTGTGATATCTTGATACAGTCTGGTACGATTCACATTGCTTTGCTCTGTCTTGTTTTTATAACAGTCATAGCCAATGTAATTGAGGACTCGTGCTTCAGCACTAGTTATGTTACCCCAGATTGGTTTTGGGGGGGTACAGGAATTATTGCATCTTATTTGGAATCTATAATCCCTGTAGCAGCCACGACGGGTGCCAAAGGGGTAGGGAATGGTGATGTCACCGCATTTATCTGGGACGCCAGGCAGTGACATGGGAAATGCTGAGGTGGCTGCTGTAATCTGTAAGATTATTAGGCATTTTATCAGTGCTAGGTAGAGAAAGACCTGCACATATATCAGAGGAGAGGCCATAATATCTCTCTCCCTTACACACACAAAGTGTTGGTAACTGCTGAATAAAAAAGAGACGAAGCTCTTTTGTCTACCAGGCCATTTATAAGGGTTCTAACCCTTTGGCCTTTAAGATAATTAATTGCATCACGATACATGCAAATGGTAAAATGATACTGAAATTTGGACAAGTTATTATTTTCCTATGGTTGTAAAAGAAGACCGTAAATTTGTTGTAGTTCATGCACCCTAAAATTACTTTAATCCCAAATATATATTTTTTGAAATATTGCTTATGATATTCAAGAATCATTTATATAATTTGATGACAATAATTTGTAGAAGTGAACTCATCTCTTGCACATTTGATCGAGGAGTTACAATTCATGGCTTTATTACAAAAAAATTTAGAATTTTTTTTTTGTACTAGTGCTTTGTGGCTAAATTCAAAGTCATGGAATTAATCAACTTTTTATATAGTGCTTTGTGGCACTTGGCAATAGTGCTTTGTGGCACTTGGCAACAAGAAACTCCTTGTTGATTTCTTAATGAAATATGTGGGTACCATTCGTTACCACTTTTAATTGTCGAAAAAAATATTCTCTGTGGTCCATTGCAATGTGCGGTGGTTATTACTGAAACTTTTTTCTCATCACAGTTTATAATACATACACACATATACACAGATAAAGTACACCGTTACTATTTTTCTATAGAGGGCAAAATCCATTAATATAATAGTCCAGTCAATCCACTAGCAACAATTGGCGTTGTTGATTGAGAGCAACAAAAGGTTCTTCCCTAACAAACAAAGAATCACAACAAGAATGCATAGAGATTGAGAAGTGGCTGGTTAACAGCTTGGAAGAATAAAATTGTTATTTTCTATCTTTCCGAATAATGGTTAGGTATGCATAGAGTGCTCCATATGTATAGTTAGATAGATATATATTTCGCAAGGGAGAACTCTAAGTTTATACCAATGTAATTAAAACTTTCTTATGTCCTGCAAAATGATTTTGATATGTCGTTGATGTTATTTTGCTTGGATCTGAAGCCAATGCAATGACATATCTTATGCCTTGCATAGTAGGCGCCTAAAACTCGGACTCAAAGGAGCTTCACAATGAAAATATATCCCACAAACAAAAGAGAAAAAGAGTTTTTAGATGATCAAATTTAAGAATAAACTTTTCTACTGTTAAATAGACCAAAATATTAATGTGTTTAATGTCCCTAAAGGTACAGGCTAAAGACTGAACTAGGATTTGATTAACCGTTACCAACAGTGGTCTTTGTACACAACCGGGCATAATCGTTGTATTGTTGTGTCCATATCTAACATAACCATTGAGAACGGTTTAAGCACTACTCCATGATTAATTTAGCTGATTTCATTGTAGTCTTCTATAATAATTTAGGACTTATAAATAATCACCTTGTACCAGAGTTAAAATGAAGGACATCACCTTTAACCACAAATTTATTTTTACTACAAATAATTGTAAGAAATGCCAAGTGGAATTGTAATTACATCATCTATATATTTTTAATTAAGGAGGTCAGCAGAATTAGTGATGGAGAATGAAACATGCGCACACTCTTAAAAGTCATATAACCAGTTGTCATCAAGTTTGCATCTGGCCAAGCCTCGAGAGGGACTGATCTATAGCAACAAAACAAGCGCTCATTAGCTGGCAAGGACAGGGACTTGAAACCAGAATAACAAATATTATACAAATGAAATGGACGGGTCATTGATCCTTAATTACTGAAATTATTAATATGTACTTACTAATGACATAAATTTATGAGGTATTTTCTGAATGGTGGAAAAAAATAGACTAAATTTTCATTAGATAAAAAATAGATTAACCTCTTTTCAGCTGACCCAATATATATCCCTTTATCTAAGTCAATCTAACAGCCGAGGTATTGTCTTTCATATGAGACGTCATTACATGTTCTAAATCAGACAAGAGGATCTCTTCAAAATATTTATACCTAGATTATTAATTGAATAAATATTTTTTCTTTGAAGATAAATATCTTTTTTCTTAGATTATTAATTGAAGATAAACACGAAATTAGATAATTCATTTTACAATAAAAAAATAATTGAATAAATTTATTTTTTGATAATTAAATTAGAAAACTTTGTTCTTAAGTTTAACCCAGTAATCAGCAACAACCGCAAATACGAAATAATTTTATTGCAAAAAATAAATTTATTCAATTATTTTTTTCTTGTAAAATTAATTATCTAATTTCATATTTATCTTCAAAATAATTTTCTTGTTTCAATCATCCCCTACCAAATGTCAAATGCAGAACGTCAGAATGTACCATATTAATTTGACCAAAAATAATTTCTTATTATATTAGGTTGTAATAAATGTCAATTCGGAATTGTTATTAATTACATCTTCTATAATGTTTTAAGGGGAATTCACATGGCAGACCGAAGACTATTAATTTAATTAAAGAACTAAAAGTCATATAATCTGTTGCCATCTCTTAATTATTAGTTAACTATAGCGGTACCTATCATAACATCATCCTCTCTCTCTCTCACACACACGTGTACACACAAAGTTAAAATTCATCCGAATAATTGAGCAAGGGACATATTGACTTTAATTAATAACCAAGGAGCAAATGAATTCCAGTTCCAAAATTTGTTCCACTAATCTGCTTTAGCTTCAAATTAAGAGAGTTTCAACGGCCGCAATTCAAGGTCTGCAATAATAGGCGCTGTTAATTTACAAAAAGACATTAAACGATCCAATTTCTTTGGAAGTTAACAGATTTGACTTTACTATTTTAATTGGGTTTAATTAAGGTCCTTTTTGGAACCCGCTAAGTAAAAGTTTGGTTATGGACTAGCTAATTATAATAAGTAATTGTCAGTCCATTTATGTATGTTCTTATTGGGCTTTTGGGACTACAGACCCAATTCACGGCCCACACATAATGCCACTCTTGAGAGTGATGTAAATTTTGGTCTTTTAGAACAGTGATATAATGTCTCTTGTTATGCTCCTGGAAACTAGCTAGTTCCAAGACATCAATATTCTGAGAGGCATATACAATAAGGGGCCGGGCGTCTCTTTTTTTCCCTTTAGCTTTTATCATAAGTGAGGTTTATTCTGTCGATGTGACAAAATGGTCTCCTTTTATTCCATTTTTCTTTTTCAGGATTTTCATTGATATTCCTTGATAGTGTATTCATCTGTTGTCATAACCAGTGTGAGCTAACAAGTGATGTACAGACACTACTACAGAAATGTAGTCTTCTATCGCGTTAAAGATGGATCTGGTATAGGACCCTACTACTAGAGACCAACATTATTGAAGAAACAAGAATTTTGCTAGCGGTTCCATACTGATAGTAGATTAAGATCGGCTCAAACTTATTTACTAACTTGCTACAACACGTTTTGTTTATCAATTTCAGACTATGATCAGATCAAACCGTTTGAAATTGGGTGTTAGGAGAAACCATTTCTGTAATAGTGTGCCCCATAAGGTAACAGCAGCCCAGATAGATAAAAAGGGCTCTTTCTGTGGGCTTTTTGTTTGGAAATTTTTTTAGCCTGCTACTTTCATTTCCTTTTTGGACCATGTAGCCCTTAGCCAGAATCTGTGATAATTTTTAAACTCCTCCGGTCCTGCAAGAGGATATACACACACCAATTATGACCCAAAAAATCCAAGTTATCAATCCATTTCACCCGATTCTGACCGATTAATCCGATTCCGATTTTGAATTTACTAACTATGGGTTTTACTATTAGGTGGGGTTTTAACATTCTTTTGTGTAAAACAGAAGTTTTGGATTGAACTTGGCATCAGTTATTCTCACAACCAGTATTATTATCATTGAGAAGTGAAAACAAGCCCAATAACTCTAAAATGGAGTTTGTGGGGATAAGGTCCAAGCATGAATTATTAAAGAGAACGCTATTCATAATTTACAAAAGTTTGAATATTCAAACTCACTATTCAAATTACATCAGATAAGTACACCAATAGTATTACATAAACTCGAAACACAAAACTTAATCCTCACAGAAGCAACTTCCATTACAACTAGAATTTGATAATTACTCGCATAATTATATATAAAAGAGTTCAATTACTGAGAGAAATTAGATGATGAGTGTATATCTAGTTCAAAACTACATTGCAAGGTGTTAACAATTCCTGCGGTGTAGTCAAGTAGCATATGTTGGCTCCCCTCCAAACTTTGAGACCTCCAAGGATGTTTCTGTTGTTGGTTACCGCCACAAGACATCAAGCCGTATCTCTACTTTCTTCATTGTCAGCCTTTCTTCTCGTCCCATTCTCAAGCACATTTCCACAACTTTGGTGAAGGCTTCGAGTTCTGTTTTGTGCCCCTCACTGAAGGTTCAAGCATGAATTATTACAGTGACACCACTATTCATAATTTAAATTTTTTTGAAAATTATTCAAACTCAGTATTCAAATTAATTACATCAGATAGTTAAGTACACCAATAGTATTACATAAAGCCAAACACATCAAGATTTAATCATCACAGGAGAAACTCCCATTACAACTAAAATTTGATAATTACTCACATTATTAAATATAAAACAGATAAATTACTGAGAGAAATTAGATTGCAAGGTTGTATCAACTTCTGCGGTGTAGTCAGGTAGCATATGTTGCCTCTCCTCCAAACATTGAGAACTCCAAGGATGTTTTTGTTGTTGGTTGGACCGCCACAAGACCTCGAGCCGTATCTCCACATCCTTCATTGTTGGTCTTTCCTCTCCTTTCATTCTCAGGCACAATTCTGCAAGTTTGGCAACAGCTTCGAGTTCTGTTTTTGTGCCCCTCACTAACAACTTGTGGATCAAGAATCTCAAAGAGAGAGTTCTCTTCTATAGCAGACCTAAAATATGCAACAAGTCTGCCCCCTTCAAACTTACTAGAGGACAATAATGGCCTTTCTCTTGTTAGCAATTCCGCTAGAATGACACCAAAGCTATAGACATCACTTTTCTGGGTTAACCGGCCAGTGCAATAGTACTCAGGGTCCAAATACCCGATAGTCCCTTGGACTGCTGTAGTTATGCCCGTTTGATCTATTTGGACAGATCTTGATGCCCCAAAGTCTGACACTTTAGCAGTGAAATAATCATCCAATAGAATGTTTGATGATTTTATATCTCGGTGAAGAACTGATATAGATGCAGATGAGTGAAGATAGGAAATTGCTCCTGCAGCCTCAAGGGCAATTCTTAACCGATGCTTCCATGTCAAGGAACAATGTTCCTCTACATGGAGATGACTAAAAAGTGTTCCATTCGAAATGAACTCATATGCGAGCAACGGGACTTCAGATTCTAGGCAACATCCATAGAGTTTCACTACGTTCCTATGGTTGACTTGTGAGAGAATGACCACTTCATTAATGAACTGATCAATTTCGTCCTGATCAACAATTTTGGACCTTTTGATGGCCACAACATGTTGATCTGACAAAATACCTTTATAAACTTCTCCATGACCTCCCCGACCAATAATGAGTGAATTATCGAAACTGTTTGTGGCTTTTTCCAACTCATATAATCCAATAATTCTCATTTTTTGTGTTGTGTCTTCAGGGGAAGCTATTAGAAGTTGTTCTAGAAGTAACCCTCGATTTTGAACGAAAAACTTATGTTTTAACTTTTCCTGCTTTCTCTTTTCTACCAATTTCATACGCTTCACTATAGCAAAAAATAATAAAAGAATGCTAAAGCCAATAGCAAATCCTAGCGCGATTATCAGACCTGCAGACATAATTTAGGCATGTTAGCAAAACAAAAACAAGAAAGTTATTTTACATCATTATCTTTCATTTAATTAAGAAATGAATTTTTGTTTCTCTGTTCCTCTGTTTCAATTTTGTATTTGTAATTCAACCTTGGAAGACCTACAGAGACAACTATTGTCCTAGGTATATTACTTTCGTAGGTCACTAAACTATTAACCTACGTGCGACATCAAGAAGAGTTGCATAACTATGTGATATGTGTTACTGAACTGTTATTTTATTCTAATAAGCTATGCCGAAAGGTGCCTTACCATGGGTAAGCTATGGATGGATAGACTAGAACAGTTGTTTGCCAAGTGAGTCAAGAAAATAAGAGGGGAATGATCACAATGCCTTTGGGTCTTAATGTGGGGCAATACAAAGTTGTCGGTAGGGATGAGAAAGCTCCCGTCTGACGGGTGAGGTGGTGGTATTCGCATACTGAAATTTTGAATATAGGTAATCCTACGTGATGGAGCACTCCTTCAATGTGCGTGAGTGCTATATTCCAGTCAAATCTCACTGGTATTCCATGCATTGATGTACTAGCTTCAAGTCAAACTAGGACATTTCAATGAGAATGAAGTTGTGCAACACTTGTAAACCTTGAGAACACTAGTTGAAACATGGAATGGGTGCTGCCGTCTGTATGGTAACCAATGTAATTGGCCTTCATATACAGGTCAACTATTGTTTTCAATCAATGGTTAATAATCAATATGGATAGGCGACCATATATCCTGATTACAACATATATGGACCATATGCAGGAAAGGAGATTTGGCCAACAAGAAAAACATTCAACGCTTGATGGCAACATGTTTTACAATTTCGCGATATGTTTCATATATTTTATCCTGAAGTCCAAGGCCACAATAAATTATATCAACAATTTGTGTAAACTTCTGTATTAACCCATGATTATTTTTGTTTTCAATTGAATTCTTGATTAATTATGTATGGAATTTTCTACGTTCCAATTTAATCTTATTGTGACTAGTTCTATACATATTTTGTTTGTTTGTTTGATTAAATTGAAAAAAAAAAAAATTGGATCAAATTACGACTAGTTCAACCTGCTGGTTTGCCTGTTTGTTTGTGAGTCAACAGAATTCAATGTGGTTCGTGATTAAATTGAGATTAGTTCTCTGTATGTTCCGATTGATTAAATTCTGATCAAATTGTTGGATATTGTGCAGTTATTGTTAGTTGTTTCCATTGTCGTGCACTAAGGAGAGACAACCCCAGAATATTTAGGTGGCAATTCTGAGCCATGCATGATAGAGACACACAATACACTTAACAATGTTTCACACGATCCAGGAAATATGTTTTCAACTTAATTTATTGTGATTAATTTCTAAACTATCAGTTTTTGTTTTATATTTTTACCCCAATAAGTGTCTCAAATTTAAAATTGGAATGGTGTATTTTTTTTATCTAGAATATGGAAATAATTCTTACAGATTACACGAGTAGAATAGGGAGATTTATCTCGAATGCAACTGTAGCTTCCTTCTGTGTTACTGCAAGTTCCCCTGTCCTTGCACACATCGACGTCTTTAAATTCACATTCGTTGATATCTGTCGAGTCACAAAAGTAATATTACTCAACAATTTATTGCAAATATGCTGAGGCAAGGTCTTTGAACACCAAGGTTTACCAGAGTGCGAGGTTTTTTATTTTTTTTGTTAGCATCTAGTCCTTATCCTATGCAAGCAAATCAATATATATTTTGTGCACAGTAACCAATCATCAATTTACTTTCAGCAATCTGCATCCCGTGGTTTCTCCACAACTAAGTCTCTTTAATGGACATTCTTTTCTTGCTGGTCGTTGACCTTAATTTGATGCACAGTAATTAAAATCTCAAGTAATCCGTAGTATGTTATTTACCTATGCATCCGTTAGGAAGGTAGGGGTTGCCCTCGTATCCTGGAAAGCATTTGCAGATGTATCCCTCACCATTGGTCGTATTGTAGCATCTGCTGTGTTTGCTGAGACAGGCAGGTTCAGAGCTGGATTCAGCTTCGCTGATGCATGTGCCATTGTCTCGGATAGCCCAGTCAAGTACAATTGGCACATATTCGTTATTTCTCTTGTAGAATCCAAACCCTTGTAGATCCTGGACAGCAAAGGTGTACCAGTCTTCCTGCACTAGTGCAGCATAACTGCATGGGTTGAACGTCTGGGCTGAATTACGTTTGAGAGGCCAGAACACTTCATAGTATGCGAGCCCTTTTGGTATGGCTGTCTGGCAACAACCAAACCCATCGCATTGACCACCGGCACCAGTTGTGGTCTCGAGGCTACGACAGGAGGACACACAGCCTGAGTTGTAATTGATGCCATCAATATATACCAACGTGTCGCAGCCAATTGCAGTGAATTTGTTCCGACTGTTGGAGAAGAGAAATGCTTTTGCTGATTCGATATTTACCAACACATCGGTGGCATTCTCTCTGTCTGTTTTGTTATAGCAGGCGTAGCCAATTTTATTTTGGACTCGCGCTTCAGCAGAAGTTATGTTGATGTCTAACACTTCGATATTATCCAAGAATAGTTTTGGGGGAGTGAAGGTGTTATTGCACATTATATTGAATCCCTTCCGGTAACAGCCAGGAATGGTGCCGAATGGGTAGGGGATAGTGGTGTTCCCGCATTTGTCTGGGCAACCGGGAAGCGATGTGGGAAAGTCTGAGGGGACTGCGGTTGTTGGTCGGATTATTAGGCAATTTATCAGTAAAAGGTAGAGAAAGAACTGGGCTTTAACTAGAGGAGAGGCCATAATCTCTCTCGCTCACAATTAAGGGTCGGTAACGGCAGAATATAAAGAGTCGAAGCTCTTTTTCTACAAGGCCAATTATATGGGTTTTAACCCGTTGACCTATAAGATAAATTAATCGCATCACGATACTTGCAAATGGTAAAACGTTATTGAAATTTCCGAAATTTTTATTCATAGAAAAATGAAAAAAAAAAATAAAAGTAGGAAATGTTCTATGGGAATTTCAAAAATAGAAAGGCAGGAATAAGTCATGGTGTCTTTGCGGGATGCCATAGCACATCTCAAACCAGGAAAAAAATAAAAAAAATAAAGTGGGACACCATGGCCCATCCAAATAGAAAAAAAAAAGGCTGCCATGACCCATCCCAACCAAAGAAATGACTATTTTTTAAGGAAAATTACTTCATGGATTTCTTACTTGTGTCATTGAAAAAAAAAATAATAATAATTTTTTGTTTGGATGGTTAATGGCGTCGCAAATAATTTTATTTATTTTTTTGTTTTACCTGGTTTGAGATGTCCTATTTTTAATTTTTCTCGTTTACCTATGAATAACAATTTCTGCTGAAGTTTGAACAAGTTACAATTTTCCATTTAATTTGGAAAAAAGATGCAAATTCGTTAAAGTTCGTGCCCTAAACTAACTTTAATCATCATTTTTTTTTTAAATCTTACGTATAATAGCGAGTGATATACAAGATTCATGTATATACACTAGTGGAAAAACTGAAATCATGATCGGCCTATTTGGATCGGCTGTATGAACCAACCGATACTAATACCTATCTGGATCGGTTTTATCAATAAAACCGATACTAAAAGCTAATGAAAACACAGCACATGAACTAATTGGATTGGTTCCTAGCTAAGAACCGATCCTAATACTTGATAATTAGGATCGGTTCTTAGCTTAGAACCGATCCTGATACTATTTTTTTTTTCAAAGATGGTTCTGCAAAAAAAATAATAATAAAAATAAATAAATAAATAGTATCAGGATCGGTTGTTTATAAACCGTTCCTGTTTTTTTTTTTTTTTTGTGCAGAACTATCTTTGAAAAAAAATAGTATTAGGGTCGGTTGTTTCAAAAAACCGATCTAGATAGTCCATTTTAGGTTTTTATTTTTCCGCGCTCATCCCTTCTCTCCTTGCGTCTCTCCATTATTCAAAATTACAACTCTCTCAACTCCTTGTCTCCTCTAGCCGCAAGTCTACTCCTCTCCCTCCGTCTTGCCGTCTCCTCTCAGTTCGATCGGCTCAATAAAAAGAGTGCTCAGTGCTCAACGCAAGTGTGCTCGGTGCTCAACGCAAGTGTGCTCGGTGCTCAACGCAAGTGTGCTCGGCGCAATAAATCCACTCACTCGCTCGGTGCTCGGTGCTCGGTGCTCGGTGCTTGGTGCTCGGCCCTCTCCTCTCAGTCCGCTCGCCTCTCAGTTTAGGTAAATTTACTAGATTAGTTTTGCTAGTTTAAGTAATTTCAAATTATCAAATCAATTCAATTCGGTTTCAAATCAATTCGGTTTCATTTAAATCAATTCGGCTAGTTTAGTTTTGGATTGAAATTACATGGGATGGTATTCTGTTTTATCAAATCAATCCAATTTCAATTCTTTGGGTACCATAAATCCTAAAAGAATAATATTGCAATTTTTCTTCAATGAAATGACAAATAGAAGCAAGCCCGATTGTGTGAATAAATGGATATGATATATGTTTTTGGGTAAATTGATATATATATCTCTGTGCTTAGATAAATTATGATCTATGTTTTTTGAAACAACCGATCCTAATACTATTTTTTTTCAAAGATGGTTCTGCAAAAAAAAAAAAATTGTATCAGGATCGGTTGTTTATAAACAACCGATCCTGATACTATTTTTTTTTTTTTTGCAGAACCAACTTTGAAAAAAAAAATAGTATCAGGATCAGTTATTTAACCGATCCTGATTATTGTAGTATCAGTATCGCTTTCATCAGGATCGGTTGTATTCCGATACTAATATGCGTATATAACCGATCCTGATTCCATATTTTCCACTTGTGATAATTTATTCAAATAATTTATAGAAGCGAACTCATCTCTTGCATATTCGAGGAGTTACAATTCATGGCTTCCTTGCAAAGAAACTAAAATTCATTATTCGAGGAGCCATGGAATATACGGTTTATATTGTGCCTTGTGGCACTTGGTAGTTGGTACCAAGAAACTTGTTGATTTAATAAACGAAATAGGTGGTTACAGATCCCACTTTTGCCAAATATATATATATATATATAGAGAGAGAGAGAGAGACAGAGAGACAGAGAGACAGAGAGATGAGTTGACTAATATCAAATCGATTGCTCCTAAGTTCCCGTGCAACTAACCGTTTTTTTAATTTTCAAATGGCAAAAGGTCAATCCAAACCGTTAGATGTGATCTCTATATTAAAATATTTTTTGAGACCAAATTTTATATTTTATGAAATTTGTTTACTATTTATTAAGCCACTTTGAGAATCGCTAATCCATTGGATCATCGATTTTCAATGTGGCTTTGTAAATAGTTAAAAAAATTTAAAAATGTAAAATTTTCTGACTCCAAGCACATTTTAATTATATAGATCATATCTAACTATTTGCATGTATCGACTTTTTGGGCTTTGAAAATTGAAAAGTGATTTACACAACAACGAAGTAGACACTATTCACGAGAAAAAAAGCGCATTTATGGCGGTACTCCCTTACAAAAAGTCACTTTTCACCCTCACGAATAGTGTCTTATTTTTGTTGTGTTAGTTGCGCGGGACCTCAGGAACAATCGATTTGATATTAGCCAACCTCTATACACACACACACACACACACACACACATATATGTAGGAAGGCTACCATGCTTTGCAAATTAAAGTGAGTGCTTTAATTTGTACTCAAATCTCTAGTTTCAAAGTTAAAATAGTCAATCCAAACTTCTCAACATGTTTTTCACATTGAAATGTGCTTGGAGACCAAATTTTACATATTTTTGAAAAAAATTTAGAACTTTTCAAAATTAGTGTTTTTCATTAAATAAAATAATAATAAAAATTTAGAAAAACACTGATTTTGAAAAAAATCTAAAAAAATAGTAAAAAAATTCCAAAAAAATTGTAAAATTTGGTCTCCAAGTACATTTCAATATGAATAACATGTTGAGAAGTTCGGATTGACTATTTGAACTCTAAAACTAGAGATATAAGCGCAAATTAAAACACTCACTTTAATTTGCAAAGCATGGTAGCCTTACTTGTATATATATAGATAGATAGGTACATAGAGAGAGAGAGAGAGAGAGGCTACTATGCTTTGCAAATAAAAGTTGGTGTTTTAATTTTCGAACGTATCTATAGTTTGAAAGTTCAAATAGTCAATCCGAACTTTTCAAGATATTTTTCATATTGAAATGTGCTTGGAGACCAAATTTTATATTTTTTGAAAAAAATTTACTATTTTTTGAAAAAAATTTACTATTTTTTTGAAAATTTTCAAAATCATTGTTTTTCTGAATTTTTTATTTAATGAAAAACACTGATTTTAAAAAATTCTAAAAAAGTAGTAAAATTTTTCCAAAAAAACTAAAATTTGGTCTTCAGGCATATTTCAATATAAAGAACATGTTGAGAAGTTCGAATTGACTATTTAAACTTTAAAACTAGAGATATGAGCGTAACTTAAAACATCAACTTTAATTTGCAAAGCATGGTAACCTATCTCATATATATATATATATAGAGAGAGAGATGGGTTATGGTGCATTGCAATTCATGGACCCCTTTGTGCATTGCACTACAAATCACGGATTTAAAGTCCAAATGACCTATCCGAACCGTTCATCTTATTTTCCATATTAATATTTGCTTGGGGACCAAATTTTACATTTTTTAGAATTTTTTTACTATTTATTAAGCAATTTTGAAAGTCGCTGATCTGATGGTCCAGAAAATTTTACTGTTTTTTACTGTTCACAGCAAAACAGCAATTTTAAAAAATGCTTAATAAATAGTAAAAAAATTCCAAAATATGTAAAATTTGGTCTCCAAGCACATTTCAATATGGATTAAACATCTAACGGTTCAGATCAGTTGTTTGGATTTTGAATCCGTGATTTATAGTGCAATGCACAAAGGAGTCCATGCATTGCAATGCACCATAGCCCATCTCATATATATATATATATATATATATATATATATATAACACTATTGCGAAAGGTTGTCTTTGTACGATCATAACATTGCCAATGGTTAAATATTTTTTTGTTTTAAATCAACTTGTACCAAAGTATAAATGCAGGACGTACGAACATATCATATTTTAGCACAATGTGTTTTTCTTGTAAATAACTGTAAGAAATGTCCACTGGGAATTGTAATTAAGAAGGTCAGCAGAATCAGACATGCAGAATTAATGGATCATGTGCACACTCCGCAAAGTTTGGATTTGACTAAGCATCCCGAGGGAGCTGTAGAGCAAAAAAACAACCGCTCATTAGCTGGTAAGGATAGATATTTAAAACTAGCAAAACTAATATAACTCAAATGACATGGATGAGTCATCCTAATTTACTAAAATCATTAACCCTAAAAATTATTAAAATTATTAAAATCATTAAAATAAAACGTAGTTATAAGGGATTCATAATTTTTGCACTCTCTTATATATAAATCGATGGATTAATGACAAAAATTCTTGAGGTAATTTCTTCTGAATGGAGGAAAGAAAAAACTAATTAAATTTCATTACGCAAAAAATCACAAAAGTCAAATTTACTGAAGTCAGTCTAATGGCCAAAGTAATATCTTTTGCATGAGACGTTGCATATTCAAAATCAGACTAGCTACAGAATCACTTAAGAATATTTATAATTACAAGTCTTGAACTTGTTTTTATCTCAAAATATATATTGTGGTATAGAATCTCTCCCCTAACGGATTGCAAGTGAGGCATCTGACCTCTTCAAGCCAGACGTACACGCAGTCAAAGACAGGTTCGGAATCGGGTCTCACAAGGGGCATTTAGAGATGAATAGGTACAGTTGATGCAACAATTTTGTAATGTGCATATTTTTAGGGATAGAGAGGATGGTCTGTTTTGGAGATGGGAATAGATATAGAAAAAGATGAGCTATGCTTTTGCCAAGAAACTTCTCGTCAAAAAAAAAAAAAAAAAAAATCAGTAACATTGCCCACTTTAACATATCATATTTTAGCACAATATGTGTTTTTATTGTAAATAATTGTAAGAAATGTCAACTGGGAATTGTAATTAACAAGGTCAGCAGAAGCAGTAATGGAGAATTAATGGATCATGTGAACACTCCTAAAAGTTTGCGTTTGACTAAGCAGCCCGAGGGAGCTCTAGAGCAATGAAACAAGGGCCTATTGACTTTAATTAATAACCAAGGGGCAAATGAATTCCTGTCTCAATATTTGTTCCACTGATAAGGTTTAGCTTCAAATTTAGAGAGCTCCAAGGGCCGTTCAAAGTTTTATATTATGTGTCTGCAATTAATAACAGGTGTTGTTAATTTACAAAGGATATTAAACAATCGAATTTCTTTGGAAGTTAACAGATTTGACTTCACTATTTCAATTGGGTTTAAGGTCCTTTTTGGAACCCGCTAAGTAAAAGTTTGGTTATGGACAAACTTATTATAATAACTAGATGCTAGTCCATTTATGGGGGCTTTTATTGGGCTATCGGACTATAGATCCAATTCACGGCCCAGCAATAATGCCACTGTAGAGAGTAACATACATATTATAGCCTTTTGAAAAGACCTGATACTAACAAAAGCCCAATTTCTTTCCTCACCATACTTGAATTCCGGTTCTATTTCTTATTTTAGGATAGTAATATAATGTCTGTTGTTATACTCCTGGAAAGAAAGTTACTAGCTAGTTCCAACACATCAATATTTTAAGAGGCATAATAGAGAGCTCTATTTTTTTTTTTTTTTTCCTTTTAGCTTTTCTCATAAGTAAGGTTTATTCCGTCAATGTGACAAAGGGTCTCCTTTTTCCTTTTTTTTTTTTGGAATTTCATATGATGCTACTTCATAGTGCTTTCATCTGTCATCAAACGAACAAACCCCTCATCTTTATTTTTGTATATGCCTCAAGTCCTCAACCCCTTGATAATTCTATATTAGAAAGGAAATATTACTAATTAAGGTCCTCTGAACTAGATCTAAATCTTCAGAAAATAAAGGACTATGCAGTGTCACAAGGAGATCACAACTCCGAAATAACCTTTATCAAAGCTTCTCAGGACCAATACAATGTTTCGATTGGAACAAATTTAAGACGACCTCATTCTTGGTTTTTTACGTGTGGCCGCACGGAATTTTGTGTAGCCCGTATTATTGTGTGAATAATTGTAATACTGCATTATTTTCCCTGTCAAAACATTGAATCAATGTTCCTAATATCAACCCGACTTCTTGCATGGTGAGGCCATCTCCCGGGCACTGTATCCCTCTGTATCTTTCTCTGCAATTCAGGCTGATGCTTTGAATTATTTGGTCACTGTATCCCTCCAGATCCTTTTTCTGCAATTCAGGAAAATGAGTTATCATTGTTTTCTTTGCATACTGATAATTGCTTGCTAGCCATGGCATGATGCAAAGCAGTTTTTCCTCTGTTGTCCATTGCATTAATTAAGGCCCTGCACCTGGTCGATCAAGAACTCAAAGTGTTTCGAACGAATTATATTTGATAGCCAAATAATGTACATAGTTTCTCTACCATTTGTCAGCCTATGCACTGCTTCCTCACAGGCTTCCACTTAACTCTTTGACAATTACCCTGCATCATTCTTTAACAGAAAAATGGAAAGGCAGTAGGGGGCCATGGCATTCTGTGGAAAAAAAAAAACGAAAAAAGAAAAAAATTCCTAAGTGGGATGCCATGGGTTAACCCAATGCTGAAAAAAAAAAAAAAAAAAAAAAAATCGGACACCATAAGGCAACTCAACCTAGGAAAGAGAAAAAAAAAAAAAAAAAAGTGGGACGCCCTATGGCGTTCCACTTGTTACTTTTTTTCATTTCTCGGGTTGGATTGTCTCATGGAATTCCACTTTCCTTTTATTTTCTTTTTGTTTCCTGGGTTGGATTGCCCTATAGCGTCCCACTTACAAAAAAATATTGTTTCTTTCACAGGGTTGAGATATGCCATCGCATCGGACGCCATGGTTTGTTACTACCTTCTCATTTAAAATTTCCGCACAAGATTTCTTATTTTTAATATATTTTTTTATTTTCTTATGAATAAAAATTTCAGTGTAAAGAGCGTATCCATATATAGTCAGTCCCTCTACTTGGTTGAGATTTACATCAATAACACTAGTACCTCAAGTGAAGTCTATGCCTTTAATAGAGTTGATGCCGCATGTTCACCGAACAACCAACTATTGTTGAGTCTATGGATATGTAATTTACAAATGACAAGAAAGATAAACTGTGTGTTCATCCCTTACTGTTACTCCATTCATTTATTTATAAACACAACTATATACATGTATGTTAAATAGAAATACGTAACACTTAGTAATAAATATCATTCATGGTTCTAGGTCTGCCGTACGTACCGGTATAATAGTATTTTAATGTGATGTGTGTGATGTTGAAACTTTGACACTTGTCACTAGATTTTTTTTTTTTTTTTTTACTACAGAGACTACCTACCTATGCTAAATATCTGAATATCTGATATTATATATAGTGAGGAGTTGACTGTATGGCTGAGGAGGAAAAATAATCTTGAAATTTATCTCTTTTCCTGAGATGAAAATCAGAGATAAAACAAAAAAGTTAATTTCCAATATATTTTTCTTACATGTAAACATGTCGCAACAATATAAACTCTACAAAAAAAATTAAGGGCAGCAAACTTTTATTTGACACAGTACACTCAAGAAACAACTTAATTAGTAACTACTGATTTGCAAGAAAGCAATAAAATACAATAGGTACAGAATTTAGCATCTTCACACAAGCAATCAAAAACAATAAGTTACAGAATTTAGCATCTTGACACAACCAAATTTGAAGCAGGCTTAACTAATCCACCTCACCTCGGTATTTCAAACACATCACTACATTGGGTAGTACTAAAACCAGATGCATCTGATATAGTGGGAAATTTTCTTTCACCGAGCAAGCTCTCCATCTCTTCTTGAATTTGTGGGCCAGGGAAGCTGTTATGGAATGTCACCAACTTATCCAATGCCTTCACCACTTGCTCCATTGTCGGTCTATCTTCTCCTTTTGGGCTCACACACTGCAGAGAGATCTCACAAATTTCTTCAACAACCTTCATAACATTCTCATCGTTAGTTACTATTTCGACATCCAACATCTCACGATGCTCATTTTTCCTTGCTTTTGAAAAAAAGGTTGTAGCCATGGGTTGGTTTTCCCCTTTTTCATCTATATAAATTGCCTCCTTCCTAGTCAGGAGCTCCAACATCACTACACCAAAGCTATATACATCACTTTTCTTTGTTATTATCTGTGTGTACAAGCACTCAGGGTCTAAATAGCCATGTGAAAAATGGACAAGCTCAACAATTTCGTTTACATGCACAGCACTTGAAGCTCCGAAATCAGACACCTTTGCTGTGTAGTTTGCATCTAGTAGTATATTAGAGGTCTTAACATCACTATGAATGATAGAGGGAGAGACAGATGAGTGCAGATGATCTAGAGCTACTGCTGAATCCATAGCAATTTTTAGCCGAGTATGCAAGGAAATTGATCTTCTATTGCTCTTTCCATGAAGAAAATAAAAAAGTGTACCGTTTGGTACAAACTCATAGACCAACATCGGAATTTTAACCTCTAAACAACAACCCAATAATCTAACTATGTTTTTGTGGTTTATTTGTGAAAGAAGAATGATTTCATTCACAAATTCTGCTCTTTGTTTTTCTTCAACTTCCTTTGCTTTCTTTATGGCCACAACCTGGTTATTTTCTAATAATCCCTGATACACATTACCATGGCCTCCCGTGCCTAGTACAAGATCATCGCTGTAATTATCTGTCGCATTTTCTATTTGCTTTTTACTAAACACACGGAGGTGCTTATCCATCATTAGATAGTAACTGTTGTACTCTCTTTTTTCCTTCATGTGGCTTTTGTGTTGTCGATACCAAACTAGAAGGAGACATATGCCCAGTAATAAAGCAATACCAAGTATACAAGCTGCAATCATGCATGAAAAATATGAATACATTAATTGGATAAGTTAAAGGTATTCCTAGGAAAATAACTTTAATCAACAAAAAATAAGATAGGATAATTGCATAAGACAATTCAAAGGCCACGGATTGAAACAACAGCTGACAGAATTATTATCTCTCACGAAGCAATTATAAATTAAAACGATAGTTTTCTATATTGTTGAGTGAAATAATTTACTATTGTTATATATTGTTGTTCCCATTTAATTATTCCTATAATATCATTTTTGTTAGTATTACTATTATTAATTTAATAAAAATGGTCATCATTGTTATAATGTTATCCTTTCATCATTTTCATTATCAAAAACATGTATTTCAATAATACGACTTCATTACAGTATCATTCCATAATTAAATAGAACAACTATAAAAAAAAATGAATTTAACTCAAATAGTAAATTTATGTTTTTCTTTTTTTTTGGAAAAAGACAAATGATTTCTATCTTTGAAAAGCCTTCATGGAAATTTCTGTTTTTTTTAAGGAAACAATTAAAAACATCTCTTGAAACTATATAATATTTTACAATCGTTACCTGAATTACTCAAAAGTTATGGAAATAATTTGCTTGTGGTGAATAGCAGACTATGACTTGTAAAATCTCCTCAAGTAATTGCGAGAAAGACAATAAAACTTGGATTATGATTCCTTTGATAACGGTTTTTGTGGTGAATAGTAGACTATTATATTGGTACTGCTGAAAAACAGATTTCGTTTTTATGTTTTCAGCACCAGCGTACTGCACTAGACATCATCAAGAAGGCATCTCTTTGTGCATTTAGCAGGTCAGCAGCATATTGAAATATATTATATATCTTTAACCGAGGACCAATTTGAAAATAAGTTTTGACAGTGACCCATCCAAAACCAAATTTTTTTGTGCCAGGACATGTAATCAGCACATGATCCACATCCTCATTCTGGCCACAAAAGTGTCAATCTAACTTACAACGCTTTGTCAAGTCATGTAAATAATAAAAAATAATAAAAAATATTTTCATCTCCTTAATTAACTCTATATTAATTTTGTCCAATTTAAAATTTCATCTGATGGTTCCATTATGTCCTTAAATAAATACCTACCATTAAAATTTAAAATTGAAAGGCAATAATGTATTTATTCTAAAAACTAAACCGAAATGAATACTTACATGTAGCCACACGAGCCAAATACGGAAATTTCTGTATGCAATGTTCTGTTTTTCCATCACCTCTTGTGTATTTTGGGCAGGCACATGTGTAGTTTCCTTCGGTGTTTATGCAACTGCCAGCCTTACACGGGTGTTTCTGACATTCGTCGATATCTGTCCAATAACAAAATCAAAGAGAAGAATTAACACCTGCAAAACATGTTAACACTGCTGCATTTTGCGAATTAATACACTGATGCATAGTCTTAGGAGAACACAAAGGGTAAGTTTGGTTTCCTGACAGGTTCTTATCTTATGCAAGCGAACCTACTAGTCCTCGAAATTAAATTGGGAAACAATAATTAAATCTCAATGTGTCATTATTAATTTAATAACCTCTGCATCCGTTGGGGAGGTAGGGGTTTCCCTCGTACCCTTGCGTGCAGTTGCAGATGTATCCCTCACCGTTAGTTGTGTTGTAGCACCTGCTATTTTCGCTAAGACACGCAGAGTGAGGTTTCTTCTCCATATCTGTATCTAGGCATGTGCCATTGTCCCTGATAGCCCAGTCAAGCACAATTGGCACCCTTTTATTATCAGTAGCCTCGAGAAAATTCTTCCCGATGAGATCCCGAACTTGAAACTTGTACCATTCTTCCTCCACCAGCACAGCATACATGCAGGGGTTAAAAGATGAGGCTAAGTTATTATTGTACTTCCACTTTACAGTATAATAGGTGAGCCCTTCTGGTATTGAGGTCTGGCAACAACCCAACCCATTGCATGGGCCATTATCACCAGTTGTGCTCTTCAGGTTTGCACAGAAGGACACACAGCCTGAAAAGTATTCTGTGCTTCTATCTTCTGAATCAGATTGGTTTATGGATGGGTTATAAATATACGCTAAGGAATCACAACCTATGGCCGTGAACTTGTTGCGTTTGTCGGAGAATCGAAATGGTTTTGATGTGATGTTAATTGATCCAATTTTCTTCTCGCTGATTGTATTGTTCCCCTGATCAGAGCAGCGATAAGCGATGCGTTTGTAGATACGTGCTTCCCCTCTGGTGATGTTGATATCTATAAGCTCAATATTACTTGAATTAGAGCCAAATAGGGCTGTAGGAGGGGTTGTAGACTTATTACACGTTATACTGAATCCTTCTCGACGACACTCAGGACGGGTTCCAAATGGATATGGGATTGTGATGTTGCCACATTTGTTGGGACAACCAGGCAATGCGGAGGGGACTGTAGTAGTTGGTAAGATTATGAGGCATATCAGTGGTAGGTAGAGAAAGAAATGTGTTTTATTTAGAGGAGAGGCCATAATCTCTCCTGTTCTCACACACATGGACATATACGAAGGGTTTATTAGTAACTGCAGAATAAAAAGAGATGAAGCTCTTCTGTTTTCAATTTTATATGGTTGTAACCCGTTGACTTTATAGACAATTAATTGCATCACGTTATTGCAAATGCTGAATGATACTTAAATCTGTAAAAAGTTACGATTTTCAAAATGCATGCTAATTGGAAGACAATAATTTAATTTAATTACATGGATATTAATATAATTTAAATGATGCAAATAATATCGTTCAAATATAAAGAACAAAGCGAGTTTTATTTAAGGATATTTAAGTAATTTATTCACAATAATTTATAGACACGAGCTCATCTCCTTCACTTTAAAAAGAGTAACAATTTATGGCTTAATTACAAAAGAAAACAATCTAGAAAAATGGCAGTGCAATGGAATCAACGTTTTAATTATTGGTGTATGGAGATGGCAAACCCCCCCATATCCAATGTCTGGAGAAGAACTGGATGACGAAGACTTGGTGAACTGGGAGGAAATTGCATAAGGATAGTAGAAGTTAGTTTTATTTGTTTTTGTTGCAGGGTCTGTTATGCATAATTTCCTTAGTAAACTGTCAGAGGTTGTTTTGGTTAGTTTTGGTTGATATTCAGGTGACTGTCAGTGGTAGTTCAGTTTAGTTTTTGTTGATCTTTTATTTATATGGATGTCAGAACAGATGTAAACTTTGGTATTTGATTTTGGTAGCTATTTTAGGTACCAAGTCAGGTACTGTTGGGATTTCAATGAAATCGGTAGTAAATACCACTATTATTAAAAAAAATATTGGTTTGGGGTCCAACTGCAATGTGATCATGAAAATGGTAGTGATTGTCAATAAAACTCTTTTTTATACAGTTCATAATACAAATACACACATCATACATATGTGTACATATACACAAGAAAATACAACAATGAAAAAAAAATAGTGAAATTTCTAGAAAAGTACAAATTTTGCCTCCATAAAGATTTTATATGCCGTTAATGTTGAGTTTCTCAGAACATTTGTTAAAATCTTGGATATTAAAACCTGTCAAATTGCAATTTATGTGCTCTTATCTTCGGTAATTGTCATTTTTATCCTTTCAGATAAAATAGATTCTTGTTTAACGGTTCAAGTGAACAGGACACTTTTTAGAAATTTACTAAAGTACCCGGGCAAAACTGGCATTGCGATGCGTCCATATCTAACTACACCATTGCTAACGGTTCCTGCACAAAATGGTTAATCTAGATGATTTCATTGTAATCTTCTAAAATATTTTTTAGTTTTAAATCAAATCGTACCAAAGTACATATACAGGACGTACGAAATATATTTTATATTGTAAATAATTGTAAAAAATGTCAACTGGAATTGTAAATACATCATCCACAAATTTTTAATTAAGGAGGTCAGAAGAATTAGTCATGGAGAATGGATCATGCAGACGTCTTAAAATTCATATAATTGGTTAGTTTGCAATTGACTTGGGACTATTGCATGTGACTAAGCAGAATTAGTCATGGAGAATGGATCATGCGCACTAATTTTTATTATATCATCCATTTAGTTTGCATTGACTAAGCACTATAGCATCCAAACAAGCGCTCATTAACTTGTAGGAGACTTGACACCAGCAAAACAAATATTATATTGAAATGGATAACTTAATCCTGAATTGCTAAAAACATTAAAACGTACTTATAAGGGATTAATAATCTTTACGCTATCTTCTGTATAGATGGATTAATGGCATAAATTCATGAGGTATTTTCTTCTTAATGGAGGAAAGAAGCAAAACAAAAATTCATTAGATAAAAATAATCACACAAAAAAAATTTCCTATATCGATGTCAAGTCTAACGGCCGAGGTATTGTCTTTTGTATGAGACGTTGTATATTTAAAATATGAGACATTGCATGTTCGAAATCAGACTAGGGGATCTCTTAAGAATATTTATAGTTAGAAGCCTAGGTTTACAGTGTTCTCCAATAATTAAGTTGGTCCTACATGTATAACTATTAAGATATTTTTGCATTTCACTTTCCCTTATTTAATTTGCATTCTATTGGGGAAGAAGAAAGACATAATTAATTAGCTTATTTTATTTTTCTTGTAAAATTAATTACCTCATTTTATATTAGCCTTCTAAAATAGTTGGCTTTCCAATCACCCTTTACCAAAGGTCAAATGCAGGATTTACGAATACACCATCTTTGTCCAAAAATGTTTTGTTTAATTATATTTAGTTGTAATAAATATCTCCTAGGAATTAGGAATTGTTATTACATCTTCTATAATATTTTATGGATGTCAGCAAAATTAGTCGTGTGGAATTGATGCACCTGACAGACATTTAATTAATGAATTAAAGAACTAATTAAAAGTCGTATAATCTGTTGCCATCACTTATTAGTTTACTACCTAGTGGTGCCTATCATAACATTATCCTCACACACACACACACGCACAAGAGTTCCAATTCTTCCAAATAATTGACCAAGGGGCATATGAGTTCCTGTCCCAAAATTTGTTTCACAAATCTGCTAGACATTTTAAAATGGGAGCGGGGCCGTCGGATGGGCATGATTCTCTTTTGAAATTGTCTGATTCACTTCATAATTTGTACATGCTACTTCAATATTTGTGCAGATCAAGCAAGCACGACTCATGTAGTGAAATGGACAGTTAAAAGTAGGCATCGTACCAATTTGGGTCCTATGTCCATCGAAAAAGCGCGCTTCCTTTCAAATTATGACCAAATAACATGTAACAGTTCAATATATGTTGTTTTGAACATGGTTTGCAAAATCGGCCGATTCCGAGTTGACTCGGCCGAGTCAAAACAGAATCGGCCGGAGACCATCCGATTTTTCCCAAGTTAACTTGGCTATATAAGTTATATACATAAAATTGATAAATTGAAGCGCAATCGAAAAAAATTGACCAAATTTTCCCACATTCTCTTCTTTCTAGAGCAAAAGTACATTAATTGTTTCGGTGATTCAATCGGGCTAATTTTGGATTTTTTTTGCAATGACAGTAGAAACGATTTGGGGAAATCGCATCCCAAAACAAATAACAAGAAAGGTTAAATTGGGTTTAATCCCATATTGTAATTAATTGTAGTATCTTAGTCTTCACAGAACAACAACCCAAATGCCCATATTGTAAGAACATTTTGGTTATAGATTAAAGGTGGTCATACTAGCTTCAAATTAAGATATTTCTATAGGTCGCAATTCAAGGTTTTATTATGTTTCTGCCATAACAGATTTGACTTTACTATTTCAATTGGGTTTAATTAAGGTCCTTTTTGGAACCCGCTACTTATAATAACTAGATGTGAGTCCATTTATTTAGGCTCTTATTAGGCTACCGGACTATGGATCCAATTCACAGCCCACCCATGATACCACTGTAGAGAGTAATAGACATATATTTGGTGGGAAAAAGAGTATAAGGTTGGATTTGTTGAGCGGAGCAAAAATAATACGACTACATAAACAATATCTATCAATGAAGGGTCCGATAGAAACTCCAATAGAGATAAGAGGAACAATATTTTGCAAAGATCTCTCTCCCAAAAGAAACTATGCTACCTATGTTCTCTTTACAGGACCACCACGCTTGGGGGTTCCCAAAAGTACTCAATGGGTCTATGACAGTTCAAGTGGATACTGGGAGATGAAGTTGGGAGAATTTAATACTGGAGTTGGAGAGGATCTAGTTAAGCATTTTCTCATTTATGATATAAACTCTGTATCTCTGAGAAATAATCTAATTTTCGTAGGCATTGATGTAAGGCCTGTATGCTAAATCAAGGACCAGATTAGGGAAATGATCTATAGAAACATAAGTATTATTATCCCTCTGAAAATTTATTTTGTGATAGGACATTTAGGGAACTAAATTTTTTGAGTGAATTTTTTGTCTCCATTTCTTGTTATTTTCATATGAAAGTAATTGATTTTTCGTAATAATATAAATACTCAATATTTCTTGTTACTTCTTGTTATTTGCATATGAGTTACGATATCTGCTTACAAGGTTCATTATAATAAATAAATATTATTATAAATTAAAAATCAATATCTTTTCTATCATACTTTATATTAAAAATTAAAATTGGATTACAATTTTGTCATTATCTTTTTAACTCTTTCCACCTAGATATAATTAGTTTCATTCATGTAAGTGAAGATATATATTTAAATTAAAAATCAAGTAAAATTTGCATTATGGATCATACTAAACTTATTTAGCCACATGTGCATCTGTTGGGATCAGTATGCTTTACGAAAATGACAATTAAGAAAATTTGCTTTCAAGTCCTCCAAGTTCATTTTATTGAGAATCTTTCTTGCATGGAAATATTTTAAACTTTTTAATTGTATATATGCTATTGTAGATATTTCAAGTTGGATCAGGTTTTATCCAAATACGTTTCTGGTCAATTTACCATCGCACCTGCAATTTGTAGCATCAATTCTTAATTATGAAATTCAAAAAATAATGTGTCAGTAATTATTCTTATATTTTTTTAATGAATTCGTGCTTCATTGCAAATTTGAAACTAAATTAGTTTTTTTCTTTCTTTTAACAACATATATATTAATTGTAGGTAAACATAATAGCATCATACATATACTAATTTAATTGCACAATAATTTACTGAAAACCAAAATACATCCTCTGTAACCATTATAGTAATTTTACTGTAGTTATCGAGGTAGTTGTAGATGGTAGTTGCTAAGAAAACTAAATTTGAAGTAAGAGTGTTGAAGAGGAGACAGATGGTATAAAAATTGTGTCAGTAGTTATACACTATTCATAGTAGAGGGAAGAGAAGGAAGGAAATGAAGGGGCGCTTATCCATGCTTCTGCAAGGGGAATATGAGCTGTTCAAATTGGAAATTCCCAAGGGACAAATCCATTTATTACAGTTTCACAGTTCTACTTGTAACTTCTAAGATGTATGTATGTGTTTCCGCACTGTATACGCATCATATATAGCTAAAATAGAGGAAGCAAATTGTTAAAAATTATCAAACCAGTTTATGCAATTAATTGAACAATAAGAATATGCATAATTGAACAAGCATACAAAATTTCAGAAATCTAACGATCACCCAATAAAACAAATATATGAAAGTATCAGAAATCTTATCAACTAAATTAATAAACTAAATATAAAATTTGGATACCTTAATATTTTCACCGCCTCGGTGACACAAGATGCCATCACTCAAAGATGGGACTGGCGATGGTCGACAACATCACTTTTCACATGCCAATCAGCCTACAAAATGATGAGCAACTCAGGAGTGATCTCTGCATACCATAAAACCCTGTGGAAACTGAAAGTCCCAACAAAGGTTCAGCTATTCATCTGGCAGCTGCTAGAAAACAAAATACTAACACAAGAAATTTTAAGGGTAAGAGATTGCACAGTGCCATTTGGGTGCCATTTATGCCAAGATAACAATATGGAAACAAGGGACCACTTGTTTTGGGACTGCAGCTATGCAAGGAGATTTTGGAGGGGGTTGTGTGGCCAATTCAACATCATACTGGGAGATATCCAAGAAGTGCGCGATATGTGGTTAGGTCTGTCACACCTATCTAGCCGAATGAAGAGGCAACAACGGACGGTTTGGGCGGCAGGTGCATGGGCGGTCTGGAAAGAAAGGAATAGGAGACTCTTTTCAGACAAGAGAAAACCAGTGGACATCTTAATTAATGAAATGACTATCACTATCATGCATTGGTTGTGCACTATTTAAGGAGGAGCGAAGGGGCGATGGTATTGAACACGCGGGAGCATATGTTATGCAACTCGCAATTCTATCTACCATTTGAAAAAACATTCATGCTAGAGCTAGAAATAGAATTATGTATATATTGAGCTTGTATTTCCTTTTTCATGTTATTCTTTTTCTTTCTTAGCTTACTTGTATGCATAGTATTGTAAATAAACCTTTGATTTTCTTATCAATATATTGTTGGCATTGCCAACCTTCAAAAAAAAAATATATATTTTCATAACTTGATTTTGGGCGTTTTGGCAAGAAAGATGCTGCTTGGGGTTATAAAGATTTCCTTTTTAATTAATTTCTAAGGAAGCAGAGAGAGAGTACGGACAGATGGGATAAATATATTTATAGGACCAGTTTATTTTTGTTTTGTTTTTCACAAGAATGAGGCGTTATTTCAAAGAGTGTTATTTTGTTTTCGGAAGATATATCGAAAGAGAGACACAGACAGAATTAAGAGAGATAAACAGACACTGTTATAATTAGAGGTTACAGGAGGCGCCTCTTGGATTAAAATTGGCTATATATATTTTTTTTTATTTAAAAGAAAATAATTACGGATCACGACATCAAATGAAAGTAATAAAGTTTGTACTAAGAATGAATATAAAATTTAATTATACAAGCCAGAAAGCCAAGAAATTTTATTTTAAAATAAGCTATAAATTTTATTATTATGAATACAGTATTTTATCAAAACTATATAATCATTTAATTAGATTCTAACTCAAATTACATGGTGTTACAACATGCCTGACCACTTATTATAATAATCACAAAAAAATTGAGAACTCACAAATCCAGCATAGTCACAGCTGTTTTCCTTGCAGTATATTTCCCCCACGCCCCCCCCCCCCCCCCCCCCCCCCCCCCCCCCCCCACACACACACACACACAAAATCATTTGCAGGTTAATTTATCATTATCACCAAAAATACTGTGAAAGCACCTGGCACAAAAAGACCTCTATCACTGAGTACACTGCTAAGTCAACAAATCCTCTTTAGAAATGGCCACGGCCTATGAAAGCGGGCTGTATTACTTCTGACCCTTCCTGCTTGTATCCGACAACCTTTCTGGCAGGGGTACAACCCGTCACAACCAAAAACCGTTAAAGATCTGTCATGATAATAACAAAACAATATCTTACATGAAATACAAAACACAACAAGCATTCCAAACATTAAAGAGCTTGCACAAGACGGTCTTCTAAGTATTTTGTTTTTAGACTCTAGGTAATTAAAATAAAGGTATACAGCCACGGAACGTTGAACTTAATGAATCCCACCTGTCCAACTAAGCATCTATCAAAGTATAAATTCTGTTAGGATATTGTCGACTTTTACACAAATACAGCTTCTCCAATGGCATGGACCGGACCTGGCCCAGCTCTACATGATTTGGTTATGTGGATTGTACGGTGAACCTGAAACTGAGTTGCCAAAACTAGAACTATTTTTTGTTGAGTTTATGATTTCTGAGGAGATTATATTTCTGAAAAATATATGTTATATTTATTACAAGAGTTCCTACATCTATTTATACTAAAATTCTATCTAAGTTACCATTTGTACTATTTTGCTATTTATGTCTATACGGTACACGTTACCGTTTATTTTATTTCTACAAAAGCCTATTTCATATTTCCTTTATTCTTGACCTCTTGATCTATGATGAGTGTCTGAGATCAATTCTTCTATATTTCTTCTTTATTTTCAACACTCCTCCTCAAGCTAGGAATATATATGTCATACAATCCGAGCTTCCTAGTGATAACCTCAAAATGTGTCGGATCCAAACCTTTGGTAAAAACATCCGCTAATTGATCTTTACTTCTCACAAACGGTGTTTCTATTTCTTTGGCTTGGACCTTCTCTCTAATAAAGTGGCAATCCACTTCTATGTGTTTTGTTCTTTCGTGAAACACCAGATTTGATGCAATATGTCGAGCGAAATTATTGTCGCAATACATCTTCATAGGTTGATCAAATTCGATGCTCATATCTCTAAGTAGTTGTTTGATCCATATTAGTTCACTTGCAGTGGATGCCATGGCTCGGTACTCTGCCTCCGCGCTAGATCGAGCCATGACATTTTGTTTCTTACTTTTCCATATGACTAAATTTGCGCCTACAAATGTGCAAAAACCGGTGGTGGATTTTCTATCAAAGCTACCGGCCCAATCTGCATCGGAATAGCCACATATTTCATTAGAATTATTGCTTTTCATTTTTATGCCTTTTCCGGGATTTCTTTTTAAATATCTTAATATTCTATTTACGGCCTCCAAATGAGGCGTTCTTGGTGAATGCATAAATTTACTAATTTGACTTACGGAAAAGGAAATATCCGGACGTGTTACCGTGAGATAAATTAATTTTCCTACAAGTCTTTGAAATTGGTTTATGTCTTCTAATAGTTCACCATCCTCGGTATTTAATTTATATTTTGTATCAATTGGTGTAGAGACCGGTTTGCAACCTAGTTTACCGGTTTCTTTTAACAAGTCTAAAGTATATTTACGTTGTGAAATGAAGAGGCCTTTATCCGAAAATGCTACTTCTATTCCCAAAAAATATTTTAAGTATCCTAGATCTTTAATGTCAAATTTTTCTTTTAGTTGGGATTTGATTTTTCTAATTTCCTCTAAATTATTCCCGGTAATTATTAGGTCATCTACATATACCAACACAAGAGTTATATTTTTTCCTTCATTTTTGATAAACAAGGAGTGGTCGGCACTACTTATCTTAAAATTACATGAATTTAAATATGAGCTAAGTTTGCCATACCATGCCCGAGGAGATTGCTTCAATCTGTAGATTGATTTGTTTAACCTACAAATTATATTAGAATTGTTTTTCATTTTATGGCCAGGTGGTAGTGTCATGTACACCTCCTCTTCAAGTGTTTCTTGAAGAAAAGCATTTTTTACATCCATTTGGTATAGGTTCCAATCATTGTTTACCGCAATAGAAAATAAAATTCTAACGGTATTCATTTTTGCTACCGGTGCAAAGGTTTCGTTATAATCTATACCATAGGTTTGAGTATATCATTTGGCCACTAATCTTGCTTTATACCGTTCTATGGAACCATCACTATTGAACTTGGTTTTATATACCCATTTGCATCCAACGGATTTTTTATTTTTTGGTAATGGAACAATTACCCAAGTTTCATTTTTCTCAAGGGCTTTTAATTCTTCTTCCATAGCCTTGCACCATACCGGGTTTGTCATTGCTTCTTGGTAATTATTTGGCTCAATTTCTTTTTCAATAGAAGTAAGAAATGCATTGTATTCGGATGAAATATTTTTGTATGATACAAATTCTTCTATCGGATATTGTACCGTATATGTTACAAAATCCCTAAGTCTAGTAGATGGTTGAGTTATTCTTGAGGATCTTCTTGTCATTGTAGTTTCTTCTTCCTCACTATTATTGTTATTATTATTATTTATTGCTTCTTCATGATTATTTGATTCATTTTCGTAGTCCTCATTTGGTATGAAATCTAAATCATCTAAGAGAGGTGCTATTGGTCTAACTTGATCATTTTTAAGTGGTTTATCATTAATCTCACTCTTTTTAAAATATGGTTCATCTTCACAAAATATCACATCTCTAGATATAAATACTTTTTTATTAATTGGGTCATAGCACTTATAGCCTTTTTTATATGGTGAATACCCTAAAAAAATAGCTTTTGTTGACATAAAATCAAACTTGTCTTTTCTTTTAATGTGAACAAAACATACACAACCAAAAACTCTTAAATGATCTAGATTCTTTTTTTGTTGGTAAAGAATTTCGGTTGGACTCTTATTTTCTAAAGTAACACTAGGTAATCTATTAATTAGATGTGTAGCACAAAGGATGGCATCCGACCAATATATTTTTGGAACATTATTTTGAAATAATAATGCACGTGTTATTTCTAATAAATGTCTATTTTTTCTTTCCGACACTCCATTTTGTTCGGGAGTGTTTATGCAAGTTGTTTGATGTATGATTCATTTTTCTTTAAAAAGACTAGTAAAATTTTTATTTACAAATTCCGTTCCATTATCCGACCTAAAAATTTTAAGTTTAGCGTTGAATTGAGTTTCTATAAGACATAGAAATTCTCTAAAACACAAAAAAAACTCATCTTTTGATTTAAGTAAATACAACCATATAGCTTTAGAAAAATCATCAATAAATATCACAAAATACTTAAATCCATTATACGAATTAATTGGGGCCGGACCCCATACATCGGAGTGGACTAAATCAAACGAGGCTTCACTTCTACTAGTGGAAAGTGAAAAGGGAAGTCTCGTTTGTTTTGCCAACTTACATATATCACAATTAATACAACTAGAATTTGAAAATTTTAAACAATATTTAAGATCATGTTGGAGGGATGCCCAAGTCTCTTGTGCCATCTATCATAATTAATTGAGCTTGCGGAAGCACAAAATTTTAATTTTTCTAAGTCCAAAAGATAATGTCCATTTCTAAGAAATCCTTCATCAATCTTGTCTCCGGTTATCCGGTCCTGAAATATTACATTTTTATACGAGAATATTACATTACAATTAAGCTCTTGTGTTAATTTTTTAACCGAAAGTAAATTTATAGGAAATGTTTTTAAAAATAACACGTTACTAATTTTTTTTGTTGCTCAAAACAATTTCCCCTAAACAATTGATTTTTTCTTTCATACCATTGGCTACGGTCACATATTGATCATTTTTTGGTATTGTCAAATTTTCAAGGAAATTTTCATTTCCAAACATGTGATCGGTTGCACCACTATCAACAATTATTTGGTTAAATAAATTAAAATTATTTGAGTGAGATACAATACCACATGAGCTAGCAGAATTTTGAGCAAGCAACGCGGATAATTGTTGAAGAATCTGCTGCATTTGATCCCCTGACCCACTTGACCCGCCAGCTCCTTGGTTGCTTGAACCCGGTTCACTCAAATCATTTGGTTTATTAAACAATGGGTTTTCATTTGGTTTAATTAAATGTGGTATTTCGATTGAGGCAGAGAAGCCCCCACGCAAGCCTCCTTCTTTCTCTTTCTTTTTCTCTTCGTTCTAGCCTCCCCCTCCGCCTCTCTTCGAATCCATCTCAATCCACCACTTCGGCCGAAGGTTTGGATGAAAAAAATAACACTTCTCGGCCTTGTGACCCTCCTTCTTGCAATGAGAGCACTTCTCATCTCTTAAATTCGTCTAATTTTGATGATTTTGAGAACTAGGGTTTCGGTGATTTTGGGGAAACCTTACGGCGTGGCCGTGGGGATTGTGTCCCTCGCCATGGCTGGCTTGTGGACCCCCCATAGCCTCCCGAAGTGAGTCCTCGCGTTGAATTTGGTTGACTACCTCGGAGAAGGTAGGGAGCTCGGGTGCTCGAATGATTTGTGACCGAATGACCTCGTAGCTTGAATCAAGGCCGGTGAGGTATGAAAAGATTTGATCCTCCTCTTTTCATTTTTTGAGTTCTTTTGCATTTGTTGTGAATGGTCTATAAACGTTGAGTTCATCATATTTCTTTTTGTGAGAAGCTAGGTATTCCATATGGGTTCTGATCCCTTTTTTTTCTTGTTGAATTTCTAGATGGAGGCGATAAACATGGGAATGATTTTGTTGTTGCCCGTAAAAAGCCCGAATTTCTTCCCATAGTTCTTGTGAGGTGTCACAATCTTGGAGAAACAAGTCAATGACTTGTTGCTCCATGGACCCGTATAACAGAGACATAACTGTATGGTCTTCTTTTTGCCATTTTCGGATTATTAGTTTTTCGGCCTCAGTTGGTTTATTTGGGTCTAACGGTTTTGGTTTTGCCTTATCTCATGTGATGAAATCAATTTTGTCCCTACCACTAAGGGTAATAGAAACTGATTTGGCCCATGATATATAATTCGTACCATTTAGCAATTGCAAAGTGAGTTTCGATGGGTTGGTAGCCTCGTAAGATTGCTGACCCCATTGATCCATTTTTGCACTATTTGTGGAGAATTTCTGCTTATGAGTATGATTGAGGGATTATCGAAAGCTTGGAGCTTTGTCGGATTATTGGATATTATCAGAATCGAGCCTGTAGCTCAGATACCATGTTGAGTTTATGATTTCTGAGGAGATTATATTTCTGAAAAATATATGTTATATTTATTACAAGAGTTCCTACATCTATTTATACTAAAATTCTATCTAAGTTACCGTTTGTACTATTTTGCTATTTATGTCTATACGGTACACGTTACCGTTTATTTTATTTCTACAAAAGCCTATTTCATATTTCCTTTATTCTTGACCTCTTGATCTATGATGAGTGTCTGAGATCAATTCTTCTATATTTCTTCTTTATTTTCAACATTTTTGGTTCCCTCAGCTTGTCCTAGCTTTGATTTAGATTGTATATTTGTGTTTAATGAACTAACAATAATTATAATGAAGAATAATACCAACTAACTAATGTCAGTAATTACAATGAAAGAGCCTTAATTGTGGAATATTAAACCCCCAGGTGCAATATTAAACCAATTTGCTTGATTGCTGATTGATATAAAAGCACTGCATATATGTTGGGGAACAAAATAAATAGATACAGTCTTTGAGAAAAAGATTGCAACATATGCTAACATCTGCTATTGGTAAAATTATTTTCTGATAAATTGCCGGTTGAGAAAAAAAAGGGGACCGGCCATTAAATGGCCAGTTTGGGTATTGTTTTTTAAAAAAAACAAAAAACGTGGACATAATTATTGATTTCTACTTTTTGTTGGATATTAATAAAAATTTCGGGGTCTGTACAGACTACCGGCAGAGTGAATGTAAATTTCTTGGTACTTACAGCTTATCTTGAAACACTAGAGAGCAGACAATTTCAGTTCATGTTGGACTATTTGTTAGCGTGAATATGAATTATTTTCTTCTTGAAGAAAAGAAGTCAAAACCCAAAGCCCTCAGTGCTCCCAAGAGAGATACTATTCCTAATAAAGAAACAGAAAGGAATAGGCCCAATAAAACCCATTCTTTATTATCTGTTTGACTTGTTGTTACTGGTCTTATCCACGTTGAATTTTGGCATATGAAGCCAACACCAACAACTCTCTTGCGCCAACACGTACCAGCAAATCATAATATATGTTAATTACCATATTTTTTATCAATAAATAATATAATTAAATAATATAGAACATAAGAAAGACTGGCTGGAAATAATGATGGTATTTGTTTCAGGGATAAAACTATTTTATTTATTTTTTCTGAAAGAAGTCATTGAGTTTATTCTTAAAAAGAATGAGGTTGGATTTTTTGTGAAACAATAGTAAAAAAGTTTCTAATAGAAAGAGTGGCGGAAACTTTTTGAAATAGAAAGAGAGGCCAACAAAACACTTTGGATCTAAAATATAATAAAATCAGCTTCAAAGTTTGGAGCCGAAATGTTTTTTTCAGATCGAATATCTATGCCATCAAAATCCCATCCACTCTTCGATTGTACAAGGTGAAGTCTTATATCAGAAATTCAGAAGCTCCTAGGTAACTTCATGGAGCGCAGCGGCTGCCTCACCATATTTCCATCACGGTGAAAGTTTCAATTCCAAATAAATAGTTAATGGCATTAATTGTAATTGAGGAAAGATGTGGTTGTCTATCAGATTGATGTTCTGGAAGCTCTTTATCTGAATTGAAAATTTAATTTGGAGGTGTGCCAATATATGCATGCACTGTTTTTGTTAGGATAACAATAAGTTTAGAAATTCAAACTAATTTCATGAATGCAAAATATTTCAAACGCAATTAGCCAGCATTAATCCAGTGCACGTATGTCAAATTTGTTGAAAATGATACTTTTCTAGAAGTATAGAATATTCAAATGTATTTATGTAAACGATTGGATATAAGTTAATATCTCATCAAATAATTATCCCTTGCTATGTTGATTTTTCTCCGATTGACTCCAAGTCATCTTGATAACAAGTGTTCTAAATTTCTCGTGGAAGAAGTGCGCCTAGCAACTTGTGCCAACAAGAATAAGAGTTACGATCGACTTGATCAAATGCACACGTCAGTTGATGGTACAACTTCTCTTGGACCTAGTGTAGGTGGTGTGGGGAAAGGGAAAAAAAAAACCATAATGATAAATTATACAACACATTGAGACTGAATCAGAAATTTCTTATGAATCTAGAAAAATAAATGTTACATCTCAATCACTGTCTGCAAAAGAAAGAAAGCTAGGTCCCGTGACTTTTTTTCCTCAAGTATGTAATAAAACAGTAAACTTTTCATCTCAATCGTTTTCAGAACCAGGGAAATGTGTTCAAAATCACACGGCTCTTCCTAGTCCAATTAGCCTGTCCACATCATCTTTTAATTTTAGTAATTGAAAAGTCATTTTTAAATAACAGATATTATTTTAAATAGAAGGAATTATATTAATGATTCTTAAAAAAAATAAAATAAATAACATTTTGACCTTAACGCAAGTATCCTATAGTCCGGTTGTTAGCTCTCAGAACCTGCACTACTAGAGAGAGAACGGTACACCCGTAAATAAATGTCATTTGAAATGCAATATTTATTATTGTATTATCTACCACATGTGACTCAAAGAGATTCTTGTTTCTAAATGCAGTATACACATGCCTTGGCAACCAGTCGTTTGATTAACTTAATCGGAATTGGAATCAGATACTTGACCGTGGAATCAGAATCAGATGAATCGGCCGGAATCGGAAGAATAGGATCGGAAACTCATCTATTTTTGGCAAAATCTCGTTTTGTAGTCAAAATATAGGAAAACATTGGTAAAAAAAATAATTTATAAGAAAAGTATGTAGACAAAAGATTATAGTCAAATAATCTGCTAATTATATAATATAATACAAACATTACAAATAGATCACACTTTTTATGCAAACTAGCTATTATGTATGCATAGAAAAGCAAGATTACATTGGCAGAATAAATTTAGTACATGATTATGTTGACAAGGTATGTGTTAAATTTTTTTTCGAGTTCCAATTAAGTTTGCATAATTTGATTTTCTTTTTTTTGTAATTTGAAATCATAGATTAGGAATTGCTATGAAAAAAAAATGTAAAATAACCGAAGTACTTAGTCTGACTCAGACTTGACTTGGCCTAACTCGGGCTAACTCAGCCTGACTCAGACTGACTAGGACTGGCTTGGCTTAATAATCGGATAACTCGGCTGAGTCAAACACTATTCAACCGAGTTTCCAAACCATATGGAGTATTCAATCAATTTGTATTATCCAAATAATACTAAAATTGGCATCTTGCTTTACTAAACAAGAAAAATATTTTTTATCTTTAAGAATGATATGAGTTGTTGAACTTTTAGTGAGACATGTATATTTATCATTCTTGTTATTGGTAGCCGAAAGAATATTCATTCTTTATTGAAATATAAAAGCAAATAAATCAATACCAAAGCCTTCAAATCAAGAATATATCAATGTTTACCTTCAATCTTCAATTAGTAGAACTGTCATGCTAATTAAATGTTATAAAATAAAGAAAAATAAATAAGATAGAAAGCATGTATGAAGGCTGATTATTTTCTTAATAATATATTTTTCATATGTGTAATGCAATTTTACAAAACTTCTATTTCTAGGCAACAAATTTTAAATAAAAAACCATCTGAATTAATTCTAATAATAAATGGGAGATGAAAAATATTTTTTTGAGAAAAGAAAATGACTAATGGACATCCATTTATTATTAATTTAGAACAACGATCTTTTATTTATTTTTTATTTTTTTGAGATGGTTCGGTTTGGCAAATTGTCAAATCTGAAATTAACAATATGGCATGCATGAGGTAGAGGTAAAAGATTCAATGAGTACTCATTTGAGCTAATGAGGATACTTGATCATGAGAGTTGAAAGCAGAACGTAGCATGCTCACTATGTACAAGGCTAGAGCGCAAAGTTTTATTTATTTTAGATTCTTGTACGTTATATTTAAGGAAGCTAATAATAGTACTCGCACTCAAACAGCTGCAAAATTTATGCGCCATAATTAGCATAACTAGCTGAGGGATCTCAAAAACTCCAGTACTTAATATTTTCTCTAAATTAGTATTTATAGTAATGAAGTGTACATTTTTACATAAATAATTGTCTCCCAACCAAATCTCTTGCGGCATTAATACATGTATTGGACCACTCAAACTACAATTTTTTTTTATAAACCATAATTAAACACCAATATTTATGGTCAAATAAAAACAGTAATAAACGGTTCATTGCTTTAATTAAACGATTGGATAAAGCATCACTAGAACCCCTAAGCAACCACTCAATGCATTGACAAAGAAACTTCGCTTTGAAGTTTGAAATTATCCTGTCTATAAAAAAATGAAAATATTTTATTCTTCCATCAAATATCACATTCTTCTGTCTATGTGTGTCTTGGGTCAACGGATGCATTGCCCCGGTAGTTTCCAGGAAACTAATCCTTTATTCCTCTCGTCGATAGGCAATATTGTCTAGTTCTTCGAGTAATTGTGTAAACATATTAAATCAGAAAATTTTCTTTCCATAGTCTCACAACAGTTGAATGCATTGCGTAGATGTCATCCAAGTCCCTCCCATATTTACAAAATCCACCATACATTTTTTTATTGTTCACTTTTTGAATTTGTCCATGATTTCTCCTCTTGTGGCATAAAACGTATTCTGGTCGTTAAGCTGAGTAAATGTTTGTCTTGTCTCATACAAGTAATTAAGTATCTGAGCAGTCTTATTATTTGCTCTGATGGTAAAAAAACCAGGTAATTTGAAGAAAGGGCAATACTTATAATTTGTTTACTAATATTAATGTTCATTTTGAGGTGATTAAATAAAGAAAATGCAGGTGTTAATAAAATTTGTGAGTTCAGATGAGGAAATAGGCAATTTATGATGAGTATATATTATATACATAATTTTGGTACTTTTAACTCTAGTATTACAGCCTCGACAGCCCAATTATTGAGGCCCTTGGAAGATGTTTGAAACATATTTATTATAAACTATTATGCACTTCTATTTAACATACATGTATATAATTATTGTTGTAAATAATTCAATGGACAGTTTAGTAAAAGTAAGTATGAACAAACAGTTGCTCTTTCTTGACCTCCGTAGCTAGAAATCATTGTAAATTTCCATTGAATCCGCAAGAATAGGTGCTGGATCAGCACACGGCATACACCTATTTAAGGAGAGTTGTGTATGGGCTATCAATCAAGGAAAAGAGAATATGGATCCACTCTTTACAAGACTAGAAGATGCATCTCATGCTGGAGATGTGAATTTATTAAAAGAGCTTCTCAAGGAAGATAAACTTTTGCTCGAGAAAGTAACTGGAAGAACATCAGGGAGAGATAGCCCCCTACATATTGCAGCAATGCTTGGACATGCTGATTTTGTTCGCAAGGTTATCTATTGCAAACCTGCGCTTACGAAGGAGCTCAACAGTCAGGGCTTGTCAGCTCTGCATTTGGCTGCCGCCCACGGTCATGTCACTGTAGTAAAGGAGTTGTTGAAGGTAATATAATCAGTTATTTTTCTTGTTTCTGATTAATAATATTTAGTTACTGATGGTACATCAATTTCTTATGAATAATATTTAGTTATTGATGGTACATCATTTTGTTAAATATATATATATATATATATATGTATGTATGTATGTATGTATGTATAGAAAACAATAAGTAAAAAAGATCCAAATGGGAACAACACTACAATATAATATGTACCATTAACTTTTAAACATTTTTTTGTAGGAAACCTTCAAGATCTTACAGTTTACAAGTGTAATTCAATTGCCTTTTTTCGTTGCAGACAAGCTTGGACCTTTGTTTATTAAGTGAGCCACGGGAAGGGCTATTGCCACTTCATGTTGCTGTTAAAAAAAGAAGGACAGCAATCATCACAGAGTTGGTGGAAGCCTGCGAGGAGGCAGTGCATGGGCTTACATATGGTGGAGAAACTATACTTCATTTGGCTGTCAAATATAATTCTTTTGACACTGTTCAGTTCCTGATTGACCGGGTGCCTGACCTTAATGCAAAGGACAACAGAGGAAATACTGTTCTGCATCACGCAATGGCAACCAAGCAATTACCAGTATGTCATAGTTTTCTATCTGATAAAATAAGTGGGTGCATATATACATCCATGATACCTTTCTAAGATTATACTTAACAAATTATATTGCACCAATTTACATTTTAGGTAATCAAATTTTTGTTGAGTAAAGGAATCAATGTGAACTCCATGAACTTGGTGTCCTTAACTCCGCTCGATGTTCTATTCGAATCACAGCCGCAGAATGGAGATCTTTTCCTTGGTGAGATGATACGAGCAGCTGGGGGGAAGACTACAGCTGAACTGTTGTTTGAACCACAACCTGACATCAGGATTTCAGTTTCAAGTGATAATTCAAACCCATTATCAATTCCAAGAACGCCACTGCAGAAACCCCATTGTCTCAACACAAAAAATCATATAGAAGAAGCAACTTTGGAGTTTCAAGAAAAGAAGAAGGAAAAGAAGCACGATCCAAAAATTCTATTGTTGGTGGCAACATTGGTGGCCACTGTCACCTTCCAAGCAGCATTAAATCCTCCAGGAGGAGTTGAACCTGATGATAAGGATCATCCCTACACTAAAGGTCGCCCAGTCCTTTCCGACTCTTTAAGTTTGTTCCAAATATTTGACATGTTTGCTCTTTTTGCATCTGTCAGTGTTATGATGCTTTTGTTATGTGCGGTCCCTCGGAAGAAAAAAATTGTGATGAGGTTCTTGGTGTGGGTGATCTGGGGTGCTGCCTTCTCCATGGGTCTGGCATTCACTATGGGCATATCTGCACTGTACAATTATAATGTTTATTATAATGATTACATGTATGATAATAGTACAAGTTATATGGATTATGCAAAGTATCAACCTGACTCTTTGCCTGCGACCCCATTCTTGCTCTACGGATGGTTCGTTCTTTTGAGGCTGAGTATCTCCTGGGTAGTAGTTCAGTTTCTGATTTTCTTGGTGAAGAAAAGCGGGTTATGGAAGCCTGTTCTACAGCGTTTTACTTTGCTAAAGAAAGGATGCTTCTTGAAGTGGCAACAATTTAATAATATAACAAAAATTAATTGGTCAAATTGTTGTGAGCTGTTCAAAAAGATAATTTGCATTGTATTGATCCTTAGTGCTCTGGCGGGCATTAGCTTTCTATGGGGGTCATACAAGTATACGGGGCTTTAGTAGGATGGAATTAATGGATGCAAAAGTTTCTTTTTAATATAGTTATTCATATTTGTATTATCTGATTTTGTTTTGATATTCAATCTTTAAAAAGATAAAATTATATGATCATCAAAAATGAAAAATAAAATCATTTCATTGTTGATTGCCATAGTGACACTTGAAGTTCTTGATAGTATCGTTATATCAATGTCAACATGCCATAATGATATGATATTTAATCGCCTTAAAAAATTTCTTATTTCGCTCCTGATTAATTATATATCTGTTTAGGAGTGATTCAGAACAAGAGAGTAAATTTTCTAGAGTACCTAAATACTATATATGTGCCAGTAACGTGAATGTGTACATGTTGTTAAGGGTGATCCATTATATTAACAAATGAAGACGTTCTTCACATACTACTAAATTATTTCATAAAAAAGAAATTAATGCCATCTGGTTGCTTGTGACATGCAAAATTACTTGCATGCTCACAATTTAGTTTTTTTTTTATTTTTCTAATATTTTTCTTTTGTGACTCTTTATTGTAAGAAGTGTTCTATAGGCTAAATAATATGGGCTAAATTAATATATTAAGTCTTATTGGACTAGGCCCAAATTCTTGATCTGATTTAATCTGATCTTAGATTAGATCACGTTTTTTGAAATGATGCAACCAGATGGTGTGACTGAATGGATGCAGCAGTTCAGTTTCAAGGGCTTTCAGATTGGTACTAGCATACCAATTGACTGTTGATTTCCGATCTGTTCGAGCGGATACTGATAAAGGCGTGACTGCTAGGCTGTTGTGTGGATCTAACACGAACAAAATGAGAAGAAGGCTACTGCTAGACTTGAAGTTTCTGCTGTACGTCTAGTGGTAAATTCTATTTTAATCTTAGAATTAGTTTTATACTTGAGTTCTGGTTTTCGGATAGTGAACAAATTTTGAACTGTTTCGAATTGTTGAACTATAACCTACCCGAAATCCCAACATTTATCTCACCTTTCTCATACATAATCCATTCAATCAATAGCACACACAAATTGTTCCATGCACGACAGACAAATGCAGTATCAATGGGCATTATATAACTATCCTAAAAAATAAACCTCACTTGTTATGGGAATATTGGTTTGTTGGCACAGGACCGGTGTAGGTTGCCTTTTGGAAAAAAAGAGTGAGCTGCTTCAGGAGGCGATAAACGAGACAACTTTTGGCAATTCTATAGAGAAAAAGAAAAAAAAAAAAAACTTCCGGGGCCTCAATGTCCACCATTAATGGTGACACATCTTGGGCCGAGTTACTAGGATATTGCTACCAAGCCTGCTATGGTTTGGCAAGCAAAACCTCACCCTCAGATATCCAACCAAGTTGTGTCAAAATCTGAGATGATTCAACACAAATTGTCTGAATTGCATAGTAGATCCACAAGAGTAAACTGATTGTTCTCCGCTGTGGCTTGTATGGTCATATGGCACGGAATTGTCATAATTCCCAATTGTGTTTTGTTTGTAACAAATATGGTCACAAGTCACGGGTGTGTCAAGTGACAACCTCTTGTTTCCCGCCAACTCCTCCATAGGAACCTTTGCCTGCGTTAAACCCTAGATCTATTGCAAACATATGAGAAAAATTTACTCAACAGAGAAAATGATTTCCTCCCATGGCAATTCCTCTCCAAACTCCAATTGTTACGCTGACTCCGATGCGTGAATCTGAGATTCTCAATAAGGAATTGCCCTGAGCTTCATTTTTTATGACATAGGTGGCTGGGATCCCAAGGGTAGAAACAACCTTAGAAAGGAAGTTTAAGAGAGCATGGCATCAATGGATTGCTACGGAGTACTCCGAGTGGCAATATCTGATCCGAGCCCCTACTAAAGCCTGGTTAGACTCTGCCACTTATAGGGGTTTTCTGACACTCAAGGATGTTCAGTTCCCAATACTTGCCTGGGAACCGGATTTCAATGACGGTATGGATATACAGCCGGTCCGGGTGCACATCACGAGTTTTCCCAAAAATCAGTGGTCATGGACGGAGGTGGAGAAGGTTTTCAACCCAATGGGTGCAAATATCTTTGAGATCGATCCTGGAACTGGAGGGCGATATGATTGGAGATTTGCACGCATAAAACTGGGAGTTAGAAACATCAGCTTGATTCCACTGGTTCACTATGTGGAATACCTTCACGGCTTCACTCTTCTGGTAAGATTCGAGTTTTTGACCTTCAAATTGAAATTGTAAATGAACACACTAAGAGTATGCATTCCTGGAGGGTTTGTTTGACTGGTCGTCTGCGTTGAAAATTGATCCAAAAATAGGAGCACGTTTTTTATAATAACTGTTAGTAGTGCTAAGTTATTTTGAGTATATGTTTATAATAGTAAGGACAGATTAGTGGGTGCTAAATTTACAGTAGGCATAGTGGTTAGTTATTTTTAGCATATTGCGTAGTGGGTGCTTAATTTAGGGAAGTTGTGGGTGATTATCTTAGAAACATTGTATTACTTTAAATACTGTAGAACTCTATGTAATTGAGTAAGAGAGAAAGGAAATAAAACGTTGTTTTTATTCAGAAAAATATTCTTCTCTCTTCAATTATTTACATACTGGCACAAAGCAGTGCAGTATTGTTGAGTTTATCCCAACAGTCTATACCCTAATGGGACGGAGTTTGGGATGCAACAAATCTAGGGAGATAACCCGGTTTTACTTGAGGGGGAAGGGAATGAAGAGATTGGGGATTTCGATAATGCTGATGGAGAGAATATGGAACGGGGAGTTGAGAAACCAGTAGAAACTTCAGCTGATGTGGTGATGGGGAATGGATCTGGAAAAAGGTCCAAGGGGCAGGACAATGGTAAAGGCCATGTGCATGGTACTCCACCCAGTGGCTGCCATACTGGTACAGGAGTAGCTAGGAAAAGGGATGATGAGAATGATGGTGCTGCTAGCACGGGCAAAAAACTGATAGGTTCGGGGATGAAAAAAATGGGATTTAATGGTAATAAAACAGGGCCTAGTGGTTTTGGTAGCAAACATGGTACAGTACCAAAAGTTGGTACCTCTAGAATTAAAGCTAAAACCAAACCTCCCCTTATTTCTACCCGTCTCTAACTCTTTTCACATATTCTCTACCCTTGACACTTCTGAAACCACCTTTCATCTTCCAAAAAATTCTCAACCCAGCAGCTCTAGGCTCAAATCACCACCAGGAAAGGAAAAAAAAAGTGGTGACTCCTTTTGTTGCAGCAAGGGCTTCACCTGCAAACCTGAGCAGAAACTTACATGGTGTTAAAAAAAAAAAAATCTCAGAGTCCTATTACTGCCAAAATGAAACTGAATGGGTGACCCAAGGTACATCTGTGAGCAGGACCAGATCTGGATTGGTGTCCTGGCTTAGAAGCTCTACACCAACAACAAATCTCACTCCTGAAACCACAGATGTTGCCACCTCCTCAAAGAAAGTTAGACAGTCTGCGAGTGCAGGTGCAGGGTGCTCCAGTCTCAATTATGGGTAGGCTCTGAAGAGAATCCGCGACAAGGAGGTTGGATCTGGTAATACTGTAGGTACACCTCTGATAAATAGCTTTCCTTATTATAGACTTACAGTAGCTCAAATTAGTGAATTATTTTAGGTTTATCAGATACAATTAGGAAATAACCAACATGATCAGTAGAATTATCGAGGCTATTCAATTAATGGATAGAGACAAATTCGAGGTAGCTAATAAAAATATTATGGCTGAAGGTAAATCTAAACCTGCTCCATTTAGACTTACTTTATAATACTTAGATGCTACAGCTATGATTGTTACACAGGGGTCACCTCGTGTTTTATGAATATATTAAACTGGAATTGTAGAGGACTTAATTCGAGTAGCAAAAAAACAGATAGTTCTTGATCTTATTATAGATAATAAAGTAGATATAATTGCAATTCAAGAGACGAAAAAGGAAGATTTTACTAGGAGATTTTGAGAAGGTTATCTACTAGATTCGATGAATGATTCTGGGTTCCATATGTGGGAAAATCGGGGGCCATTTTATTTGGATGTGATAGTAATAAGATTAAAATTTTAGCATGTACCCAACATAGATTTTATCTAGATGTTTCTTATGAAAATAAACTAGATTCTCAAAGTAACCATGTACAATAACAAGGGCTAAATAAATGGTTTCTACAAGGCTTCCTTGTGTTTTCATTGGAAACCATATACAGATTGTTATTTAGAACCATGTATGATATCTTTTGTATTTCTATAAATTTCCACCTATCTTCCAATCCTTTGTTTAACCAATAACCAATCCACATGAGGGCAATTACTTGAACTGGGAGAGAGAAGAGAGAGATCCCCTGCCAATATTTTAAAAGAATAGAAAGAAGAAGAGAGAGACAGAGATCCTTGGCACCCCCTGCCAAGCTTTCAACAAGAGAGATTGAGAGAAAGGGAGAGAGAGAGAGGGAGATCCATGGTTTGTGTGAGGCAATTACAATTGCAGTGCCTTATCTACCTGAAACTAATGATAAGCCTACTCTCGGCAACACCTCTTGTAGCATCAGCATTTCCCACTACACTGCCCGGTTGCCCAGCCAAATGTGGGAACATGACCATCCCCTACCTATTTGGAACCCGTTCTGACTGTTGCCGGGAAGGATTCCAAATAATGTGCGACGAGTCCACGATGCCTACTACAGCAATCCTCGGTATAAATATTTGTAAGTATTCCATTCGGCAACAAAAATTAAGAAAAAAAGAGCTCTTGGATTAAAAACATTAACCCTTTTATTTAATGTCTTCTTAATTTTTCTTTAGAATGGGGATTCATTTAACAATATTTGATGAAATAAAAAGTGACATTTAAATTATATGATAATTAATAGACATCTTATTTATAAAAAGCAAAAATCTTTGAATATTTTTCACATGATTTGAGAAAGAGTAGTTAAGTAAGCCGTTGTCTAGTAATTCTAATTAATTTTTAATGCATTTCTTGCAATTACTTGAGGATAATTTTACAAGTAATAATCTAATAAAAATAATAGATAGCGATAGTGTAGTATGAAAATGACAGTGTTTTCTGACTCTTTGGTAGTTGTATAAAATTACAAGTATTTGATGATGAATATGACCAATGGATAAAAATAACTATAACCATAACAATGGCTACACTAGTTATTAAATTAATGCTAGTAATACTAATAATAATGACATTATAAAAATAATAAATTATTCCACACAAAAACATACAGATAACTCCCCTATTAATTTCATAATGCTATTAATTCTCTTCATTTTTTCTGATTAAATTTTCTTAGCGAAATATTTTACTCAGTCATGTATTGGTAATTTCAGACAAAAGGAAGAATATAAAAATTAAAAAATACTACCAGATGATGGACAACCACCATTGTGTGTTTAGTAAAAGCAGATCGAAATTGCAACAAATAATTTTGCTGAAACTCGCATATTAGGCACGGGAGACCAAGGGAAGGTGTACAAGGGGTGGTTAGAAAATAACCAGTCCTTCTTTCGCAAATAAACCAGAAGAACATAGTGAGATTATTCAGTTGTTGTTTAGAGGTTAAAATCCCTATGTTGGTCTATGAGTTTGTTTCAAATGGGACTCTATGAATTGCTTCACGAAAAGAGTAACACATGGCAAAAAGTTGCTCTGGACTCGGCAGAGGCACTTGATTATCTGCACACTTCCATCTCTCAAACTATTCTTCATGGTGATGTTAAGTCGGCCAACATACTTTTAGAAATTGATTACGGTGCCAAAATCTCTGATTTTGGTGACCTTGGTCCAAACGATGACACACAAGTTGTCAAGGTAGTACAGGGGACCCGGGGTTACTTAGATCCCAAGTACGTTGCCACAGAAGTATTAACTAAAAGAGTGATGTGTATAGTTTTCGGGTAGTGCTCTTGGAGCTTATTACCAGGAAGTATGCCATTTTCAGAGATGAGACATACGAAAGAAAGCATTGAATTGGCATCATGCTTTGTTTCAAACGCGAGAATAAACAATCTTCATGAGTTGTTAGACAAGGATATTGTTAATAACAATGAGAAGGTTATTGAGGTTCTCCATGAAGTGACCGAGCTTGCCATTTGGTGCCCAAGTGTGAGAGGAGAAGATCGACCAACAATGAGGCAAGTTGTGGAGAAACTGCAAAATTTAGTAAGACTTGATAGCAGCCAGCTGGGCTCAGAAACAGTTCAAGAAGAGACAGAGAGCTTATTAGAGGAATCAACATTTTATACTACATCAGATGCATCTGAATTTCACGGTACTCATTATAGCTCAGTGCTGGAAATTGAAACCGAGGTTCCCAGGTGAACTAGATTCAGCAGCATAAATTTATTTGATTATCTCAAGATGCATGGCTTCTTTCATGTTGTTTAAAATTATATTAGTGTTTATCTGTATGCATTTCTTAATGTCTATATTAAAATATTATCTTTAGACTGTCCATATTAAAAAGATTCATATGTCAATTCAAAATATTTTATAGAATAAATTAGTACTATATATTACAACGATTGTTAAAAGGACTAACATGTTAAATATATTTGACAAAACACATTTTATAATGAATATATAAGACTTTACAAATCTGTAAATCTGTGTATATTTTGAGACATTCGATGATATTTGAAATTATCTATATTACGGCGGATCATTGAACCAATGGTCATCAGTCAAAGAAGAAAAGACAAAAATTCAAATAACTGAAATTTAAAAGAAAACTTAAACATTATCTGAAACATGTAACTTATTAGTAAGCCAAACGCAAATATCTTATACTAATAAATTATAGGATACTGATAATTATCCCCGCACTCTCATCCCTACACTCTTCAAACAAATCTCAAACTAAATGGAGGGACCATGTATATTTTTAGAGGTGAGTCTTTTTATCTTATTTCAATCTTGTTCATATTTCTGACGATCTATGAGAAATTTTGCAAATTTGAAATCACGAACGTCTTCTATATAATTTTATTTTTCAAATGAGATCCATAATAACATACTTTCTAACACGTCGTTACACATATATTTATCATACAAATATTTATATCTATATTTGCAAATATTTTTTACATATGATAGTGACTGACATATAAAAGTACTAATATAAAGTACTACAAGTATTTATACTTATACACCAGAGTATTTATAGGTCATTCTTAAAATTTAGAATTTGATGATGAGACATAAATTATGGCCCAACATTTGGTTGTAAGTAATGGTAATAATACTATAGCTTTCAATTAGGGAAGTTTTAACACTACACCAAATTTGATTTTTTGCAACACCACATTGCAACTAATAAAATAATTGGTTGCATTAAATTAATAATATTGCTACGAAATTAATTAGTTGTATTTGAATATATTTATTGCAACGGAATAATTCTTATTGCAACTAAAGTTAGTTGTTGCCCAAAAAAACATATTGCAACCAAATAATATTTATTGCAACTAGTTATTTTCGTTGTCAAATCTAATTTAATTGAGGTGGTGGCTTGGAGAATGCTGGAACAAAGAGGCCCAAAATTGAGGGCCCATTCGCTGTCAATTTCAGTATCGATAAGTTTCTTGCGCTCTCCCTTTCCACGAAATTGAGGGGCCAGTTGGCCCAGTTCAGTCTCACGACTTCTTCATCGCTTCTCCCTTCCCCTTCCAGCATCGATAACTCTTCCGCTCACCTCCCATTCTTCCTCCGCTGATTTTCTCCTCCCCTTCTCCTCGTCCGCTCACCTCCTTCCCACCGTCCACACCCTTCTCCTCGTTCTTCTCCTCTGCTTATCTCCATCTCAGTAGCGTCAACTATTCCTAAAATCTGCTACCCTCCTCCTTCGGATTTGGCTTTATTAAGGTACTTCCATCTAAACGCAGACGTATTTCAATTTGTGCAAACTGAACTGATACCAGCCACAATTCTGGGAAATTTCGGCCATGGCTCAATGGCCCTCATACTGGCAGAAAACCAGAACTGCACAGTGCATTGTACTGTCACCAAAACCGAGTTGCATAAACCTACCAAATCGACCAAGCTTTGGGACTCTATAATTTTTTATAATTTTTGGATGTGTACTTCATGCCCTAACAAGCATTTTGATACAAAGAAATAAAATTTCCATGTAGCCAATTGTCTGTAATTATTTTCCAAATTCTGGATGTCAGTGAGGGCAAAACAGTCAATAAGTCAGATCTTTGGTTCTATGCTCAGAAGTGTGGCTCTATTCAGTTGTTATTATTTTTTGACAATGTTTTAAATTAATTTAACATAGTTATTTTTTTGTATTTGGTTTTCATTTTTAATCAATTGTCTTCTATTTTTCACTGTCAGGTTGTTGTACCAGTTGTGCAGTACCAATATTGGCCTACAATTGTCTTCTATTTTGAAAATTCAGGTAAAATCTTGGCTGTGTGCACGCTACAGGGACAACGAATTGTGTTTGATTGAGCTACTTTAGCGAAAGCCAATGCAACAAAATCCTTCATTCCTTTTACATATCCAGCGCTGCTTCTATCAAGCTGTAACCAACTCTTATCCATCATAATGTACTTCTTACTAACCTGCAATAAGGAATCCTTAGTAATTCATGGTTGTTATTTCTGAGCTGCTCTGTCTATTTCTTTCGACCAGCTTTGTTCGAAAATAACTCAAATGGACAGGTAGAAGATAACCTCCCAATTATTGTAATGCGTAATGCAAAAAAAAAAAAAAAAAAAAGCAATTTGCAAATAATTGCAATATATGTACAAAAAAAAAACTATGCATAGATGTTGAACAGAGGCGCAAGCAGAGGTATGAAGAAACAAATTAATTTACAAATAACCTACTATAATTGAGAAACTTAATTAATAGAAATTTAATTTACATAAGCTTACTGATCAGAGGTGCAGCAGAGGGGATGCAGCGGGGGGCATAGAAGGATAAATTGGTCGATTCAAATTGGCATCGGCTGATTCGAACCAGAAACAGCCGCCGGCGAGTCGATTTTGGACCGAGTTACCCGGTTAGCAATTTTTAACTGATTGTTGACGTTTTAGTGCAGATTCTCACTGTTGGAAGCGATTCTTCAGAAGAAGCGAACAAATTTGATTGTGTGACGACCCGGCTTTGTGAAGGAAAGTGATGCACGGAAGGGGATGAGTGGAAGGGGAGCACAACTGTCGGCCGGTGATTGGGAAGGAGATTTGGGAAGAGGGAGAAACGCCGGTAAATTGGTTAATTCTGTGTAATAGTTAACAAAGAGGTCGGGGGTTTCAAGTTTTAACCGTTCTTTATAGCGCATGCACTACTTTGTTAAAAATAGAATGTAACTGAACATATACAACCAAAATTAGAATAAAACCAAGTGGCGCTCGAGAAATTATAGTATTGTCTATAGTTAAATATTTCTGTCGTTAAAAATAGAAGATAACTGAACATATAATACTACTCAAATTAGAAGAAAAAAAACAACTGGCGCTCGAGAAATAATATTTTCTATAGTTAAATATTTCTATAATGAGTAGAGTTAAGTGAGGCAGTTGTACAGAGCAAAAATTAGCAAATTGTATTGGTGAAGTTTTTGTTGAGCATATAGCAGATTTTCCAACACGACAGTACGTATTTTGTCAAGAATCTCCACAACAGACCTATGTAATTCTAAAAAATATCCTAAGTTTATCTCTGATTTTTTTACCCAAAATTACCTCTGCAGACTCAGAAAAATTTAGACAAATCCACATCAATTCATACATTACTGTTCTCGTACACAACAACTCAGAAAAATCCTAACAAATCCATAACAGTTCTCATCACGAAAAAAAAAGGAAAAAAAAGGATTAAATAATAGTTCTCATACACAACAATTCAGACATTACTGTTCAGTTAAATCTAACAGATTGATTTTTTTTACCTCACATTTTTGGTTGAAACGCAGCCATGATCTCCTGATGCACACGTTGACGAATACTTTCTTCCATTGCCTTTAGTTGTCTTTCCGGTGTGGCACGTTCTTTTGCAAGCTCAGCTCTGAGTTCAGCATTACTCTCTTGAACCTCCTCCATTCTGGCAGTAAGGTTTTCATTGATCTCCAGACACTCCTTGAGTTGTTCATTCGTGTGTTCATCTGAATTGGTCGATTTGGCCATATAGCCACGACCATGCAAATAGCCTGACCCATTGCCAGCAACATCCTGAAATATTTCATTTTGTTCAACTGGAGATAAGAGTTCTCCTGTCGCATTCTCTCTCTCTCCAATGGTGGCCTGCACATTATCCTAATAATAGAAGTTGAGGTACGTTTAGAAAAGGTGTGTATATATATATATATAGCATACACTATGAAAATTGAATAATCAAGTTTTAACAAAAAATAGAACTATGAAACTTGTAATTTTTATTTCTACAGATGGATTGGGCTTCTCAGTAGTATATTGTAACTTCTATTGAATCTCTTGTATTTTTGGACTTCTTATTATCAATACAATTGTTGACTAAATTCCACCATTTTATGCCTCTTGTATTTTACTGAGACGAGTAAACCTTCCCAAAAAAAATGGTAACTATAATATATACTATATGTACTCACATATAATTCTTTCGATGCTGCATCAAGCCATTTGCCATCCTTGGTATGGGTTATTAACCACAAATTTAGGTCATTAGGCTCCTCTTGTGTATCTTCATCACGCTATCATTGAAAATTTTTAAGATGAACCACAATTAGTGGTTATTCAAGGCACACAACCAAAAGAATGAATATTTAATCAGATAATTGAATAATAGTACATACATTTTCGTAACTCATTTGAGAGAAGGACTTGCTCCCACAACTGTGATTGAACTTTCTTTTTCCCCGATTGGCTGAATTTGTTTCACTCTTCTTCTATAATATATAAATAGAGAAAGTCAGCTTGCAAAACTATAGTAAAATTGGGGGAAAATATGAGCAGATTAATGTATTCTAATTAGTTACAAGCAATGTTATTAGAATAGTATTGATACAGAGTATTTTTAAATTAATTCTGTTTTTGCAAGCTCTCTTCATAGGATTTCACAAGTCAAACTAGAAAAGCAAGCAAAAGAAAAAAGACGAGGGTAACTACAATTGTGTTTAAACCTGTTAAAGGTCAACTGGTCAAGGAGAAATAGACATATATATATATAAATCTGGAGATTCATTAATATTAACCATTCAAAATCCTTTCTCACTCATTTCAGCAGGAACAATCAATTTATTCAACTCAGGTCACCATTATCCATTAATTGTTTCAATCGTACCTTAAATTTTTCTGTACCAAAATAGTAAATGAGATGCTTCCAATCGTTCATATTGAGCTCTTTAGGCTTGTGATTGAGGCGTTCTTCATCATTTGCATATGCTCGGTAAGTAGCTGCTAAGTTGGAGCGCCAAGTTTTGTACCTTTGACCGGCAATTTTTAATATCTTTTGTTTGGTACTTTCATCATCTTTCAAGTCCCAATGATCCTGTATTAGAACAAATAGGAATTCATACCATCACTAATGAATTTTCTTTACCAAAATACATAAGCAGATTTTAAATTTAGCAACCATCTAAATTCAGAAACTGTGAAGGACCATGGCTTATTCAGAAACTGTGACGGACGAGCGGTGCCTCAAGATATCCGGAAAGACCATGGCTTATAAGAACTTGCAAGATTTAGAATTACAGAGAAAATATTTCTCTTGGTTTAAAGTAGTGCTGGTTCGATGGGTGACCTTACAAGTTACAATATCACACCATGGTCACAGTCAAGACGAGCGGTGCTGATTTAGAATTACAGAGAATTATTATTTAAGTCACGAAGACCTCCTCTCATTAGTTGCCTATGACCAGTACATAAGCAGATTGTGTTGCTTATGTATAACTTGAAAAAATAATAATTCTTACCAGCACTTTCTCTACAATATTCTCTTTCTCACCGTTTGGAACTTTGGACCATGTTTCGACTCCTACAAGTGGAGCATGTTGTCGCATTTGAATAACTATTTCATCAATAAATGATCTCCTATTAACACCAACTGCGCCACCAAGTCTTGTAGAGAATTGAATCGGGAGCTTACCCGGTTTACTTGCACGCCACTTTTTTGTTGCCTTGTGGCCCTTGACAACACCACGTACATTTCTTATATTTGCCATCAAACCTGCGAACGAAAAATTCAAGATTGTATTAGACATATTTATTGACAAATTAATAACTCCATATGTATATAAAATAGAGAATATATACCATTCCCTTCATCTTCTACAATTCTAGCATGGCGTGCATGTGACGGCCAATTTTGTTGAGCAGCCATTTTTCAAAATCTACAATCAATCAATATGATAGATGGTAAAAATTTGCATAACTAAATCAAATTTGACTGGAACATGGAACAAACTGACATCTAACATGGGCCACAAGGGGTTTCTACAGAGCAATTCAGGGCTTGATTATAAAAGAAATAAACTTTTTCTTAACCAAAAATAAGAAGTGAATTCATTATTACTGCTGAAATAGAGATTGAGAGAGAAGGGAAGGAACCTAGAAAAACAGATTGATCATTAACTCACAGAGAACGCACGGGGGGTTTATATTTCAATTGGTGGGAATAAGTAATAACTGCACATTAAATTCAAACTGGTGCGAATTTTAATTTGGCGCCGGACTATAATGATACGAATTGGTACGAATTGTAAAATTTAATTTAAAAGCAAAAATTTAGGTGCGGTTATTACATTCGCGCCAAATCAGATTGAGAAGTAATATTACTGACATAGGAGCATAGAAGGCAAACCCGGCCGATTCAGACTGGAACCGGCCCAGTCGGACCAGAATCGACTTTATCGATCCTATTTTGGCCCGGTTTACTCGGAAAGTGAGTTTTAGAGGGAAAAACGGGTTGAACTGTGTTGAATCGACCGTGTCTGCGCCTATTGCAGACCAATTCTTGTACTGTGGACCGGTTCTCATGATCTGAATGAGAATCGCTATAGCTTGATTTGAGATTTAAGTTGCATTTTGCATTGCTTTTTAAGAAAGACATTGAACTTCGTAATATCTGGATGGAGGAGAGAGGACCAATCCCCAATTATTTATTTGTTTGAATAGACCTGGTGCATATATTTTAACTTAAAAAAATTTAAAATTGCTAATGGTTCATGGTGAACCTTGACCATTTTATACTTGTCCCAATGAACTATTATTTTAATTAAAAAGATTTGTCCTAATATTTGAGCTTTATGTAATCAGATACATATAATTTGTGGATATGAATATAATACAGATGTGATTTATACATAAACGGATTGGATATTGATATAGATACATATACTATCTCAATTTCAAAATCGGATACATACACAAATATGGATAATTGTCCACATTGGTATTTTCATTTAATTTATCGGGTAACTATTAGTGTGGATATGCATAATTATCTGTATGAGTAATTTTTAATTTTTCAAATATCTGTTTGTGTGGATACATATACAAATACAAAAAAGTATTCGTATCTGTACTTTTTTTATCCATTTGTATTAGAATTATATGTTCTTGCAGATGAATATATATATTTCTGTTAGTATATTTTTATTAAAAATATGGTTATATTGGTGGTTAATTTTTATTAAAGAGATATATGTGTATTGACATAACAAGTTTATATTGGTGGTTAATTTTTATTTTGTTCACCATGATGATTAAATATCCGGATTATATTTCATTTTATTTTGAGGAGGTATCAAGTTACAACAAGCATTTTTTGTATTTTCAAAGTTCAAATTGTTGATCCAAACCATTAGATGTGATATCTACAATAAAATGTGCTTGGAGACCAAATTTTACATTTTTTGGAATTTTTTTTACTATTTATTAAGATGAGTACAAAATTCAATGGTCTGAATTTAACTAGTTTTTGTACCCATCTTAATAAATAGTAAACAAAATCCAAAAAATGTAAAATTTGGTCTCCAAGCACATTTTATTGTAGAGATCACATCTAACGATTTGGACTTTGAAAAATATAGAAAATGTTTGTTGTAACTTGATCCCTCATCTTTTATTTTATATTTTAATGAAAAATGATTTATTGAATAATATGTTAATTTTATTTCAATATTTAAATTAGATATTTTAAAGAATTATGTATGTATTTGTATTTGTATTTGTATATGTTTAATTTTAATGCATTCAGTAATTATTATTTTTGTGACCAAGTGACTTATGTTAACTTAATTTCAAAGTTTATAAACTTGACATGTAAATGCATCAATCACAAACTAGATTGCTCAGATTCATCGTTTGAAATTTAATTCCATTGATTTTGAAATCAAACTCACCAAATTAAGAGCTTAGTATGCTTAAGAACACCTTAGTCCTACTCTTACATATGATTCATTACAAAGGATAAACATAATTATTTATGCTAATTATACGACATTATACTAAATTAATGGATTGAGCTGTCCCACAAAAATTATGCTAAATTATACGACATTATACTAAATTATGCTAATTACACTAAAATGACTAAATTATACTAAATTATCCTAATTATGCTAATTATACTAAATTATGATACATTATACTAAATTATATTAATTATACTAGAAAAAACAAAATTATGCTAAATTATACTACATTGTACTAAATTATGCTAATTACATTAAAATAACTAAATATCATAAGAGTGTCCAGGGGATATGTAACAGAATATCATAATTGACTTTACTGATCGACAGAGGAGTATAGAAGGCAAACCTAGCCAATTCAAATCGGAATCGGCCGAGTCGGACCATAATTGACTTTACTGATCTGATTTAGACTGAATAATCCACAAATACGGTTTTAAATACGGATATAGAATGAATAATTATCGGATAATCAAGTTAGATGAATTTAAAGATATGAATCCTAATTATTAAAATTTAAAGGCAAAGGCTTCTATGGAGACTGCAATTCAATTTTGAACGGGTAATTAATTTAAAAGGGAAAATGTAATTGATATAATATAATTTAGTTTATTTTAATATAATTAGTATACTTTAGTTTATTTTAGTATAATTTAGTATAATTAGCATAATTTTGGTTATTTTAGTGTATAATATAGTATAATTAGAATAATTTTAGTATAATTTAGCATAATTTAGTATAATTTAGCATTATTAGCATAATTTAGTATATTTTAGTACATTTTAGTATATTTAGCATAATTTAGTATGATGTAGCATATTTAGCATAATTTAGTATATTTTAATATAATTAGTAGAATTTAGTTTATTTTAGTATAATTTACTATAATTAGCATAATTAAGTTTATTTTTCGAATACGGATATGGACGGATACTACATAGATACGGATTGGAATACAGTGTTGGTTTCAGAAGCTGATACAAATATGGATACAAATACTTATTTGTAGCCACAACTTTTTAGCTGTTCGATATCCATTTGTGCGGATTCAAATACATAATGGAATAATTACCCATATTCAATTATTAGTATCTGTATCTGTATTCGTGTTTTTATCTGTTTGTTTTAGAATCATATATGTTTAGAGAGAAATTCATACCAATATTTTGATGTGATTTTCAGTTTCAAATGTCACAATATTTAAATTAGGTATTCAAATTATATATGTGTTTGTATATGTTTAATATTTGATACCTGGTCTGTATTTTTATCCGTTTAATATCTGATGCATATCCGTATCTATGTAATATACGATATGTATTTCGATCCGAACAAATAGAAATGTATACAAATATGATTTTACCACTATGTGTTCCACATCTGATGCATTTTCACCCCTACACGTGACTCGTTAGGTAACTAAATTTTTGAACATTGTTCCTATATTTTATATTTAGAAATATTCTCGTATTTTTATGTGTTTTGATTTTTATTTTTTCTTCTATGAACTAACTTAAGATCTGAAAAAAAAAATTAAACAGGATCACTCATGTTTAACTGTTTAGATTTATTGTGGTTTTAATTATGAACTAAACGATTAGTTATGTTGCACCAAATTTTATGCACAAATATTTTAATTATTTACAATATAGTTACAACTTTATTATTTTTTTTTACTTTAGTGTAATTTGACACGGGATATTACCACTGTTTTATTAAATTTATTACAAATGATAAACATAATTATTTGACAAAATGGGAATGTCTACCTAATTTATACGAAATAAACTGTAAGAATTTCAAGTGAAAAATTATTACAATGAATAAAAATTAGAACTCATGTGAAATAATTCCAAACAAATTGTAGCTAATTCAATATATTTTTCCAAAAAAGAATAAAAAATATATTTATAATTTAATTGGCACTTGAATACTTTCGTTCACCAACGGATGCGGACTGCCCCAAAACCCTCTGTGCAGTTAGACGAGTGCGTATCCTCTAAGGTCAGTATTATGTTTGCTTTGAGAGTCGTGCATAACATATTTAAACGGTTGGGATTTTCCATAAAGTCATGTACAGTTTGAGATATCTCAGAGGATACGAATTCCAGTTAGACGGTTAACCTCTCTATATAACATATTCCCAAATATTTTCTCAGATTAGACGGTTAACCTCTTTCACTTCCCTCATATCGTTATCGTCTCCTTTTTCTTTTCTAAATCCTCTCTCAGATTAGATGGGTTTTTTCTTCAAGTCCTCCCCCGCACAGCCTCTCCTCCGCGGTCCCCCGCACCTTCACTTTCCCGTTCCCCTTTGCCTCAACTGAGCCGTTCTCTTCACGCCTCAGTCGACTCAGTCGCCCCCAAGCCGCTCCCCGTTCGCACCGCCTCCTCTCTACCTCTATTTTCGTTTGATTTTTTGCAAATTTTGTCGTCTTTTCTCTGATTTGATCTGTTCTTTTGCAGTTCTCATCATGGGAAGACCGTCGGAGTTTTGAGACGAGATCCAGGTGCGAATCGATTCTATGCATGCTGAACTCAGTTGTCAGATTTGTGGCCTCAGAGGCCAGATCCGCAAAACGAAAGGCGTGAGTTTCTTCTCTCTTGGTCCTTTCAGATCTCGGTTAAACTCTATGTTTCATTTTAATGGGCTAATTTGCAAAATGGACTGGTGGGACGATTTATGGGCATTCCTTTTTCCTCTGCATGAAGCCACAAAATGGAACCAAAGTGTTGCAATTTCGTATGCATACCAATTTCGTTGTGATAAACAGCTTTGTTTGTGATAAATTTACTGATCTGTGAAGAAGAAAGAAGAAGAATAAGGCATCTGTGAAGAAGTACATACTTTCATATTACTTATGCACACAAATTGTTCCATAAAATGTCTAAGCGAAACTTTTCATTTCAGGGTTAGTTACTCATCCCCAATTTCCTTACCTTAACTTTTCTAATATTCTTACATCATTTCTTATTACTTTTCTGATCTTGTTTTTTAAATGAAGGGAACATAGACAGACATGCTGAGAAGAGAAGGGAAAGAAAGAAAGCTCATCTGATCTCATCTTCTTTTCTTACTAAGCTTGATTTGTTTTGTTTCATATGGAACTCAAGGGAATCAGATATGATAGTGCATGTTTGATCAGGTAATTTTCTACTAGTATTCTGCAATAAGTCTACTATTTTTTTTAGTGATTATAAGTGCTGGTGTTTGATTTAATGTCTCAGTGAGCTATAAAGGCGTTGTTGCAGTAAGGATTTGAAGATGGGGAACAATTGTTTGCATTTTTCTGATTTTGTTGCTTTTATTTATGAAAAATGAGTCTTAAAATGGGGAACAATTGGCTCCCAATTTTAGCTAAAGATACTATGAGATGAAGGCACAATAACAAAATTATTATCATGGATTTGTTGAATGTAATCCAAATCATGAGCCAGGTCAGCAAGGTGCCTAGGTGCTGCAGTTATTCTAGAAATTACGTATTTTAGGTATAGGTCTATTTTTAGTTAAGAACTAGGTGTAAACTGTGCTCTGTATTTTAGGCCTGTGCAATTATAGTTATAACTGTCATGTAATGGGTAGGTTATAGCTGTCATGGGCTAAATATGGCAGCTTTGGTTAGTGGGTGCAAAATTAGAATTATATTCTGTGTTAAATACGATGTATCTTGTATCAGTTATTAAATAAGTTGAGTTAGAAAAATCCAGATTCTGTATTTTCTGTTTTTCTATTTTCTGAAACTTCCAACAATTTTGGTATCAGAGCCTAAGGTTAGAGATCAGGGCAGATTCGACCATGGCAGAAAACATGAGCGTTTCAAATCCATCGATTCCGTTGTTCAAGGGAGACAACTACGAGTTCTGGAGCATCAAGATGCGAACTTTGCTCAAGTCGCAAGGTCTATGGGAATTGGTGGAGACGGGAGCACCGACCGCAGATCCCACACCAGCAGAAACAGCAAAGCGAGATGCAAAGGCGTTGTTCTTCATTCAACAAGCCGTAGTTGACACGGTGTTCACAAAAATAGCAGCAGCGGCATCGGCAAAGGAGGCCTGGACAACCCTGAAAACTGCATTCCAGGGAAGTTCGAAAGTCCGTGAGATAAAGCTACAAGGCTTGAGAAGAGAGTTTGAGACGTTGAACATGAATCAAGGCGAATCTGTTCAAGCATTTCTCACAAGAGTCACATCCACCGTCAACCAAATCAAGAGTTGTGGCGAAGATCTCGCTGAAAAGATCGTGGTTATGAAGGTGCTCCGCAGCCTTACAACAAAATTTGACCATGTAGTGGCAGCAATCGAAGAGTCCAAGGACCTGTCCACATACTCTTTCGACGAGTTGATGGGTTCGCTGCAAGTCCATGAAGTACGACTTCTTAGATCTGAAGAGAAGGACAATTCTAAGGCGTTCCTCACTAGAGGCAACTCAAGTAGAGGAAGAGGTCGCAGCGGTAGAGGTCGTGGAAGAGGCATGAACAGCGGAGACAACCATCAACAACAACAAACAACAAAGAAGGATATCGAGTGCTACTATTGCCACAAGTTCGGTCATGTCAAGGCAGATTGCTACAAGAAGAAGAGGGAAGATGGACAAGGCAAGCAAGGCATTGAATGCCACTATTGTCACAGAATCGGCCATGTGCAGGCTGATTGCTTCAAGAAGAAGCGTGAGGAAGAGCAAGCCAATGTTGCAGAGGAGAAAGGCAATGGGAAAGGCACCGAAACCATGCTCTTCATGACGAAAACTGACGAGAAATCAGATGTGAGTCAAGTTTGGTTTCTGGACAGCGGATGTTCTAATCACATGTCCGGTTACAAGTATCTCTTCGAAGAATTGGATGAGTCATACAAGAAGCCTGTGAAACTCGGCAACGACAAACAAATACAAGTTGAAGGTATCGGCAAGGTGGCTGTCCAAACTGCAAACAATACAAAGTATCTACACAATGTATACTACATCCCACAACTTTCACAAAATCTCCTAAGCATTGGGCAAATGATGAACAGCGGGTATGCAATCAAATTCGAAGGCAACACTTGTAAAATTGAGGAGTCATCAACAAAGCATGTGATGGCAACCATCCGGAAGACACCAAATAACTTGTTTCCCTTGGAAATAACAGAGGTTGATGATACTGCACTTGCAATAACAGAACCTAGACAAAGCAGATTATGGCATCTAAGGTACGGGCATTTAAATATCAATGGTTTGAAATTACTAAACCAGAAAAATATGGTGATAGGATTACCAGAGATAGAGGAAGTTGGGTTATGTGAAGGTTGTATACTTGGCAAACAATCAAAATTACCATTTCCAAAGGATCAATCTCTCCGTGCAACCCGAGCACTTGAAGTGGTGCATACCGATCTGTGTGGGCCCATGGAAACAACTTCAATGGGTGGAAGTAAATATTTCATGTTGTTCATTGATGATTTTAGTAGAATGACATGGGTATTCTTCATTACCTATAAGAGCGAAGCATTTAAGATGTTCAAAAAGTTCAAAGCCATGACGGAAACGCAAACCGGCATGAAACTGAAAGCGTTAAGATCAGATCGGGGTGGTGAGTATCAATCAACCGAATTCAAGAAATTTTGTGAACAAGAAGGCATCTTGCAGCAACTAACCACACCCTACACCCCCGAGCAAGAAGCATGCTGAAATCAAGAGGCATACCGAATTCTTTTTGGGCAGAAGCCGTAGCCACAGCAGTCTACATCCTCAACCTTTCACCGACAAAGGCAGTCATGAACAAAACTCCGTATGAGGCGTGGTTCAGAAGGAAACCAACCGTGAGTCACTTACGAGTCTTTGGATGCATTGCGTACACTCTTATCAACTCGCACAACCGAAAGAAGTTGGATGCCAAATCTGAAAAGTGCATATTTATAGGGTACTGCATTCAATCGAAGGGATATAGACTCTACAACCCTGAAACAAAGAAGACAATTGTCAGCCGCAACGTGATGTTTGATGAGAATACGAGTTGGAGATGGAATTCGGAAGGTGTTGAAGTACCGACTATTTTACAAAGTGAGGAGGATGAGGACAGCGAGCAGCCTCAATTTGAAACAAGAAGCGAGCAGCCTCAAGTCGAAACAAACCTAAACGAAGACATACCAACACCAACACGAGTTTATACAAGAAGAAGCAACCAACCACCACAGCAAAAGACCAAAACCTTGCAAGATTTATATGCAACAACACAAGTGCTTTTGGTGGCTGATCCCGAGTGCTTTGAAGAAGCCGCTGGAAAGGAAGAATGGGTTACAGCTATGAAAGAAGAAGTGCGAGCAATTGAGGAAAACAACACGTGGGAGTTAGTAGAACTGCCAAAGGATCACAAGGAAATCGGGGTCAAATGGATCTACAAAACCAAGCTCGGTCCTGATGGGAAGGTGCTCAAATACAAGGCAAGATTAGTTGTGAAGGGATATGCACAAAGGCAGGGAATTGATTACAATGAGACGTTCTCCCCTGTTGCTAGGTTTGAAACCGTTCGACTCTTGCTAGCACTAGCTGTCCAATTAAAGCAACCGGTCTTTCAACTCGATGTTAAGTCTGCTTTTTTGAATGGAGAACTAATGGAAGAGGTGTATGTCGAGCAACCTGAAGGATTCAAAGTCAAAGGCAAAGAAAACTGGGTATATCGGCTCTACAAAGCACTTTATGGCTTGAAGCAAGCCCCACGAGCGTGGTATAGCAAGGTAGATGCATGCTTTCAGACCTTAGGGTTCACAAGAAGCAAGAATGAGCCGAATCTCTACATCAAACAGAACATAGGTCTGCTGGTCGTTTGTTTATATGTTGATGATATGATCTACTTTGGTACAGATCAAGGAATGGTTCAAACATTTAAAGAACAAATGATGCGTATGTTCAAGATGACAGATTTGGGTGAGATGCATTACTTTCTAGGGCTAGAGATTGAGCAAGAAGAAGGTAATATGTTCATTTCTCAGAGGAAGTATGCCAAAGATCTAGTTGAGAAGTTCGGAATGAAAGGATGCAATCTCGTGCAAATACCATCTAATGTCAACGAAAAACTCACAGCAGAGGATGGCACAGAACAAATTGATGCAACACGATTCCGAAGTTTGGTTGGAGGCCTGATGTATTTAACACACACACGGCCCGACATCTCACACTCAGTTGGGGTCATCTCAAGGTTCATGCAAACACCGACCAAACAACACATGGGTGCAGCAAAAAGGATATTAAGGTATGTTGCAGGCACAACGAGCTATGGCCTGTGGTACAAATCTGTGGAGAATCCAAGTTTAATTGGGTATAGCGATAGTGATTGGGCAGGGAGCCTAGACGATAGAAGGAGCACATCTGGGCAAGTGTTCTTTTATGGCAACAATGCAATTTGCTGGAATTCAAAGAAGCAATCAACCGTTGCACTTTCCACAGCTGAAGCAGAATACAATGCTGTGACTTCAGCTGCACGTCAAGGGGTCTGGCTTAGGCGCATGCTAGAAGAGTTAAATTGCAAGCAAACAGGAGCAACAATAATACTTTGTGACAACCAGTCAACAATAGCAATGAGCAAAAATCCAGTGTTTCATAGTCGTACTAAACATATTGATACAAAGCAACACTTCATCCGAGAGTTAGTTGAGCAAAAGGAAATTGAATTGGAGTATGTTAATACAAATGAACAAGTTGCAGATATCATGACCAAGGCTCTTTCAAGAGAGAAGTTTGTTTGGTGTCGAAGAATGATGGATGTAGATGATTTTGGATTAAGAGGGAGTGTTGAATGTAATCCAAATCATGAGCCAGGTCAGCAAGGTGCCTAGGTGCTGCAGTTATTCTAGAAGTTACGTATTTTAGGTATAGGTCTATTTTTAGTTAAGAACTAGGTGTAAACTGTGCTCTGTATTTTAGGCGTGTGCAATTATAGTTATAACTGTCATGTAATGGGTAGGTTATAGCTGTCATGGACTAAATATGGCAGCTTTGGTTAGTGGGTGCAAAATTAGAATTATATTCTGTGTTAAATACGATGTATCTTGTATCAGTTATTAAATAAGTTGAGTTAGAAAAATCCAGATTCTGTATTTTCTGTTTTTCTATTTTCTGAAACTTCCAACAGGATTAGCATGGTTGCCTTGTGATTCCCAATTAAATCTTCTGAAAACTTCATTTTGGGCAAAATATGTAGATAGGCATAAAGAAGAAGTTATGTAGATAATATATGTGAAGCTGATTTCCCAATGGGAGCTTACTGTCATGAGCTTGCATGATTTCACAAATATAAATAAAACAAAACCAAGGACTAATTTACATAATTACAACTAATATCTTAAAAAAGCTGAGTTTGGATTTTCATTGAGATTTTGGTTTTTTGTTGCTCATTCTTTGATTTTGTAATTAGGTAGGAGGGACATTCATGAACATGTTTTGGGATTTGAAAATTTAGCTAAAGATTGAAAATTTAGAAGCTCACTTCTATTTTGGGATTTGTTTCTGTCACATAAATCTAGGGTTTTAATCCGGGATTGTGACTTTAGATACTGTCATTACAATCTATAGTGCAGAGTGCAATTGGAGGTTTTGTCATTTATTTCAAAGTTAAGTGAGAGATAATTACAAATAGAAAGATTCCATATTTGAGTGAGGCTATGGTATATGCATAGCGCATATTGGCCTGTACTATGGATCAATAGTTTTATTTTCAAAGTCCAAAAAGTTGATCATAACTATTCAACATGATTTCTATATAAAAATGTACTTGAAGATCAAATTATATAAAAAAAAAATAGAATTTTATTTTTTGTTTTTTATTTTTTATTTTTTATTTTTTCAGATAGTTAGAAAATCACGTGATCTAAATATTCTAGATCATTAAAAAGTAGTGATTAATAGTAAAAATATTCTAAAAAATGTAAAAAGTTATGTTTCAAGTACATTTTCATATACAGAATATATTATATGGTTTAGATCAACCATTTGGACTTTGGAAAGGCGGATATTGATCCATAGTACAGCCTAATCTGTGCTATGCATAGTACCATCCATAGCCTCACTCTATACATATTATGTTTGAAATTACTTCCAAATGATGCAATACTGAAATGAAAGATTGCGGGTCATGTGTGCAGTTGCCTTATAGTGCATGTGCAAGGAAGAGATCTGATGGGTGGCACAGTGCTCAGAGGGAGCATTCACCTTGTTGACCTGGCAGGAATGCAGGATGCAAAAAGGTCAACAAGTCAGAGGCCAAGGGAGATTGCTTGAAGGAGGCAACACACATCAACAAATCTCTCTCTACCTTGGGAGATGTTATTGCCTCCCTTGCCCAGAAGAACTCTCACGTGCCTTACCGCAACAGCAAGCTCACTCAAGCAAGACTCTCTCGGTAAGATTTCTTCGGACCTATTTTTTTTTGGTTATTCAATGCTGATATTAAGTTTGGTTGAGGATAGTTGAGCTTAGTTTTCAGTTTGTTTGCTCAAATGAGAGAAACTGTATGTGCTGTTCTAGTTACTTTATGACTAATTGCTAGATATAAATGGTGAACTTGTTAGAATGGAAGTTGAGTTATAAATTCACCATGTTTTTCTTATGACTTTTCCATTCTGGTTTCTTATCACTTTTCTAAAATAAATTCACCATGTTTTTTAATCATTTATGTTTGAAACAATCAAATTAAATCAAATTTTAGTAAATTTGATTGATTATAACTTTTGTATGATAATGTGTACTAGTGGGATTATGAAATCGCTGTTTTTGTACCTGGTAGATTACTTTACTGTAAATGAAAAGCAATGCAGATCCAGCTTATTGTATCATTTCTAAGCTGATCTTAGATTTTTTTTTTTATCTGGAAACTCCAGTTGTGTAATTTTGATTCTACATTAAAAATATTGTATTGTGTTTATTTCAGGACGATGTCAATCGTGATGAAGGCAACACGGGCTGAGAAGGGAAAGAAAGCTAATTGATGCCATGTGAGTTAAATTTTCTTACTAAGCATGATTTGTTTCGTTTCATATGGATGCTCTGTTTGCTTGACTATCTGTTTTGATTCCAATTATTTATATTCAAACTTTCTAAAACTTTGGGGGTTTAAAATCTGAAATTGTGGCATATGTAGTCCCCTGTCAGAGGGTTTTATGCAGAAAATTTAACAATTGCTAGGTTTTTGGGCTTTGGAATGTTTAAAAGAAAAATGAGAATGGATAGCGCGGATTGGTCTGTACGTCAAAACATGTGCTGAGAAGCGAAGGCAAGCTGATGCCAAGTGAGTTTTATGAATTCTTATTGTATTATTTGTTTTATTTTGTATGGATCTGATATGAGATTGGATCTAATAGTGTTTCAACTGATTTTTAATTGTTTTCTATTCGTGGAGGGAGATCATCAACATCAGGATTCGTGCAACTTGCATGTGTTGAATTGCTTGGACCTTGATCATGCACACAAGGTGTTTGATCGAATGCCTGCCGTTAAGGTAGGTGATTAAATTCATGAATGAAGCAAAAACAACTTTGTTTGTGATAAATTAAACAGGATATTAGTGGGACCCGTGTCTTTGATCTTTTTAATTTTTTTTTTTATTTCAGTGAATATTGTCAATTGAACATAGTTCATATTGAAGATCCAGATTAGGTATTATTTTTTTTCCCTCAAAATTGTGTAGCGGCTGTTGGGAACCTTTATCATAGCTTCTTGGGGCCATTATATTGCTTCGAGTGGAACTACTTTAGTAAAGGAGCGACTGGTACTGAACCTTTGATTTCTATTTTTTATGTTAATTTAAGATGGAATCCGAGCACTGTTTGTTTGTCTTCTACCTATTATGTGTTTGAATATTAGCAACCACTCGTTTGATTTTTTCTGCACTGTGCTGGCACGACATCCTGACCTGTTATTTTCTGAGAGAAAAAGTGCTTGTATTTTTTTTGACAAAACAGGTGGAATCTGTTGAACTCTTAATACAGCAGACCTTTTGGAACGTTTAACTCAAATAGTAAGTCTTCAACAATTATCCCAACAAATAGGCAGAACTGGGCCTGCTGAGCCCAATTTGATTCACAAGGCTCCAGCAGAGGATCTTACCAACCGAGCAGCTCAACTCAACCAGGTATTCTGTTCCATGTTGAAGGAAAAGGTATAAAAATATGAAGGTATGTTGTCTCTAAATGAATCATGAATTTGATAAAAACAAGAACGCAATTTCTTTCTATTAACTCTTAAACAAATTTTCTTCTTTTACATTCTTGACAGAACACAACTTATTAATAGACTCTTACCATTAAAGTAAACTCTTAAAATTCGCACACAACATAAATGAAAAACATAATTCTAAACATCAGCCCTTAATTCTGACCCTTGGTTACTAAAACAGCTATAAATAATTATAGGGAACTCCAAATGACTTGAAACTTGAACCATCTGAATCTAGACTCCAAAACACATCAAATGCATAATTAAATTTCCCAGAATGATGTAGAATTGCCCCTTCAACTTCGCCTGAAAATATGTCTCTGTTTTTTGGAGTTTATTCTTTAACAGAATTGACAAGATTTCAAATGCTACTGAAATTTGGCCATGGCAGAAGCAGTTACGCCATAGTAGAAAATATCAGTATCGGTATCGGGATCAGTCACGGCCGATACCGATACGTATCAGACCAGTATCGGACCAGTATCGGCCAATACGGCTCAAGCTCTTTAACACATTATCGCAAGTATCGAACCAGTATCGGATCGGTCACGGCCGATACTGATACGTATCGGCCGATACGGATCGGTATCGGCCGATATTTCCTACTATGGTTAGGGCATCATTCTTTCTGTTATATAAAAAAAGTGTGACAGCTACAATATTATACAGCACACTATGCAAGTTAATTAAGCATGATGGATCTGTACATGCTAGCTTGAGGCGGAGTACTGGCTTTTGCTGCAGAAGATCATGCCCTGGATCTGATGCAATGACATTGGTCAATTAGGGTAGCAAAGATGCCTGGTATTAGGTGTATAGTTTTGAGATGAATTGTACCTCTCTGACTTTGTTTCCAAGAACAGAAATAGAATTAGAAAAGCTCCTCACCTTTTCCCAATAATAGAAATACAAATACAAATAGGTAAGTCTTTTGTACTGTGATTCTATTTAGCTCGCTTGAGCAACATGAAAATCTCATTAAATTGGTGCCAAAGATTGTAACAACATTTGAGGACATACGCACTAAACTGGTGCCAAATCTCATTAAATTCTTCTGTTTGAGGTTTGATTTATGTGATTGCTGTTAATCTAAAAAATACCGATCACTTAGGCCATGGCCATCGTAATATTGATCTGAAAAAATGGGATCATCAAGTTGATCTGGGCATGATGGGATGACCTACGTTCCTGACGTGGCATGTGTTTTGATCCGGATGCTGCCAGATACTATAATGACTAGTTAAGTCTATGGCTCAGGAAAAAAATATTTTGCATTACGTCACTTTACCTGAGAAAAAAATCAGATACCTTTCATTGTCCTTTCATTGTCGTGTAGCAAAAAAAAAAAAAAAAATTTCAATATATTTCTTTTCTAAGGGATAATTCAATTCAGGAAACAAAAAATCTTGCCTGTTCAATCTTTGGGACTTGTTTCTTTTTTTTTTAATTTCCTAGGTTGGATTGTCATATGGTGTCCCACTTTCCGTTTCTTTTTCTTCTTTTTTTCATTTCCTGGGTTGGGTTACCCTGCCCATGGCATCCCACTTTCAAAAAAAGTATATATATATTTTATTCATTGTGTTGAGATGTGCCATGGCGTCTCACAGAGACGCCATAGTTTGTTACTACCTTCTCATTTTTAAAATTCCAGTACAAAATTTTTTATTTTCTTATGAATAGAAATTTTGGTGTAAAGAGCGTATCCATATATAGTCAGTCTCTCTACTTGGTTGAGATTTACATCAATAACACTAGTACCTCAAGTGAAGTCTATGCCTTTAATAGAGTTGATGCCGCATGTTCACCGAACGCCAACTATTGTTGAGTCAATGGATATGTAATTTACAAATGACAAGAAAGATAAACTGTGTGTTCATCCCTTACTGTTACTGCATTCATTTATTTATAAACACAACTATATACATGTATGTTAAATAGAAGAGTGGGGTTAAAAATGCACCCTCCTTTTTGTGCTCCAAACGTGCATCATCTTCTCGTTTCTTCATTATTAAAATTCAAATAGTTGATTTGAATCTACCAACGTGTTATACATATTAAAATGTGCTTGGAGACCAAATTTTACATTTTTTGGAAATTTTTTATTATTTTTTCAGAATTTTTGAAAATTATCACTGTGCTGAATTTTTTATTATTGTTAAGTTTAATAAAAAATTCTGAAAAAGTAGTAAAAAAATTTCAAAAAATGTAAAATTTGGTCTCCAAGCACATTTTAATATGTAGAACACGTTGGTAGATTCCAATCAACTATTTGAACTTTGAAAATAAAAAAATGAGGAGAGGATGCACGTTTGGAGCACAAAAAAGAGGGTGCATTTTAACCCCACTCTAAATAGAAATACGTAACACTTAGTAATAAATATCATTCATGGTTCTAGGTCTGCCGTACGTACCGGTATATAAACTTCTATCAATATATGGAGGGTTTTATTAAAAGAGGGGCTAGTATTTTAATGTGATGGGTTTGATGTTGAAACCTTGACGCTTGTCACTCGATGTATTTTTATTTTTATTTTTACTACAGACTACCTACCTATGCTAAATATCTGAATATCTGAATATCTGATATTATATATAGTGAGGAGTTGACTGTATGGCTGAGGAGGAAAAATAATCTTGAAATTTATCTCTTTACCTGAGATGAAAATCAGAGATAAAACAAAAAAGTTAATTTCCAATATATTTTTCTTACATGCATGTAAACTTGTCACAGCAATATAAACTCTACAAAAAAAAATAAGGGCAGCAAACTTTTATTTGACACAGTACACTCAAGAAACAACTTAACTACTGATTTGCAAGAAAGCAATAAGATACAATAGGTACAGAATTTAGCATCTTCACACACAACCAATCAAAAACAATAAGTTACAGAATTTAGCATCTTGATACTAAACCAAATTTGAAGCAGGCTTAACTAATCCACCTCACCTCGGTATTTCAAACACATCACTATATTGGGTAGTACTAAAACCAGATGCATCTGATATAGTGGGAAATTTTCTTTCACCGAGCAAGCTCTCCATCTCTTCTTGAATTTGTGGTCCAGGGAAGCTGTTATGGAATGTCACCAACTTATCCAATGCCTTCACCACTTGCTCCATTGTTGGTCTATCTTCTCCTTTTGGGCTCACACACTGCAGAGAGATCTCACAAATTTCTTCAACAACCTTCATAACATTCTCATTGTTAGTTACTATTTCGACATCCAACATCTCACGATGCTCATTTTTCCTTGCTTTTGAAAAAAAGGTTGTAGCCAAGGGCTGGTTTTCCCCTTTATCATCTATATAAATTGCCTCCTTCCTAGTCAGGAGCTCCAACATCACTACCCCAAAGCTATATACATCACTTTTCTTTGTTATTATCTCTGTGTACAAGCACTCAGGGTCTAAATAGCCATGTGAAAAATGGACAAGCTCAACAATTTCGTTTACATGCACGGCACTTGAAGCTCCAAAATCAGACACCTTTGCAGTGTAGTTTGCATCTAGTAGTATATTAGCGGACTTAACATCACTATGAATGATAGAGGGAGATATAGATGAGTGAAGATGATCTAGAGCTACTGCCGAGTCCATAGCAATTTTTAGCCGAGTACGCAAAGAAATTGACCTTCTATTGCTCTTTCCATGAAGAAAATAACAAAGTGTACCATTTGGTACAAACTCATAGACCAACATTGGAATTTTAACCTCTAAACAACAACCCAATAATCAAACTATGTTTTTGTGGTTTATTTGTGAAAGAAGAATGATTTCATTCACAAATTCTGCTCTTTGTGTTTCTTCAACTTCCTTTGCTTTCTTTATGGCCACAACCTGGTTAGTTTCTAATAATCCCTGGTACACATTACCGTGGCCTCCCATGCCTAATACAAGATCATCGCTGTAATTATCAGTAGCATTTTCTATTTGCTTTTTACTGAAAACGCGGAGGTGCTTATCCATCATCAGATAGTAATTTTTATACTCTTTTTTTTCCTTCATGTGCTTTTTATGTTGTCGACACCAAACTAGAAGGACACATATTCCCAGTAATAGAGCAATACCAAGTATACAAGCTGCAATGTTGAATGAAAAATAAGAATACATTAATTGGGTGTGTAAAAGGTTTTTCTAGGAAAGTTAATTTAATCAACAAATAATAAGATAGGATAATTGTATAAGACAATCCAAAGGCTACAGATTGAAACAGCAGCTGACAGAATTATCATCTCCCACAAAGCAATATAAATTAAAACGGTAGTTCTCTATGTTATTCAGTGAAATAATTTACTATTGTTAAATATTATTATTGCTATTTAATTGTTGTCATAATATCATTTATATTATTGGTTCTATTATTAATTCAATAACATGTTATATTGTTATCCTTTCATCATTTTCATTATTAAAAAATTGTAATTAAATAATACGACTTGATTATCATTCCAGACATAAAGAGAACAACTATAAAAAAATTGAATTTCACTCAAATATTTCATTTGCAAAGCCATCATGGAAACTTCTGTGTTTTTTAAGGAAGCAATTAAAAATGTCTCTTTAAACTGTATAATATTTTACAATTGGTACCTGAATTACTCAAAAGTCAGTGAAATAATTTCTATAGGGCAATGACTCGTAAAATCTCCTCAAGTAAATGAAGGTAAGACCACAAAAATTATATGATGAAGATAACGTCTTATTTTAACAACCTCAACAACCCTTTCTCAATTCGTGTAGAATAAATATAAAATTTTGTTTTCTCAATTAACTCTGTATTATTTTTAATACAATTTAAAATATCATCTGATGGTTCCTTTAGATGTTGTTAATTAAATACCAACCCTTAAAATTTGAAATTGCAGGCAATAATGGTTTTATTCTAACTCTTCCTTTCTTAATTAATTTTTGAGACCGAAAGGAAGACTTACACGTAGCCACACGAGCTAAATACGGAAATTTCTGTGTGCAATGATCTGTTTTGCCATCACCTTTTGTGTATTTTGGGCAGGCACATGTGTAGTTTCCTTCTGTGTTTATGCAATTTCCATCCTTGCATGGCTGTTTCTTACATTCGTCTATATCTGTCCCATCACAAAATTAAAGATGAGAATTAAACACCAGCGAAACAAGAAGTTAACACTGGTGCATTTTGCAAATTAATATGCCAATGCATAGTCTTCGGAGACCACATATGGCTTACTGTACTGGTTGGTTTAGCTTGTTGACAAGTTCTATTCTTATAAAAGCCAACCTACTTGCTACATGCCAGTGGTTTCATCACATGATCTAATTATGGATTATCTTTTTTCTTGTCCTTGACATTAATTTAGTGCACCATATTTAAAGTCTCAATTTATCAATTGTAAGTGAATTACCTGTGCATCCATTTTGGAGGTAGGGGTTACCCTCGTATCCTGTCCAGCAATTGCAAATGTATCCCTCACCATTCCCCGTTTTGCTGCATCCGCTGTGTTTGCTGAGACAGAAGGGTGTAGAGCTGTTTTCGATATTGCTGAGGCATGTGCCGTTTTCTCGAATAGCCCAGTCAAGTATAATCGGCACACCATTCTTATTCCTCTTATAGAATCCACGAAATTCCTTTAGATCCTCGACAGTGAATTTGTACCAGTCTTCCTGCACTAGCGCAGCGTAACTGCATGGGTTGTACATCCACTTAGGGTTATGTCCGAAACCCCAGCTCACGTTATAGTAGTTAAGCCCTTCTGGGATGGCTGTCTGGCAACAACCAGACCCGTCACATGGACCACCTTCACCAATTGTTTTGTTCAGGCTTTCACAGAAGGACAAACAGCCTGACATGTAAGAATGGTTATCTTGCTGGCCATGAATATATGCGAAGTTGTAGCAGCCAATTACAGTGAACCTGTTGCGTGTGTTGGAGAACAGAAATGCTTTTGATTTTTTGATACGAATCCAGGGATAGATAACATTCACGTTCTCTTTTTTCGTCTCATTAGTATAGCAATCATAGCCTACATAATTGAGGACTTGTGCTTCAGCACTTGTTATGTTGATGTCCAACAGTTTGATATTAGTTTCACGGAGGAATGGTTTTGGTGGAGTGGTAGACTTATTACATGTTATATCGAATCCATCCCTGTAACAGCCTTGACCGATGCCGAATGGGTAGGGGATGGTGATATTCCCGCATTTGTCTGGGCAACCGGGAAGTGCTGTGGGAAATTCTGAGGCGGCTACGGTAATAGGCAAGATGATCTTTAGGTATTTTATCAGTGCTACATAGAGAAAGAACTGTGCTTTCATCAGAGGAGAGGCCATAAGCTCTCTCGCTTTCACACAAACAAAGTGTTGGTAACTGTAGAATAAAAAGAGATGAAGATCTTGTCTACAAGGCCATTTATATGGGTTCTAACACGTTGACCTTTAAGATAATTAATTGCATCACGATAATTGCAAATTCTAAAGCAATACTGAAATTTGGGGAAGTTATAATTTTCCAATGAATGTAAAAAAACACAAACGTAAATTCCTTAAATTCATGCACCCTAAAATAACTTTAATCATCAAAATATATTTTTTAAATCTTACGTACAATAGCGAGTGATATTCAAGAATTATTCATTTATATAATTTATTCACAATTATTTATAGAAGCAAACTCATCTCTTGCACATTAGAGGAGTTACAATTCATGGCTTCATTACAAAATATCTAGAATTTATCTTTTTTTTTTTATTAATATAGCTAGATTCAGATCCATGGAATCAACGTTTTATATTGTGCTTGGGTACCAAGAAACTCCTTGTTGATTTCATACTGAGATACTCCCACTTTTTCAAAATATATATATATATATATATATTTAAAGTGGCTAATATCAAAACGTTGGCAACCAAACAGTAAAATCGATAAATGTAATCTCCATATTAAAACTTGTTTGGAGATCAAATTTTATATTTTTTGGAATATTTTTACTATTTATTAAACCACTTTGAAAATCACTGATCCAACGGTGGCTTAACCAAACAGTAAAATCACAAGCCACCATTGGATCAGCGATTTTCAAAGCGGCTTAATAAATAATAAAAAAAATTTCAAAAAATGTAAATTTTGGTCTCCAAGTACATTTTAATATGAAGATCACATCTAACAGTTTGGATCGATCATTTGAACTTTAAAAATTGGAAAACTACTTGGTTGCACGGGAGGCGTGGTGCAAACGTTTTGATATTAGCCACTCTCTCTCTCTCTCTCTATATATATATATATATATATATATATATATAGGACTTGGCTACAGTGCTATGGGTTGCATAGAGGCCTCCTGTGCTACGGCTCAATATTCGACTTTTCAAAATCCAACCATTCATCTTGTTCTCCATATTAATATGTGTTTGGAGATCAAATTTTACATTTTTTGGAAACTTTTTACTATTTTTTTAGATTTATTGAAAATCGCTGTTTTTCAGACAAATCTGGACCATAAAAAACAGTGATATTCAATAAATCTAAAAAAATAGTAAAATTTGGTCTCCAAACACATATTAATATGGAGAACAAGATGAACGGTTCGGATCGACCATTAGAATTTTAAAAAGTTGAATATTGAGCCGTAACATGGGAGGCCTCTATGGAACCCATATCATATTAGGCAAATCCTATATATATATATATATATAGGAACATGCTAGCATGCTATGCATAGCATAGAACCCTTCCATGCAACTGCTCGGATTTTGAGTTTTGAAAATCTTAACGGTCGATCCGAACCGTTCATTTTGTTCTCCATATTAATATGTGTTTGGAGACCAAATTTTACATTTTTTGGAATTTTTTTACTATTTCTTTAGATTTATTGAAAATCGCTGTTTTCAGCAAATCTGTACCATAAAAAACAGCGATTTTCAATAAATCTAAAGAAATAGTAAAAAAATTCCAAAAAATGTAAAATTCGGTCTCCAAACACATATTAATATGGAGAACAAAATGAACGGTTCAGATCGACCGTTAAGATTTTCAAAACTCAAAATCCGAGCAGTTGCATGGAAGGGTTCTATGCTATGCATAGCATGCTAGCATGTTCCTATATATATATATATATATATATATATATATATATATATATGAGTAAGGCTTGGGTGCTATGGATAGCATAGAGGGCCACCGTGCTACGGCTCAATATTCGAGTTTTCAAAATCCAAACGGTCGATCCGAACCATTCATCTTGTTCTCCATATGAATATGTGTTTGGAGACCAAATTTTACATTTTTTGAAATTTTTTTACTATTTGTTTAGCTAGGTAGAAAATCACTTAATCTAAAAAATTCTGCACCATTAAGATATTTGATTTTCTACCTATCTTAAAAAATAGTAAAAAAATTTCAAAAAATGTAAAATTTGGTCTCCAAACACTATTAATATGGAGAACAAGATGAACGGTTCGGATTGACCGTTTGGATTTTGAAAACTTAAATATTGAGCCGTAGCACGGTGGTCCTCTATGCTATCAATAGCACCCAAGCCTTACTCTATATATATAAATATATATATAATGTATAGGTATTTTTGTGCATTGGACTATAAATCACCGGATTCAAAGTCCAAATGACCGATCCAAACCGTCCATCTTGTTCTCCGTATGAATATGTGTTTGGAGACCAAATTTTACACTTTTTGGAATTTTTTTACAATTTATTAAGCCACTTTGAAAATTGCTGATCCAACGGTAATAGTAAAATCAAAAGGCACCGTTGGATCAGCAATTTTCAAAGTGGCTTAATAAATTGTAAAAAAATTCCAAAAAGTGTAAAATTTGGTCTCCAAACACGTATTCATACGGAGAACAAAATGGACGGTTTGGATCGGTCATTTGGACTTTGAATCCGGTGATTTATAGTCCAATGCACAAAAATGTATATGTATTGCAATGTATGGTAGACTTACTATATATATATATATATAGGTTGGATAATATCAAAATGTTTATTCCTAGGCCGTGGAACAAATGCTTCGGTTTTTACATTTTCAAACTCCAAACAATCGATCCAAACCGTTCAACATTCAATCTATAATAGAATGTGCTTGGATACCAAATTTTACCTTTTTTTGAATTTTTTTGCTATTTATTAAGCTAGTTTTAAAATCATTGTTTTCGGTGATCCATAAATTTTTCACTGTTTATTAAAATCAGCAATTTTAAAACTGGCTTAATAAATAGTAAAAAGTTTCCAAAAAAATGTAATATTTGGTCTCCAAACACATTTTAATATAGAGATCATATCTAACAGTTTGGATCGACTATTTGAACTTTAAAAATTGAAAAACCAATTAGTTGCACCACAGCTCTGAAACAAACGTTTGGGTATTAGCCAACCTCTCTCTCTCTCTCTCTCTTATATGTATATATATATATATAGAGAGAGAGAGAGAGAGAGGCTAAACTCAAAATATTTTTTCCTTGCCCCTGGAACAAATGACTCAGTTTTCTGATTTTCAAAGTCCAAATAGTCGATCCAAACCATTAGATGTTCAATCTATATTAAAATGTGCTTGGAGATTAAATTTTATAATGTTTGAAATTTTTTTACATGTTTTTCATTGGTGCGGAAGTTTAGTATATAAAACAATGATTTTTAAACCATCTTAATAAATAATAAAAAATTCCAAAAGATATAAAATTTGGTCTCCAAACATATTTTAATATAGATTGAACATATAATGGTTTGGATCGACTGTTTGGATTTTGAAAATTGAAAAACCGAGTCGTTTGTTCTGAGGACTAGAAAAAAACGTTTTGAGCTTTAGCCACTCTCTCTCTATATATAACTGTTGCCAAAGGTTGTCTTTGTACAATCTAAACATTACCTACGGTTTAATCACAAAAGATTAATTTTGCTGATTTTATTATAGTATTCTAAAATATTTTAAAAGTTTTAAATCAAATTGTACCAAAGTACATGTGCAGGACGTACGGAGATATCATACATAAAATGTATTTTATTTTAAATAATTGTAAGATATGTCAACTGGAATTGTAATTACATCCTCCACATATCTTTATTTATGGAGGTCAGCAAAATTAGTCTTGGAGAATGGATCATGGATGTGCATGTCTTAAAAGTCAAATAACCGGTTGGTTTGCATTTGACTTAGCAGAATTAGTCATGGAGAATGGATCATGCGCACTAATTTTTATTATATCATCCATTTAGTTTGCATTTGACTAAGCACTATAGCATCAAAACAATCGCTCATTAACTTGTAGAAGACTTAATCCTTAATTACTTAATATTATAATGAAATGGATGACTTAATCCTGAATTACTAAAAACATTAAAACGTACTTATAAGGGATTAATAATCTTTACGCTCTCTTCTATATACATGGATTAATGGCATTAATTCATGAGGTATTTTCTTCTCAATGGAAGAAAAATGCAAAATTAAAATTCATTAGATAAAAATAATCACACAAAAATTAACCTCTAACTAGCAGAACAATTATATATTTTCCTTTATCGAAGTCATGTCTAACGGCAGATGTAATGTCTTTCGTATGAGACATTGTATATTCGAAATATGAGACATTGCATGTTCGAAATCAGACTAGAGGATCTCTTAAGAATATTTATACTTAGAAGTCTAGCTCGGTTTACAGTGTTTTCCAATAATTAAGTTGGTCCTACATGTATAACTGCTAAGATATTTTGTTTTCCACTTTCCCTTATTTAATTTGCATTCTATTGGTGAAAAAGAAAGACATAATTAATTAACTAATTTTATTTTCTTGTAAAATTAATTACCTTATTTTATATTAGCCTTTTAATTAAAATAGTTGAGTTTCCAATCACCCTTTACCAAAGGTCAAATGCAGGACTTGAGAATATGTCATCTTTGTTCAAAAATGTTTTGTTTTATTATATTTAGTGGTAATAAATGTCTCCTAGGAATTGTTATTACATCTTCTAGAATATTTTATGGGTGTCAGCAGAATTAGTCGTGTGGAATTAATGCACCTGGCAGATATTTAATTAATTAATTAAAGAACTAATTAAAAGTCGTACAATCTGTTGCCATCACTTATTAGTTTACTACCTAGTGGTACCTATCATAACATTATCCTCTCACACACACACAACCACAAAATTTAAAATTCTTGACCAAGAGGCATATGAATTCCTGTTCCAAAATTTGTTTCACAAATCTACTAGGCATTAAAATGGGAGCAGGGCCGATCCGGTGGGCATTGGACTCTAATCGGTCTGATTCACATTGGGAATTGTCTAATTGGATTCATAATTTGTACATGCTACTTCAATATTCGTGTAGATTAAGGAAGCATGAATCATGAGGCGAATCAGAAAGTTCCAAGGAGCCATCGGATCGACACACCCACTTTGTTTAAAATTAGGACCAAATAACTTGTAACAGTTCCATAAATGTTGTCTTCAACTGGTGTCTCCCGCGGATGGTCAATTAGAATACTCTTGACATGGAAACAAGCAAAACAAATATTACTCGTATATATGAAATGGATGAGTTAACTTCACATGGAATTCCAGCAATAATGTTTACACTCTCTTCTCTATGTATAGAAAGATTAGTTACACTTACATATACTAGTGACTAGTGAGGAATTTCCTTCTAAAATTGAGAAGGAAAAATCTACTCATATTTTACAAAAATAAAATAATTACAGACGTCTAAAAATAGATTGACCTCTATTCAGGTGGCTCAGTATTTCTTTTTATGGGCCATCTATACTGCTGAAATTTAGTTCAAAGTAGAACAATCCAAATGCCCAAAGGAATTGTTATTTTTTAATTCCAGTATAGGGCATTTTTCTAATAGTGTGATGTAAGGAATATTTTGGTTATAGATTAAAGGTGGTCATACCTTAGCTTCAAATTAAGAGATTTCTAAAGGTCACAATTCAAGGTTTTATGTATCTGCTATGACAGATTTGACGTTACTATTTCAATTGGGTTTAATTGAGGTCCTTTTTGGAACCCGCTAATCATAATAACTAGATGTGAGTCCATTTATGTAGGCTCTTGTTGGGATACCAGACTATGGATCCAATTCATAGCCCACCCATAATGCCACTGTAGAGAGTAATCATAAATTATGGCCTTTTGGAAAGACCTGATATATACTAACAAAAGCCCAATTTGTTTTCTCAACATCTCTTGCATTCCGCTTGTATTTCCTATTTCAGGATAGTGATGTAATATCTCTTGTTATGCTCCTGCACATAAATATTTTGAGATGCATATATAATAAGGAGCATCTCTCCTTTTTCTCTTTCAGTTTTTGTCATAAGTGAGGTTTATTCTGTCAATTTGATAAAATGGCCTATTTTTTTCCTTTTTTTGCATTTAAGATTTTTTTCATATGATGTTGCTTGATATTGCATTTATAAGTCAATGAGCTCGTTCTCAGTTCTTTCCTAGTCGAAACATTGATTCAATGTTCCTAATATCAACCCGACTTCTTCCATCGCTATGGCATCTCTCGGGCACCTTCTCCTAGCCATCCCAAATGATATCATACACTCAGCCTCAGCCTTGCCATTATGATGTGCTCGCATCGATATGTTAATTTGCTAGCCATAAACATATATAAATTAATCTGATAACATATATAAAATATGAATGTAAATGAACTCAATAGTCAATACACAGATTTATACAAACTAACACATACATAAAAAATTTCCGCACGGTTTATAGATTCTTCTTCTTTTTAATTTTCTTGCAATCCAACTCTTTCATTCGTGCTTTCTATAGATTTTTATTATTTCTAAAGCTTATATATATTGAATATTAAAATATAGCAATATCAATTTAAGAACACGATATTTAAAAACACAAAAATATAATAATATCAATATCAATTTTGATCGTCTTTAGGAAGTAGTAGGTGCTTATTGTTTATAGGGGTGTCAATGACATCCGTTTACCCGTTTACCCTACCCGTATCGTATTCGATAAAACGGATATGGGTAAGGTTTTTTTTTCGTTAGTTTATTGGATATGAGTATGGGTAAAGAATTTTTTTCGTTAGATAAACGGGTATGGATATGGGTAAAGGTAATTTTGTATCTGCTGGGTAATGGATAATTATATGAAATATATTATATATAAATATATCAATATTATATCTAATTTATTTATTTTTCTTCTTTTCATATTGTTGTATACATGTATCAACACTAGAGACATATATATCAACGAATTCATTTCCTTGTTTTCTTCCTTATTCATCGTTATTGCCTTTTTCTCAATTCTACAAATGAAAATATTCCATGTTTTAAAGAAAATATATCCTCACCTTATTTTTTGGCAATAATGTATTGTTTGATCCAAATAAGTAATTCATTAATGTCAGCTCAAGTGTTAGCATCTGAATTTTGTATCACATGTCAGCTTTCTCAAGTTTATACTATGAATATATATTTAATAATTGAATGAAATGGAATGAAACGTTAGAAGAAATAATGTAACAATTGACAAAATTGACCCTATGCTGTCTGAACCATTATATTAGTATTTTCGTTATTTGCCCACAACTGTTTTGTTACTCGTTAATTATAATGGGTATGGGTAAGGTAGGGTAAGACAAATTATTAACGGGTATGGATAGGGTATGGGTAAGGCCAATTCTTAGTGGGTATAGGTATGAAAATAGTTCCATCCTTCCCGTATCGTACTCATTGACACCCTTAATTGTTTAGGTATAGTGTAGTGCTTTAAATAGGAAGTAGTGGGTGTTTTAAATACGCATGGGTGGTTATCAATTTTCAGAAATCAGCTTTCTGTTTACAAGCATTTTTCAGAAATTTTGTTTCTCTACTAGTACTACAACACAGAGAGTAAGACCAAAGGCTGCAACATACATCAAAGTTTACAACAATTATTGTATACCATGAAAGAGATGCAAGAATACATTTCTCGACTACCGCTAGACTGTTTCATGAAGGTGATGCAATTAACCTCCCCAAAGGATGCATGTCGATCTGCTGCTGTATGCACCACATTTCAATCGGTGGCTAATTCGGACTATGTATGGGAAAGTTTCATGCCTGCTGATCTCTCATCCATCCTTTACTGTGCGGAGATTGATGTTGAACATTTACCGGTCTCAAAAAAGGAGCTTTACCTCCATCTCTGCCACAATTGGATGCTTCTTGATGGTGGCACAAAGGTAATCCTAATGGTTTTTTTTTTTTTTTTTTTTTGCATTTCTTATAATTATCCAAAAAAAAAATGTTATTTCTCAGCTATATCTCAGGGTTTTAACCTTTTAACTATTTATCCAACCAGTATCGTATTCAATTACATATCACATAGAACATTGAACATGCAATGAACAAAACATAAGAAATATTTGATTGATTTCATTGTGAAATATGTTGTTTTCAATATTGGTTCAATCTCGCAAAATTCATTTCCAATATAATAATAATTTATATCATAATTTTGTATGCATAACGGTCCACATATGCATTAAAAATTAATGGAACCTAATTTATGGACTGATCCTGCAATGAGAAAAAACATAGGTGAATAATAATTGTGAGCCATTAGTACTACAAGAAACAAAACAGTATGTATTTCATTTATACATATACTATATTGAATTTTGAATTTCCTATGATTTCATTTACCTTGTGTTTGCATGTTTGGTGGGAAAAAGAGTATAAGGTTGGATTTGTTGAGCGGAGCAAAAATAATACGACTACATAAACAATATCTATCTATGAAGGGTCCGATAGAAACTCCAATAGAGATAAGAGGAACAATATTTTGCAAAGATCTCTCTCCCAAAAGAAACTATGCTACCTATGTTCTCTTTACAGGACCGCCACGCTCGGGGGTTCCCAAAAGTACTCAATGGGTCTATAACAGTTCAAGTGGATACTGGGAGATGAAGTTGGGAGAATTTAATACTGGAGTTGGAGAGGATCGAGTTAAGCATTTTCTCATTTATGATATAAACTCTGTATCTCTGAGAAATAATCTAATTTTCGTAGGCATTGATGTAAGGCCTGTATGCTAAATCAAGGAGCAGATTAGGGAAATGATCTATAGAAACATAAGTATTATTATCCCTCTGAAAATTTATTTTGTGATAGGACATTTAGGGAACTAAATTGTATGAGTGAATTTTTTGTCTCCATTTCTTGTTTTTTCCATATGAATGTAATTGATTTATCGTAATAATATAAATACCCATTACTTAAATCTGAGTTGCCATATCTACTTACAAGATTCATTATAATAACAAAATATTATTATAAATTAAAATCAATATCTTTTCTATCATATTTTATATAAAAAAAAATTGAATTACATTTTTGTCAATATCTTTTTAACTCTTTCCACCTAGATATAATTAGTTTCATTCATGTAAGTGAAGATATATATTTAAATTAAAAATCAAGTAAAATTTGCATTATGGATCATACTAAACTTATTTAGCCACATGTGCATCTGTCGGGATCAGTATGCTTTATGAAAATGACAATTAAGAAAATTTGCTTTCAAGTCCTCCAAGTTCATTTTATTGAGCATATTGCATGGAAATATTTTAAACTTTTTAATTGTATATACGCTATTGTAGAGATTTCAAGTTGGATCAGGTTTTATCCAAATACGTTTCTGGTCAATTTACCATCGCACCTGCAATTTGCAGCATCAATTCTTAATTATGAAATTCAAAAACTAATGTGTCAGTAATTATTCTTATATTTTTTTTTTAATGAATGCGTGCTTCATTGCAAATTTGAAACTAAATTAGTTTTTTTTTTCTTTTAACAACATATATATTAATTGTAGGTAAACATAATACCATCATACATATACTAATTTAATTGCACAATTGAAAACCAAAATACATCCTCTGTAACCATTATAGTAATTTTAGTGTAGTCATCGAGGTAGTTGTAGAAGGTAGTTGCTAAGAGAACCAAACTTGAAGTAAGAGTGTTGAAGAGGAGACAGATGGTATAAAAATTGGTCAGTAGTTATACACTATTTATAGTAGAGGGAAGAGAAGGAAATGAAGGGGCGCTTATCCATGCTTCTGCAAGGGGAATATGAGCTGTTCAAATTGGAAATTCCCAAGGGACAAATCCATTTATTACAGTTGCACAGTTCTACTTGTAACTTCTAAGATGTATGTATGTGTTTCCGCATTGTATACACGTCGTATATAGATAAAAACATGCAATTAATCAAGAATAATGGGGAATATATAACACAGTTGTTTGGAAATGTTGATGAAATAAAAAACTCTATACAAATAAAGATCCATAGATTCGTCTTATCCGAGGCGTAGATAGGTTTAGACTGAGCTAATGAAAGTTCTTGAATGGATTAGCAAATTAGAAGCATTCCAAAAGATTCAGCTAATTTTAGGTGATGACATTATGGTTTAGGTGCATGAAGGGGCAGCGCCAAGGGTTTCAAGAGATTATATATTTAACGAGGACATGATTTTTGTATGCATAAGAAACAAACTTTGCTACAATAATATTAACAAATGCAATTGATGAAGAAATATTTGAATGAATTGGACAACTTAGAATAGCTGTGAAGTGACTGAAAACTTGAAGTAAAAAATAGAACACAGTATAATTGTATGTAAAAATAATAAAGAGTGCAACTTTGAATCTTACAGTTATATTTACTACTCATTCAATCTATATATCAGCCAGGGCACTTCATCAAATTGAAGTTCAAACTATTGGGCTTCTAACTAGTAGGATCTCTTTGGTGCTTTTAACAGGAGCTATATATTAATTCATTAATGTTTAAATTAGCACCTCTCTAAATAGCAACCTTGATTTTTCGTTCCAAAGACCAACAAAATTTGTCAAATCGAACACACAAGTTAATGGATTTTTAATGCAGATTAATTGACAATTTCTGCGACCATGGAAATTAATTCTACAAACAAATAATAGAAGTGCTATACGAATTAGATAGAAGACAATTTTATGTGACAAAACATATATTTGTTATAATAGGCAGACAATTTTGTATGATAAAAATAGATCTATAGATTTGTTCCTATTACAATTATAGATTCTTTATTATGATAATATAATTTATTGCCTATTGTAGATTTTTTTTTATTAAAATCCAACTATCTGATTTGTGCCTATTATATATTTTTAATTTTTATTATGACAAAATATTTCTTCTTTGTAAATCTAATATATAAATGAGTAGGGTTAAAATGCACCATTGGTTTTGTGCTACAAACATACCCCACGTCTTTATCTCCGTTTACAAAGTTCAAACAGTCGATCCGAACCGTTCATCTTGTTCTACATATTAAAATGTGCTTATAGACCAAATTTTATATTTTTTTGAAATTTGTTTACTATTTTTTAAATAGGTACAAAATCACTGCATCTGGACCATCCAAAAACAGTGATTTGTACCTATCTAAATAAATATGTAGAACAAGATAAACAGTTCGGATCGACTATGTAGAACAAGATGAACAGTTCGGATCGACTATTTGAACTTTGTAAACGGAGATAGAGATATGGGGGTATGATTGGGACACAAAACCAATGATGCATTTTAACCCTACTCATTTGACATATATATATTCTATTAAAATAAAAATAAAATGCTTGACATATACAAGATTCGACATTCCTCAAAAAACATTTCTAACTAGCATCCATTCTACACCATAAAAAAGGATATATGTAACATAATTATAATGTTTCATTTTCGGAAAAATATATGTTATATTTTGATTAAAAAATATTTTTAGAAGGTAGTGGGTGGCAACTATTTAGGTATATAGTAGTGCTTTAAATACGTATCATGAACTTCTCTAATTTATTGAATGAGAAAATACAATTGAGCAATTTTCAGAAACCAGTTTTTGTTGACTATAGCATCTATTTTCATCTATTTTGTGTCTCTATTATTATTGCAAGACAGATAGTAAGACCAATGGCTGCAGCATACATCCAAAGTTTCAAACATTATTTGTATACCATGAAAACTACAACCATTTTTAATGGTAAGGGCAGCGACAACAAAGAGCTATAAGATCACATCTCTTGACTACCGCTAGACTATCTCATGACGGTGATAAAATTAATTTCTCCAAAGGATGCATGTCAATCTGCAGCTGTATGCACAAACTTTCAATCAGCAGCTGATTCGGACTATGTGTGGGAAAGTTTCCTGCCTGCCGATCTAATCTATAAGGTCATTTTTTTTATGTTACTACGTTCCATGGAATTTATAAATGCTTGGCAATGCACAATTGAGCAATTAATTGTTCCCTTCTTTCGCCTCCAATTCTGCCCTAAAACTTCCTCCAACGATTGATTAATCAATGTAATGTTCTTGGGTCTAAGTGCTTATGTACCATCATGGAAAGTTTAAGGACGTGTCTACGGTGATATTTCTGCAAGTTATGGCCTGAGAGGTTTCGCGGTGTGGGAGGTTAAGATAAACTAATTCTGGACTGGGCTGTAATTTCTGCCCACTTGAATTTCAATCAGACTTGGCAAGTCGCATCCAAGACCGTATGGGTACTTGGACTAAATTCTTCATCTTCTCTTAGAATATAACAAATGAGAAATGTAAGACATAACATAAAGGTTTATATACTTTTGTATATGCCCCACCCAGTTAATAATTCTATAGTAAACTAACAAGGAAATATTACTCTTGGTCCACTTAACTAGATCAATTAAAGGTTCAGGAAATAAAGAGCTATGGGCAGTCACAAGAAGATCACAACTCAGATAGAACCTTTATCATAGCTTCTCGGGGTCGATACATTGCTTCGAGGGGAACAGCTTTAGGAAGGGTGAGACCGGAACCTTCAGTCAAGTCGACGAGTTCATCCCCAGTTCTTTCCCAGTCGAAACATTGAATCAATGTTCCTAAAATCAATCCGACTTCACGCATGGCGAGGCCTTCTCCCGGGCACCTTCTCCTGCCCATCCCAAATGGTATCATCCATTTACCCTCGGCCTTCCTGTTCTCGAATCTCTCTGGCTTAAATTTCTTAGGTTCCTCCCATATATCGGGATCCCTATGGATATCATACACATTCACTAACACCATAGTTTTGGATGGGATGTTGTAGCCTCCAATGTTGACATCTTCACGTGATTCATGAGGCACGAGAAGTGGTCCACCGGGATAAAGACGGAGCACCTCGCTCAGAATGCATTGAAGGTACGGAACCTGTGTCATGTCAGACTCCTCTATCAACCGCTCGTTCCCAACATGCTCATCAATTTCAGCCACCGCCTTCTTGAGCACTTCTGGATTGTTCAGTAGGTTGGCCATTGCCCATTCCACTGTGTTAGCCGAGGTATCCGTTCCAGCAAGCAACATGCTCTGAATTTTCAATGGAAAAAATAATTAAGCCAAAGTCTGATATAAAACTAAAAAAAAATAACTAAATATAATTTTTATTTTACTTGTACTTGTTTCCTGTTAAGAGCTTAACATACCAGGCTGATGCTATGAATTATAGGGTCATTGTATCCTTCTGGATCCTTTTTTTGCAATTCAAGCAAATGAGCTATCATTGTGTTCTTTGTTTCAGCACTACTTGTTCGATTCTCTTCGATTAGCTTGCTGATCATCTCTACCTGTTGCTTTGCCAAGTGTGATTTTTTCTTTATCACTCCATTTAGATCCAAAAACCTAAGAACCGGTACAAAGTCTTCGATATTAGATGCCCCGCTCAAGGCAAAGTGCTCCTCCACGGCTTCCCTAAACTGTTTCGTCTCCTCCAAGTCGTCTATGTTATCTCCATAGAACCTCTTCCCAGCTATCGTGGTCATTAATACGTTAAGTGATAGTTCAAATAGATTTGTTTTCAGCTCAATCTTTTTAAAACCGGCTGAGCCCTTTGATCCAAGAAAATAAGTCTTCCAAGACATGAAGAGTCGGCGAGCCATGTCTTGGACCTCTTTGGCGCGAACATCTGACGACGCATGTAAACGCTGAGCAGAGAGGAGCTCGACTGCTGCAATCCGCCTGACACTACGCCAAAAGGGACCGTAGTTGGCCACACCTATGCCAACAATCTTGACTTTTTCGTTGTTGCGTTTGGCTGAGGGTAATTGAGGTCTGTTAGCTAAGGCCAAGTCGTGGGTAGTGAAGCACTCTTCAGCCAATAATTTAGAGGAGATGACAAGAACCGGCCGAGGACCAAAGCGAAGAAAGGTGATGGGGCCGTATTTTTTTGATATGCGGGAGAGGGCATGGTGGAGGGGCCTTTTGAAAAGATAGAGGTGGCCAATAAACGGCAGTGCCAGAGGACTTGGAGGCAGTTTCCTTTTGTTGGTTGTATAAGAGAGAACAAATTTTACAAAGACAAGGATAGCAATGGAAAGGAGGATGCTTTGAAAAGCAAAGGAATTAGACATTGTTAAATTGAGTAGTTGCTTTATCATGATTCTAGAATTTCTAAAAGATGAAAATGTGATGTGTGGTTACTGAGTAAGATTGCAAATCTTTGGATTGTGTTGACTGTTGAGCAATGCAATGATTCATCGTGTGAGGCTTATAAATAGAATTGAATAGGAATCTGATACCATCAAGTGTTGAGTTGAATATTATTCTATGTTGCCTCAGGACTTCGAACCAAATAATGGAAATATAAAATTGCATGCGTTTGTTGTGGAATCAAATTTAGTCCGACGTTAGATAAGGGCCTTTAATTTGTTTCTCTTTGAGATTGCTGCAAAAATTAAAATTATACACTAATCGTGAGTCTATATTAGATGGTTTGAATCTCAATGCAGATCGGACGGCTTACATAAAAAATTCAAAAAAGATTGGTTTCATGTTCATCGGACCATTTGCTCCTGGTGGGAGTAAGACCATAATCAATTAATTTGACGTCTATTTAGAATATGAAAAATTCGCTACAAGATTTTTACCATATTTTACATATATATGGTCAGCACCACATGTTGAATGAGGATTCAAATGTTTTATCTCTTTCATATTTAATTCGTGTCTTATGTCTTTATTTTTATTTTTAAAATTCAAACAGCTGATTCGAACTGCTTAACTAGATCTCAAAACTAAAATGTGTTTACAAACTAAATTTATATTATTTTTTTTTTAAATGTACTACTTTTTAGATAGATACAAAATTATTATTTTTGCAAAAAAATATATATAAATTTTTTTTTTAAAATAGGAAATTTTGTCTTAAAAAATATTTTAATATAAATATTATGTTAACTGGTTGAGATGGATCGTTTTAAATTTGAAAACGGAGATAAAATAAAACACATAAGATACGAATAAGATATAAAAGATACGTTATATTTTAGTCAAAGTCACGCCTCTTGAAATTAATTGTATAGACTTGTAAATATCTAAAGGTGACACGTCATGTTCCAATAATCGTAAGGAGGGGCGTCATGACATAAACGACAAATTAATAGAGAGTTTCGTGTACACGAAAAATTGTCCCCAAATGTGTCTTGAGGCATGCGCTTCCAACATACAGTAACAGCAGGACAACTCCTGAGATAGATTTAATCAGAGATTCCCTAGATTGCAGTGCGCCAGAATTTTTTAATTTTCAGAAACTAGATTCTGTTTTTTTCTGAAAATATCTCAAGAAAGCGTACTAATAGCTTCGATTTCTTTAATTTTCACATTAAAATTCATAATATTTCTAGCAATAATTTATTAGTATCCGTAAGAGTAGAAGTACTTAACAACATTTTATATTTTATATTTTTGTCATTAATAGCTAGTGATATCTTAGAAAATAATAATTTATATCGGTTTAACTTCATCAATAGTTGTTTTTTACTTTCACCAGCTTCTCTGTATGTACTGTAAAAATGCTTAGCGATTTAATTTTGTAATTTTAAAAATTTGTGTAATGTGTATAGAAAACTAATTAAAATTTTGAATTTTTTTTTCAAGTTTTTATATTGTTCAGTTTTCTTTTTAAAAGTGTTAAATGTGTAGTTGTACACAAATAACTAATTATGATTCTATTTTGTGGTTGCAGTGACTTTAATTCAAATTTTAGTGTCCACACATTACGCATTTTTGACGACTTAAACCTAAATTTTCTAGGTGGGCCTCTATCTATGATCTTGACTTAACATGACTTCTAAGCAATTTATATGTAATAACTCATTAATTAAGCATCCCTAAATTACTTTACAACTTTTGACATAATTAATGTCACAATTTAATATTTGAAAGTTAGACCTTAGTTTTTATTAAAAAAAATAATCGTTACATTATCGAACCCACAAGATATCTCATATTTTGCATGACCGACGTATCCGGTGCCTATTTAGGGATACGTACTGTAGGGTCAATATTATTTCATCTTTGAGATTCGTGCAGAGTGTATCTCAACAGTTAAGATTTTCCACAAAGTCATGCAAAATATGAGATATCTCAGAGGATGAGAACTCATCACACACACACACCCACCCACCCAACCCCAATCAACAGTATCATACGTGGATGTTTTATGTCCTTGTCCGTGTAACCAGTGTGTTACGGGTTGGAAAAATGTACAGTGACCCAACACAAAATATTCATGGAAGCCGATACTGGGTCATATATGATTGAAATATTATGCAACTTTTCCGTTAATTTAAATTTGACTATATCAGTCTCTATGTGACATATTATGCAACGGGCTTGAATAACCCTATAATGGGTCATGACTGTCCACTGAACGATGTAGCAACACCAAAAGGGCGAGAAATATGAAAATAAAAAATAAAATATTACTAAGAAGTAAGAAGATTTACAAAATAAACGGAGAGAAGAAATTAATTAATATATACGTGCGGCTCATAAAATTACCTTTAATTGTTAATTAATTAGTACCATCCGTTAATGCTTTCTAGAAGGTAAATTTAGACCAGTAAAAATTCTGCATTTATTGACGTCCCGTGCGTGTACACCAAGTAATGAATTGTCAAATGAGAAAATCAACAACTACATGGATTAATATATATAGTATTAGTGTTTTTTCAACAAATATCTGGATCGCCTATCAACTATTGCACAAATCAAAATTGATCTTATCTTCAGTGACATCTTTTAAAGGTTCAAATTATTTAACTGTTTAATTTTAGATGGCCATACAATTCTGACAGAAACTGTCGGCAATCGATCATATAATTGTCTACTGATATAATCATTTCCATGATTTGAGTACAGTGTAGTAACAATCGTATAAGAGATCGACACTGAAATTAAACCCTACGCACTAGTGGAAAATGTACAATTAGTTTCGCCCCATTAATATTAGAAGTGCTAAAAATGTGATACTAATATTATTAGTGTCAGTCAAAATAAATAGTCGACCTTAATAGTAAGTATTACGATCGGCTTTCCATAAAAAGCCGTTCTAGATATCTTAATTAGTATCAGCTTTCAATAAACAGCCAATTTTAATTGTTAGTTATTAGTATCGGCTTTCAATAAACAGTTGATATCTTAATTTTATAGCCGATTCTAAAGCCTTATTGAAATTTTTTTGCACATTTTAGCCTTGGTACCGCGCATCACATTTTAGTTCATATCAAAACGCACCTCCTTCACCTCCGAGCATTTAGGGTTTATTCATTTTTGTTCACCTCCGCGCACCACCCTGTGCCTCTCAGTTGGATTCAGCAACTGAATTTTAACTTAATTGTTTGTATATACCAAAGGGGGGTAACCAGTGAAATTAGAGAAAAGGGATAAAAAGTAGCATGGTTGTGTGGTTGTAATTGCTTGTGGATTAGTCAGAGTCTTGTTGTTGGTAGTTTATTTTTAATTTTTGGATAGATAATTCTTTGGAGGCAGCATTGGGTGGGATTGGAACCTCGTGTAGTTGTGTATGTCTATCCATTTCATCTATTTTTGAAATGGAAAATTTTACAAAAATAGATGGAGTATCTTAAAACTTAAATATAATCGAAACATTTCAACTATTTTTGAAAACTTTCTATATTTTATTAGAGATCTTCTCCTCCATCTACACAGGAGATTAGAAAAAAGAAAAATATTACTGAGTTTGAATCCGTAAAAGTCTTATTGATGCAATTTTTTTAAAATGGATAAAAAACCTACTAATCTTTCTATTAATCAAAAATTTGATGTACTATATTTGTTTTTCTCTCTTCCTTTTTATTAATTTCTATAGAAGAAAAATTCTCAAGGAATCGTAGATTCCTACTAGTAGTTTCAAATTCTTTAATTTTCACGTTAAAATTGCGGATATCATGAACTTTTGATTAATTCTAAGATTAAAATGGTTAGCATTAATTGTTGGTATTCTTGACATATCATATATTACATGCAGGTTATTTGGTAATGCATGTAATATCTAGTCAAGCGGTTAAGACAATATAGAATTTAATTAGTCTTCAAATTAATTATTTAGATTTTGAAAATACAAAAATAATTTATAAGTATATGAGCCCTTAATATACTTATGAGTAGCCAGGCTCGTGCATGTAAGATATGATAGGTGTAAAATTATCAAATTAATTAGTTTCGTTATTTTAAACTTTAACAACTAGGTTTAATTTAAAATTTTATTTTATTGATGCCAATTTAATTTAGCATGAGATGGAGACAAAAAAAATCCTCATTCTATAGTGTAAGAATTCAATTTTAAACATTCGACTGTGTTATACCTTAATCAATAATTTAATTTAATTTGACTGGTAAAAAAAATGAAAAATAACATTTAAAATAACTTATAAAACTTTTTTTTTTTTTACGCTTGACAATATATTAAATGAATTCAAAATTTTTAAAATTATATATGTACACGCATCGAACTAGTTGAGTTTTAACCGTTTAAATTTGTCATTTAAAATCAATCTGATATAGTTTTAGAGTCCTGCTCACTTAATTTTTTTTTTATGAACATATATAGCACATGATAGCACATGTTAGCTTTACTATTAGTGGAAGTTGATAGCCGATTCAAATATTTAATGAGAAGCCACTGGAGCTATTTTTAATCCTTGTAGTTGTTGAGTTTCTGATTTTGACAAAAAATAATGCATCATCAGTGACATGTTTCAAAGGAAAAATATTTAACTATTTAATTTCAGATGGCCATACAATTCTGACAGAAGTTGTAGACAATCATAATTTTCTATTGATAAAATCATTTCCATGATTTGGGTACAATCAAAATTGGCCGATCTGGATCGAAATCGGATTGTACCGATCTGATTTCAGGTCAGTTACACGGTAGGTGATTTTTTGGCCAAAACAGTCCAATTTCAGTCAAATTTTGGTCGAAATGGTCTGATTCCAGTCAAATTTAAGTTGAAACGGTCTAATCTAGTCAAATTTTTTGCTTTATGCGTAACTCGAACCAAACAGCTCTTAAATATCAACTAACCCAATTACAACCACATCATGCTACCTTTTGTTGCTAGAAAACATAACTACATGTAAATATAAGTGTTTAAATAGCTATTGAAGAGGAGTAATGCTTCTACTATATTGTATTAGTGGATTATTTGATTGTAATCATTTGTCTGAACAAAAATTGTTGATAAGATGATTACTAAGAAATATGAAAATATGAAAATAAAAATAATTTGTCAAATTAACTATTTAGACTTTAAAAACACAAAAATGAGAACCCTCCACTGAACGATGTAGCAACACCAAAAGGCCGAGAAATATGAAAATAAAAATAAAATATTACTAAGAAGTAAGAAGATTTACAAAATAAACGGAGAGAAGAAATTAATTAATATATACGTGCGGCTCATAAAATGACCTTTAATTGTTAATTGATTAGTACCATCCGTTAATGCTTTCTAGAAGGTAAATTTAGACCAGTAAAAATTCTGCATTTATTGACGTCCCGCGCGTGTACACCAAGTAATGAATTGTCAAATGAGAAAATCAACACTACATGGATTAATATAGTATTAGTGTTTTTTCAACAAATATCTGGATCGCCTATCAACTTATTGCACAAGTCAAAATTGATCTTATCTTCAGTGACATCTTTTAAAGGTTCAAATTATTTAACTGTTTAATTTTAGATGGCCATACAATTCTCTGTAGGCAATCAATCATAATTGTCTAATGATAAGTAGAGGAGGGTTCAAATTAATGTCTCTATTTTTTGTGTCTCTATCATGCCTTTATTTTAAAAAAATTTAATAACTCAAAATTTAAAATTTAAAATTCAAAATAAAACCGTTAGATACGAACTACATCATTTTATCTATGCACGTGTAAAAAATTATGACATTTTAACTTTATTTTGGATGTCATCTTGAACTTGTAAAAATGTATACTAAAATGAATAATTTTTAGACATTGATTTTTCAACTTATTGATTCACATAAAAACAAAATCGAAATGTAATCAAAAAAATTTAGCAGTACATCTAGAGAAAATAACATTGATTCTATCTAACGGTTTTATTTTGGCATTTAAACTTTATACTTTGAATTATTTAAGTATTTAAAAATAGAGACATGATGGAGACACAAAAAATAAAGACATTTGAACACTCCTCTATAGTCATTTCCATGATTCGAGTACAGTACGTAGTAACAATCATATAAGAGATCGAGACTGAAATTAAACCCTGCATTTCACTTAGTTACTAACAATATATCCATCAATGAATAAAATCGTCTAATTTATCCATGAAATTAGAAATATAGAATAAAAGGTTACATTTTTATTTTATAGTTATATATGTTGAAGTTGATTGACTATCAGGGACGGATCTAATAAGGTCCGAGTACCCAATAATTGTCTACTCCTGAATTTTAAAAACCATTTAGCTCATGTATTTTATTAATAAATTTGCCTATTTCCTGGATCAAATTTATTTTCTTCCCAACTCATTAATTTTCTTGCTTACCTCTGTTCTGATTCCTCGATCCGTCCCTGTCGACTACATGTTCAATTTTCATCTAGACCTTGCTTGGCTGGTCTCATTTTGGTGTTCTAGTTGTTGTATTTATAACCATGGGTTAAAAGTGAAATGAACGTTTTGGTTCTAGTTCTTATATTGTGCCCCGATACTCAATTTTTGTTTGTGACCTTTAATTTCTTGGGTATTAACTTCCCAAACAAATTAATTAAAAACTTGGTACAATGTAGGCCCGGCCCGGCCCAAGTTTCAGTTGTTGACTTGACTTCTGAGGTTTACAGTTCATTACTTCATTTCGCAGTTTGCAAATTGTGAGAAAGAGCTTTCATTTTAAGTTTCTCTATGATATATGTGGATCCATATATTACAGGAAAGGCAATTCTTGCTACACAGTATGAAAAACCAGCAACTTTGCAGAGCTGATTGGAATATATATACACAACAAAACAAAGATAATTAAAGCATGCCCAAGGAAACTATAGCATATATACTAAATTACAGATTTACAAAAAGAATAAAAAATAATCATAAGCAGCTAACACAAAATAGATTTTATTGCTGTTTATTCTCACATCCCCTTGCCGTCTCGGTGTCAATTTACGGCACTGCGCTATAGTCAATGCTAGGAAAAGCAGATGAATCCCACCTGACCGCCGGAGTGTGATATCATTTCATTGCCATATGTGAGATCAGAGGATCAACTAGCAGATGTGCTCACCATAGTAGTGTCTACAAATATATTCGAGCAGTCAATTGTCAAGTTGAGCATAGTAGATATCTACATGGTAATTTGAGGAAGGGTGTAGAGGTATCTGGAATAAAGGGAGATGGTGCTCCTATGATTTATTTAGCTTGAGTTTATTTCCTGTTCTTTTATAGATAGAAATTTGTGTTAAATATAGAAAAAATAAAAATGTAACAATTATATTGACCATGTTATTGGTAGTGTAATGTATGTTACTTCATTATTAAAGAAAGAAAAAAAGGGAGGTTTGGTGGAAAGTAATGTGTTACAATGAAAGGCGGAGATAGCTTAACCGAATGAACTACACTTTTCTTCGAAAACTGGTAATGAATTATGTTTTTGTTGTACAAATAAAGTAAAATACTACATGTATAAGAAAATTGACCTCCAAATTTTCATCTGAAATGCATACTCTCTCTCTTCTGTATTGATTGATTAATGAGGTATTTTCAACCGAAATGGTGGAAGACAATAAATTAAAATTTCGTTCAAAAAATCACAATATTCAAAAATTTATTGACCTCTTTTCTTCTAGCCCACTATTCCTTATCCAAAGACAGTTGCAGAAAATGGTATATTATTTATTAAATAATATTTTAAATTTCAACTACGAAAATTCATTTTTCTATTCTGTTTCACCAAAATGGTTGATTTTCAATGAACAATCAAGATTATATTCTTAATCTGATATATATGGTTAGGATGTATCCCTTAATTTATGTCCAGTATGATAATTAATTACATTAAAATTGACAATATTAATCAATAAATTAATTAATTATCATATTTCATTATAGTCTCCTAAATTAGTTTTGGAGTTATAAATCACAGAGTAACAAAGTTGTATTGAACAGGCACCACATTATAAGAAGATATATAGCATATTTTCCCTAAAAAATGATGTTTTTATTACATAAGTTATTAAGGTATTTTCTTCCGAAATGGAGAAGCAAAATAATAATTACCAAAGTCTAAAATAAATTGACCTCTTTTCAGCTGGCTCAGTATTTTTTTTTCAAAGCCAGTAGCCCAAAATGAGCCTTAATATATTACTTAAATTTGGTTCGGTGTTAGCCCATATTATAGTAGGTTGTGGTATCTATCTCATCAAAGTTGAGAAATTCAAAAACGCATATGATTTTTTTTTTTTTTTTTTTTTTTTTTTTGACCATTGTTCCAATTTAAAATTTACTATGAGACATAAATTATAGCTTCCAACTAGGATGTTCCAAGGACAGCAATGCATGGTTTAATGTATCTCTGCAATAACAGTTTTTATTGAACCGACTAAAGAACTATAATAACTTACATGTGAGTCCATTTATGTATGATCTTATTGGGGTATCAGACTAAATACCCAAATTCACAGGCCAGGCATAGTGCCACGGTGAAGTTTGTAAGGAGAGCTAGACATGCATTATGGCCTTTTAGGAAGACCTGATACTAACAAAATCCTAATTTCTTGCCACTGCATCCTTGCCTTCCACTTCTATTATATTGCAATGTTTATGATAGTCACATAATGCCTCTTGTTATGCCGAGATTTTTATTTTTACCCAAAAATAATATTATTTTAATTAAAATACCCACTTTTTCGCTGGATTTTTAAAAATACCCAGCCCGTGGATAAATTCCACGGGCCGAATTGTTTTATCCCCCGTGGATAAATTCCACGGGCCGGATTTTTTTATTCCCCCCGTGGATAAATTCCACGGGCCGGATTGTTTTATTCCCCCCGTGGATAAATTCCACGGGCCGGACCCTTTTTTTTTTTTTTGCGCTTTTTCATTATAAATAGAGAGAGAGAGAGGTTGACAAATTCGGATCAGTAAGAATAGACGATGTGCTAGCCTTAGTCTTGGCCTTAGTCTTGGCTGTGGGCGTCTCTACATCAACCTTTTTTTTTTTCTCAATCCATAGCCGTAGGGGTTTTCTACAAAGTCATCATCAGATATGTCATTCCGGTTGAAAAATTCATCTATCTTCACACATCTCTGACAGTCCTTTCTAAACTTTCCGGAAATGTCGCATTTGTGGTTTTTATTTTCCTCTCTCTTTCCTCGATTGTTACTGTCCATCATTCTCGTCTACAATTTGTTTAAAAAAATAATTAAAGAAACTGTAACATAATAAGATGTAACATACAAATAAAGCCGAGTTTTTTAAAAATACCCAAATATATTAATATTTTATTATAGATAACCAGATGTTTGAAAAATTATATTTTTACCTAAACCATATGGAAATTTTACGGTTTGGATTAAAAATTCAAACCGTAAGATTTCCTTACGGTTTGGAATTTTTTTTTCTGAGCCCAACTTTGCACCTCTGATAAATATATCAAAACACCTTTAAAAATCATGAAAATTTACTGACAGGCACACTTGACTTCATAAAACAAGACTGTAAAGTTTCATACAAAATCTCAAAACAGATTGTGAGATATCGGCTCTCAAAAATTGCCCGAACTGATGAAGGAGTGGTTCTGAGCCCAACTTTGCACCTTTGATAAACATATAAAAACACCTTCAAAAATCATGAAAATTTACCGACAGGCACTCTTGACTTCATAGAACAAGACTGTGAAGTTTCATACAAAATCTCAAAACAGATCGTGAGATATCGGCTCTCAAAAATAACCCGAACTTCTGAAAGAGTACTTCCACTCTCTTCCAACTCTTACAGCAATTCGGGCAATTTTTGAGAGCCGATATCTCACGATCTGTTTTGAGATTTTGTATGAAACTTCACAGTCTTATTCTATGAAGTCAATAGTATCTGTCGGTAAATTTTCATGATTTTTGAAGGTGTTTTGATATGTTTATCAGAGGTGCAAAGTTGGGCTCAGAAAAAAAAATTCCAAACCGTAAGGAAATCTTACGGTTTGAATTTTTAATCCAAACCGTAAAATTTCCATACGGTTTGGGTAAAAATATAATTTTTCAAACATCTGGTTATCTATAATAAAATATTAATATATTTGGGTATTTTTAAAAAACTCGGCTCTATTTGTATGTTACATCTTATTATGTTACAGTTTCTTTAATTATTTTTTTAAACAAATTGTAGACGAGAATGATGGACAGTAACAATCGAGGAAAGAGAGAGGAAAATAAAAACCGCAAATGCGACATTTGCGGAAAGTTTAGAAAGGACTGTCAGAGATGTGTGAAGATAGATGAATTTTTCAACCGGAATGACATATCTGATGATGACTTTGTAGAAAACCCCTACGACTATGGATTGAGAAAAAAAAAGGTTGATGTAGAGACGCCCACAGCCAAGACTAAGACCAAGACTAAGGCTAACACATCGTCTGTTCTTACTGAGCTGAATTTGTCAACCTCTCTCTCTCTCTATTTATAATGAAAAAGCGCAAAAAAAAAAAAAAGGGTCCGGCCCGTGGAATTTATCCACGGGGGAAATAAAACAATCCGGCCCGTGGAATTTATCCCAGGGGGGAATAAAACAATTCGGCCCGTGGAATTTATCCACGGGCTGGGTATTTTTAAAAATCCAGCGAAAAAGTGGGTATTTTAATTAAAATAATATTATTTTTGGGTAAAAATAAAAATCTCGGCTTGTTATGCATCTCCAAATATTTTATTTTTAATAACGGTTGCAGTACAAGCTTCTCCAAAGAATTTTCCATCCAGATTATGGCATTTTACACAAAGAATATTATATTTGTTATTAAATCAAAAATAGGTTTTTCTCTCCCGTGGAAATAAAGTTACATCAATATTTTGAGAGGCATAATAAGGGGTCTCTCTTCTTTTTTCTTTTAGCTTTTCTCTTGACTAAAGTTTATTCTGTGAATGTGACAAAATGGTTTCTTTTTTCTTTTATTTTTTAGGATTATGATATGATGTCCCTTAATAGTGTGTTCACCTGTACTCAAAAGGAACATTTGTTTTTTACTGAAGCCCGTAGGCTCACAAGTACCAATTTGTTGGAAAATGAGAGTCGCAAAGAATTAGTTGAAAGAATCAAACCCTCACCATCTTTAATGTATAAGTGGTGTCATTTTTTAGTGTAATTAGAGGTGAGAGATGAAGCAATAATGTAAAGTTGTAAATAATAACAAAAAGAGAATGTAAGACTATATATATGTGATACATTGTACATGTCTTACCCCCTTAACAATTATATATTAATTAACAAACGAAATATTACTAATTAAGGTCCTCAGAACTAGATCAAAGGTTACAGCAGATAAATTAAGAGCTATCCAATGTTACAAAGATATCATAGCTCAGAAAGAACCTTTATCATAGCTTCTCGGGGCCGATACATTGCTTCGAGTGGAACAGCTTTAGGAAGGGTGAGACCAGAACCTTCACTTAAGTCGACGAGTTCATCCCCGGTTCTTTCCCAGTAAAAAAACACTGAATTAAAGTTCCTAATATCAACCCGACTTGTCGCATGGCAAGGCCTTCTCCCGGGCACCTTCTCCTGCCCATCCCGAATGGTATCATCCACTTACCCTCTGCTTTCCTGTTCTCAAATCTCTCCGGCTTAAATTTCTCAGGTTCCTCCCATATCTCGGGATCTCTGTGGATATGATACACATTCACTAACACTATCGTTTTGCATGGGATGTTGTAGCCTCCAATGGTGATATCTTCGTGTGATTCATGAGGCACAAGAAGAGGCCCACCGGGGTAAAGTCGGAGTACCTCTCTCAGAATGCAGTGAAGGTAGGGAACATTGACCATGTCCGACTCCTCTATCAACCGCTTGTTCCCGACATGCTCGTCAATTTCAGCTGCTGCCTTCTTGAGTACTTCTGGATTGTTCAGCAGATAGGCCATCGCCCATTCCACTGTGTTAGCCGAGGTATCTGTTCCAGCGATTAAGATGCTCTAACAGAGAAAAATAATTAAACCAAAAATCTCACTTTTAATTAAATAAATATAGCTACTTAATATTTTTTTTATTTGTATTTGTTTTCAATAAAGAGATTAACATACCAAACTGATGCTTTGAATTATGTGGTCACTGTATCCCTCTGGATCCTTTTTCTGCAATTCAAGCAAATGAGATATCATTGTATTCTTTGTTTGAGCACTATTTGTACGGTGCTCTTCAATTAGCTTTTCGCTCATCTCCATGTGTTTCTCTGACAAGTATGTTTTTTTCTTCATCACTCCATTTAGATCCAAGAACTTAAGAATTGGGACAAAGTCTTCAATATTAGATGCCCCGCCCAACGCAAATTCCTCCTCCACTGCTTCCCTAAACTGTTTCATCTCCTCCGCATCCTCTATGTTATCTCCATAGAACCTCTTTCCAGCAATCGTTGTCATCAACACGTTAAGTGAAAGTTCAAATAGACTTGTTTTGAGCTCCAGCTTCTTCACCGGGCGATCTGAGCCATTTGATCCAATACAACAAGTCTTCCAAGATTTGAAGAGTCGGCGAGCCATGTCTTGGACTTCTCTTGCACGAACATCTGACGACACATGTAATTGCTGAGCAGAGAGGAGCTCAACTGCTGCAATCCTCCTGATACTACGCCAGAAGGGGCCGTAGTTGGCCCCACCTATTCCAATGATCTCGGCTTTTCCGTTGTTGTGTTTGACTTTGGTCATGGGTAATCGGGGTCTGTTCGCTAAGGCCAAGTCATGGGTGGTGAAGCACTCTTCAGCTAATAACCGAGAGGAGATGACGAGAACTGACCGCGGGCCGAAGCGAAGAAAGGTGATGGGGCCGTATTTGTGTGATATTCAGATCAGGGCATGGTGGAGAGGCTTTTTTAAAAGATAGAGGTGGCCGATGAACGGCAGTGCCAGAGGACTCGGAGGCAGTTTCCTTTTGTTTGTGGTATAGGAGAGAACAAATTTTCCAAAGACAAGGAGAGCAATGAAAAGAAGGATGCTCTCTAAAGCAAAGGAAAACATTGTTAAATTGAGTAGTTGGTTAATCAAGATTCTAGAATTTCTAAAAGATGGAAATGTGATGTGGTTAATGAGCAGCTAGGAGTACTGCAAATATGTGGATTATGTTGAGCAATGCAATGATTCGTCGTGAGAGGCTATAAATAGGATTGAATAGGGACACCAGAAAATCATGTTGAGATGAATATTCTATGGCGGCGCCACGTGACTTCTAACCAAATAAGAAAAATAAAATTCCATGTGCTTTGGTGTGAACATCCAATCAATATTTTGATGTTTGATGAAAACCGTGTTGATACGACTTACCTTCTTTGATGTTAGCTGGAAGAAGTTTTATTTTTTCATTATGTTTTCTTTTGTTATATTCAAGAGTCTGGCTAGTATGACATCAGTGTTATTTCAGTCTATATAGCACTAATTCTAAAATCTATTAAATTAACATGAAACGAAGAATTCAAGCCGTTCAAACCGATCTACTTCATTAGTTGTGCATTTACATGCAAAATTTATAATGTTTTGAGTTTATTTAGTATCAAGTGAAACGGTCAAATGTGAGAGTTTTTAAGCTAATTTTAATGCATTCATTTTTTAACATTTTTGACCGCTTGATTTGATACTAAAATAACTTTAAAATATATAAATTTGGCATATAAACACATCACTCTTATAAAAAATGGTTTGAACGATTTGAATTTATTGTTTGAAATATATTCAATAAAATTTGAAATTAGTGTCATATGACACCAATGTCATACTAGTCAGACTCTATATTCAAGAGTCTGGCTAGTATGACATTAGTGTCATTTCAGTCTATATAACACTAACTCTAAAATCTATTAAATATGTACACCAATGAGAAAGATAGATTAGCAGTAAAGGGTATGCCTTAGCCACCATAATCTCTAATCTAAGTGAAGGATGTTCTCTCTTATAAAGCAAGAACTCAGATTCTACTAATGAAATAACGCAAAGGGGGGAATGGAGTTTCTCAGGAGTTGTGTGCTATTTATTTATTTATTTATAATAAGTTGTCAAACCTCTTAATTCAGACAAAAAATAAAATTATCACTTGTACAAAAAAAACTGTACTAACCATGGTCAAAAATAAGCTTTTACACTGATTTCGGACAGTGTTTACACGAGTCGTAAACAATAGTATATTAAAATAATCAACCGTATATAAAAAACTAATTCTACATGGGTTTTTATTAAAAACATGTATAATTCACAATTTTTTCGCCGCTTTTTTGGTCAACATCATACATGGTTTTAATAAAAAAAAATCACATGAAACCTAGATCTGAATTAAAATTAAACTCTAGATTTAAATTTATATTAAGCCCAATATCAAAATATCAAAAACAGTAAATTAAATTTCAAAACATTATTAAATTTAAACATAACACATACATTTACCAATATATAAACAATTAAAATTACATAACATACTATTAATTACATGAATAACACTCTAACTAAAAAATAAAAACACAACAAAGAATTCTAGATCTGAGACTTCAAACATTTACCTGAACAATGTCTAAGAAAATCTATGATAAAGGACAAAAAAAAATGAAAATCTTAATCGGAAACTTCAACTCAAGTTTTAAGGCTATTCCCCTGTTACTATGCGGTCAAAATAGATATCTTCTTCTCGCATAAAAATTAGATTTACTTCTCTCAGAGAAATACATGTACAGCCCACAAGAAAAAGATACTTTATAATGACATAGAAAATATAGAGAGAAGCATTATAATAGGAAGACACGTATCAATGATGTGGAAAAGTTTGTATTTCTTTCATCTCACACGGATTATCAAGTAAAACCGTGTAAATTGTTGGAGCATATCATATATGTCCATCCATAAATGCACTTCAGAATTTCTGAAAATACCCTGACACACTTATACATAATTTTTTACTAAAAACCATATATGAATGTTGCCATGTTGGAACACATTTAGACAATTGTAAACAGTAAAACTGTATATAAATGTGTGTAAATTTAGGAAGCAATTTTTCAAAACAATGTTTTCTTGCTTTGAACAGAACAACTTAAATCAGAAATTCAAAAGAATTTGATTGAATGTTCATCAAACCCTTCACTCCTTGTGTGAGTGAGCATCCCTTAAAATACCTAACCGTATAGAATATTGACAGTCGAACTATAATATAACTCTACTGTCTATATGAAATTAATATGGGGAACTAATTTGTTTTGTGATTTGTATGGTCTTGAAACAATCGACTCAGATCTCATTGTACATGGTTAATTAAGTTTTGCAGTGCATCTGAAAAATATTAATTTTGTATTTATTCAAAAAATAGTAGAAAAAATATGAAACATTTTAATATAGAGATTATGTTAAACGGTTTAAAATAATTGTTTAAATTTTATAAACTAAGATAACATATGAAATACGAATGACAAATGAGTGGCTTAAGGGTTTGAACCCTAATCTTGTTGAATTGTATAATGTGTTGCATGAATATTCAGATTTTATTTAGAAGTCACGTCTAGTGAAATATTTGTGTTGACTTGTAAAAGTGATAAATTAGTCAACAATCAACATTGGAGGCGGGTCATGACATTAACAACAAATTATTATTATAGAGTTTCGTCATTGCCAAGGTTTCAAAAAAGAATTAGTATAGAGTTTCGGGCACACAACAAATTGTCCCCAAAAGACTCTTGAGACGAGCCCTTCCATAGACCGCAGTGCACCAGAATTTTTTATTATTAGAAATATTATATAACAATATTGTATAAAGTATAAGATTGATTATCTTCAAAATTTTGATGCAATCTGGTGTGGTTTTCACTACAAAAATTTGTTACTATTTATGAAGATAAAAGTATTTTCTGTTACCAGTATCGCTATAAATATTTTTATCAGTAATTTTGATATACTCAAAAATATTATTTTTTTTGTCGGTGTACTTTTAAAATAACCACGTTTTACTCAGATGGTGATTTATTTTTGTAGTATTTTTAACTGTCGTATCAAAAGTTAAAACCAAATGGTATATCACATCAGAGTTCAGTCTCTAAACAAAGTGAATTGGTGGTTCGTTCTGTTTTAAAGGGATCATAATCAACAACCTTCCTCTAATATTGTTGCCAAGATAAAGGGAGACTGGAATGAGATATTTATGTAATTATTCCTTTTTGTAATGCAATTGTTTGACATCTAAATTTCACTGAAATTTCTTTTCATTTAGTAATTATGATGTATGTTCTACTGTAGAAGATGATGCTACAGGATTGTATTTTAAAATTTCATATATAATATATGATTTGGCAGCTACTGCCAATAGTCTAGTAAAAAAAAAAGCAGAGAGAGGTCTGAGAGACTTTATCTTTGTTTTATCTATGTGAACAAATAAGTCGGGAGAGAGAAAGGATTGATAAGGATATATTGTTGACGCGGCATTCAAAATGCAATTAAAACGAATTGCACCGATGGAGAGATTTTGAAATTAGAATTGAAGTTAATTTCATTTTTAACTTCGGATGTGATAGAATAGACAGATTAGAGAGAAAGAGAGCAGAGAGATAATATGATGGAATGGTTTGTATTTTCATTAAGAACTGATTGTACAATAATCTGGTCTATTTATAGCCAGTGCAATATAAGCTAATCATCTCTAGAGTACATAATACACAACAGCAAACTAACTAACACAGCTAACTAACAATCAGTTACTGTGTTTCCTTGATGCGCCTAATAGGATGTGTATTTGCAATTGCAAATCACTTGCACCAATGATAAAGTTTTTACATGATTTTGAAAAATAATTTATTTTTGATCCGTAGTGCTATTTCTGTCAAACATTATGTATTTTTGTGATATGCCGGAAAGGGCATGGTGGAGAGGCTTTTTGAAAAGATAGAGGTGTCCGATGAAGGGAAGTGCCGGACGACTCAGAGGTTGTTTCCTTTTGTTGGTGGCATATATAAGAGAGAACAAATTTTGCAAAGACAAGGAGAGAGCAATGGAAAGAAGGATGCTTTGAAAAGCAAAGGAATTAGACATTGTTAAATTGAGTAGTTGCTTTATCATGATTCCAGAATTTCTAAAAGATTAAAATGTTATGTGGTTACAGACTAGGATTGCAAATCAATGGATTACTTGAGCAATGCAATTATTCATCATGTGTGGCATATATATAGAATGGAATATATAGGAACTTGATACCATCGAAAATAAATCTGTTGTAATTCTCAGAGAATTGCAGGTGCTTTAATCCCAATTTCAACTGTTGGTTTTTCTTGAGATGTGTACACAAGAATTTACTTTTTTTTATAATGTTTTTGAGATTTGCACACGAAAAAATTTGAACAGTTGATATTGAAATTTCAGGATCATGTAATTATTTCCAGAATTACAGCAGATTTGAACTCAATACCATCAAGTGTTGAGTTGAATATTCTATATGTTGCCTTAGGACTTCCAACCATAATCAATTTGGCGTGTATTTAATTAGAATGGAAGCTGATAATAGTACTCGCACTATATCCGTAGGAGGACTACCGAAAATTAAATGTGAAAAAATAACTTTTTGTGGGGATCGCAAAAATTACACAATTCGAATTTTTTTTTCCTAAAGTATTAATATCTATGCATGGAAGTATTTATACCTATATATGGAAGTATTTATAGCTATGAGGTGAACAATTATTTATTGTGCAGGTACTGTAGCTCGAAGATAATAGTACCCACGGCACTGTACCCGCACTATTCTCATGGGGGGACTACCGAAAATTAAATGCAAAAAGATAACTTTCTTGTATGGACTGTAAAATCTCCACAATTTTAATTTGTTTTCATGTTAGTAAAATCTATGTAATTTTTTCTTACAAATGAGATCTATGATGATGTATTTTCAGACTCATCGTCGAATAAGTATTTATATCTTGCTGTACAAATATTTATACCTATACTTGCAAGTATTTTTTACATATGACATTGAAAGTATTAATATATAAGTATTGAAAGTATTTATATTTATACGCTGAAGTATTTATACGTATGAGGTCAACTATTTTTTGTTAGAGAAAGGTTAACGCAAGGATGATTGGAAAACTCAAAAAGGAATAATCATAACAAGTCATGCATCAGGTATTAATATCTTTTTTAAGTGTTAATATCTTATCTTCTAAATATTTATAAATACGAATGTATACATATCTAAGTATTTTTTACATATGACACTGAAAATATTAATATCTAAGTACTTAAAGTATTTATATCTATGAATTGAAGTATTTATTCCTATGAAGTCAATTGTTTTTGTTAGAGAAAGGTTGACATGAGAACGAGTGTGGGGATTTTAAAAAGGAAACTATATAATTAGTGGAGATCAAAGAGAAATGATGCTGCTGAGATTTTAGAATAATAATTAGTTGATACTGTATAATTATGGGGACCATAATACATTATTTCTCTAAGTTCAGATACTGTAGCATGAGTACTAAAATAATTATTTGTTACTGTAGAACGGGTACTATGCAGATACTGTAGAATGAGTACTGTGTGGATACTATAGAACGGATATTGTGCGGGTACTAAAGTAATTATTTGTCAATTAGAATATAAGAAAAAAAATTCGCTAGGAGATTTGTATCATATTAAAACGAATGACTCAGATCTCATTCTACATGGTCAGGTTTTGCGCTGGATCACAATTGGGTGTGGGTGAGCTTCACGAATTGGTATCCAATGTGCTTTAAGATTTGTGCATACTCGATCTGCACTAATGCTAAAGGACTTCCTATATTATAAGCAAGGGCCGGATTGACTCCGTTTAAAATCAGACGGTTGAGATTCATTAACTCAAAAGTTCTCTTTTGAGTTAATGCAGTGGATACGCTTTTTGAGCTTGACATGTTTTTTGAATGAGGGTTCAAATATCTCAATCATGTGCTTCATGTTTCATTCATGTCTTATATTTTTATTTTTATTTTCAAAATTTAAACTGTTGATTCGAATCACTTAAGAGGATCTTCAAATTAAAATGTGCTTGAAAACTAAATTTTATATTATTTAAAAAAAATACTACTTTTTAGATAGTAAAAGTAGGTATAAAAATATTGGTTTTTGAATGATTCATAATTTTTGAAAAATATTAGTTTTGTATTTAATTAGAAAAATAGTAAAAAAAAGTTTTCAAAAAAAATATAAAATTTCTGAAAAACTTTTTCATATAAAGATTATTTTAAGTGGTTCGGATGTATTATTTTAATTTTGAAAATAAACATAAAAACATATAATATACGAATGAGATATAAAAGATGCTGAGAGATTCACTTACAACATTATTTTTCAAAGTTCAAACATTCGATCCAATTCATTCAACATGATCTCTACATTAAAATGTCTTGTAGATCAAATTTTACATTTTTATTTATTTATTTATTTATTATTAAGTATTTTATAAAATTATTATTTTGAGACCATTAAATTTTGTACTCGTGCATCTTAATAAACAGTTAAAAAAATTAAAAAGAATGTAAAAATTTGATCTTTAAATACATTTTAATACAGTTATCATATTAAACAGTTTGGATAGATTATTTAGAATTTTAAAAATTTATAATATGTTGTAATTATAGAGTGTGGTAATAAAAGATATGTTACATTTAAACTCTACTTTTGTTGAATTGTATAATATATCTCGCATGATTATCCGGATTTTAGGCAAAGCCACGCCTTGTGAAATTGTATAGACTTTGTCAATAGAAGAGGGTTCAAATGCCTCTATTTTTTGTGCCTCCATCATATTTCTATTTTTTAAAACTTTAATAACTCAAAATTTAAAACTTAAAAGTCAAAATAAAACCATTGGATATGATCTAGATCATTTTCTCTATGTGCTCATAAAAAATTATGGCATTTCAATTTTATTTTAGTTGTCATAAAGAGCTTGTAAAAAACATATTAATGTGGATAATTTATAGACGTTGATTTTTCAACTTATTAATTCACATAAAAATAAAATTGAAATGTAATATTTTTTATGAGTATATAGAAAAAATAATATAGATCACATCTAACGGTTTTATTTTAACTTTTAAAATTTTAATTTTAAATTATTTAAGTTCTAAAAAATAAAGTATGATAAAGATAAAAAAAATAAAGGCATTTGATCCCTTTGTTGTCAATATTGAAGCGAGACATTCACAAAAAAAAAAACTACAATTACAACGTGACATGTCATATTCCAACAATCGTAAGGAGTTGCGTCATGACATAAACGACAAACTAATAGAGAGTTTCGTGTACACCACATATTGTCCCCAAATGTCTCTTGAGGCATGCTCTTCCAACATACAGCACGACAACTCCTGAGAAGATTTAATCAGAGATTCCCTAGACTGCAGTGCGGCAGTATTTTTTAATTTTCAGAAACTAGATTCGGTTTTTCTGAAAATATCTAAAGAAAGCGTACTAGTAACTTCGATTTCTTTAATTTTCACATTAAAATTCAGCATAATTTAACAAAAATTCATTAGTATATGCGAGGATAAAAGTATTTTTTTAAATAATTCTTTATTTTAGTAATAGCAATATCTTAGAAAATAACAATGTGTCGGTCATTTAAAATTGTGGATACGAATTGAGTGTTTGTAATCTAACGGTATAACCGTGTCAAAAGTAAAATTTATCAGAATTTGTGATTATTTAATTTAATTTTTTTAATGGTAATAATAACTAGTCATGAATTTAGGCAGATTTAGTACAATGTTTTAATCTGACATAAATTTCAAAACGAAATTAAAGTATCACTAAGATCTGTTTACAATAACTAGACGACTTTGATTATTTTTCATGTCCAACTCAAAAGATTTACAAAATAAAAAATAAAATAAAAAAAGACAGAGAGAACAAATTAATTAATACATACATATACGTAAGAGAAATATATGTGTGGCTAGAGGTGAGTAAATTGCTCATAACTCGTAACTCGTTTATTAAAAACTCATTAACACTTAACTCTCTCTCATTATCAACTCCCTTGTTAACTTAATGAGCCGAGTATAATCATCCAACTCGCTCATTAAGAATTTGTCACATCCAATTTCTGCAACATCCAATCCCAAATAAACTAAAGAGATAAATGTGTATGTCACATGTAGGGCTGACAAAACCAACAAGAAGATAACTGTCGCATTTTGTTTAATTTGCTTAGCGAAGGTTATAAAATGGATTTTCTTTATAATACTTTATTTTATTTAGTAATGTTAGCTCCTGCCTCTGTGCTACTTGATGTGTAAAGCTCTATTTTGGAGGCTTTTAGATTTCTATTTTCTTTTTGTGAGAAACTTTGTAATATATTGATACTATTATAGTTTATGGAGAAAAACTTTGTAAGAACCTTCTTTCTGTGATAAACTTTGTGAACTTCTGCTTCTATGTTACTACGGATTTTTACTGTTAAAAAAAAAAGTTAAATGAATTATGACAATTTGTTAAATATTGTAACTCATAATTTGTGACTCGCTCACTAAAAGTTCATTAACAACTCGCTCATTAACTTAATGAGCCAAGCATGAGCATATTCCAACTCACTCATTAATCACCCCTTCACATGTAAAATTACTGTTAATTGTTAATGAGTACCATCCGTTAATGCTTTCTGGAAGATAAATTTAGACCAGTAAAAATTCTGCATTTATATATTGACGTCCCGCGCATGTACACCAAGTAATGGATTGGATTCATGTTCCTTATGGGCTGAAGATAAGATCAATTTTGACTTGTGCAATAAGTTGATAGGCGATCCAGATATTTGTTGAAAAAACACTAATACTATTTTTAGTCCATCTAGTTGTTGATTTTCTCATTTGACAAAATAATAATGCATCATCAGTGACATCTTTTAAAGGTTCAAATTATTTAACTGTTTAATTTTAGATGGCCATACAATTATTACAGAAGCTGTAGCCTGTAGGCAATCGATCATAATTGTCTACTGATATAATAATTTCCATGATTTTGGTACAGTGAAGTAACAATCATATAAGAGATCGAGACTGAAATTAAAGCCTACATTTCACTTAGTTAGTTACTAACAATATATCCATCAATGAATAAAATCGTCTAATTTATCCATGAAATTCGAAATGTAGAACAAAAGGTTACATTTTTTTTTAAGGTTATATTTTGAAGTTGATTATTGACTATCAGAGGCGGATTAATAAGGCCTAGGTACCTAATAATTGTCTACTCTTGAATTTTAAAAAACCATTTTAGCTCATTTATTTTTGTCATGTTGCTTATTCCTGATAAATAAATTTGCCTATTTCCTGGGTCAATTTTATTTTCAATTTTCAACTAGACCTGCTTGTCTCATTTTGTTGTTCTAGTAATTGTTGTATTTATAACCATGGGTTAAAAGTGAAATTAACATTTTGGTTCTAGTTCTTGTATTTTGCTCCGATACTCAATTTTGTTGGTGACCTTTAATTTTTTGGGTATTAATTTCCCAAACAAATTAATTAAAAACTTGGCACAAAGTAGGCCCGGCCCAAATTTGGGTTGTTGACTTATGAGGTTTGCAGTTAATTATTTAATTTCACAGTTTGCAAATGGTGAGAAAGGTAAGAGAACCTTTCATTTTAATTTTCTCTATGATTGAGGCCTGTGGACCCATATATTACAGGAAAGGCAATTCTTGCTACACAGTATGAAAAACCATCTACTTTTGGAATATATATACACAACAAAAGGAAAAGATAGATAATTAAAGGATGCCAAAGAAATTAAAACTATAGCATACTAAATTACAAATGTACAAAAGAGTAAAAAATAATCATAAGCAGCTGCTAACACAACAAAGATTTTATTGCAGTTTATTCTCACATCACCTCGCCGTCTCGGTGTCGATTTCCAGCACTGAGTTATAGCCAGTACTAGGAAAAGGAGATGAATCTGATGCAGTGTAAAATTTTGGTTTTCTAAGCAAACTTTCTGTCTCTTCTGGTTCAACCTGCCAACCCGGCAAGCTGCTGTCAGACTTCAACAGATTCTGTAATTCCTTGACAACTTGCTTCATTGTCGGTCTATCGTCTCCTCTGGCACTCAGGCACTGCACAGCAAGCTCGCTAATTTCATAGAGAACCTCAATTACCTCCTCATCATTAGTAACTATTTCCTCATCCAACATGTCGTGAAGTTTATTCTGGCTTCGTTTGGAAATGAAACAAGATGCTAAGTGTTGCTTTTCACCAGTTTCATGGTCTAAATAAATCGCCTTTTTCCTTGTAATGAGCTCCAAAATAACTACCCCAAAACTATATACATCACTTTTCTTTGTAATTATTTGAGTGCACAGGCATTCGGGATCTAAATACCCGCGAGTCCCTTGTACAAGCTCCACAATCAGTGCATCATCAACTGGCACGAGATTTGAAGCTCCAAAATCAGAGACTTTCGCGTGGTAACCATCATCTAGCAAAATATTTGCCGATTTGACATCACCATGAAGTATCGAGTGAGAGATGGAGGAGTGCAGATAATCAAGAGCCATTGCTGACTCTAAAGCAATCTTTAAACGAATACCCAAAGAAATCGGCCTAACAATTCTCTTTTCATGAAGCAAATCAAAGAGTGTCCCGTTTGGAACAAATTCATAGACCAGCATAGGGATTTGAACCTCGAGACAGCAACCAAATAACCTAACTATATTTTTGTGGTTGATTTGTGAAAGAAGGATAATTTCATTGACAAACTCCTCTCTTTGGTTTTCGCCAATTTCCTTGGATTTCTTGATGGCCACAGGCTGGTTATTCTCTAACAAACCCTTGTACACCTCCCCTTGACCGCCAACACCTATTATGTGATCTTCGTTGAAATTATTTGTTGCAATATCTATCTGTTTCTTGCTGAACACCCGAAGGTGGTTGTTCATCATCTCGTAGTATTTTTTGTACTCATCTTTTTCTTTCATGTACCTTCTCCTTTGTTTATACCAAATTGCAAAGAAACAGATACCAAGCAAAACAGCAACAGCAAGGATACATGCTGTATTGACAAAATAAGGAAAACAAATTAAATACAATTAGTTGGTATATCTTGATTGTAATTATTTAAACAACCTACTGTAGTTTGATTTTTGGTGTTGAACAGATTATCTATTCTAAAGGCTGTGTTAAACATAACCAACCATTATTTAGTATAGAGAAGGTTTTAGTTTTACCCCATAACCCTTTCTTGCGAAACCAGAATTATTTAATGCTTACCAATAGCCACTCGAGCAGGATAAGGGAAGTTCTCAGAATTCTTGGTGCAATTTCCGGCTTTGCCGTCTCCTTTTTCGTTCTTTGGACAAAAACACTCATAGTTTCCATCCGTATTATTGCATGTTCCCGTGCAAGGGTACTGATTCGGGAATTTACATTCATCAATGTCTGTTGCAACAACAAGAGAAAAAATAATATCAAATGTAACTTTTCTCATATGGATGGTCATGTATGTTTCCTATTCTACAAGATCAGATTAAGTAGATTTTGGTTTGTATCGGGCCAGACCGTGCTACATCAGGCCCAAAACACTCAATAATTGGCCCATATCTGACAAGCATTTTGACCATTATAAAAACTAAATTGTTATTATAACTAGTGAACATTGCACTTATTATTATAGATTACTAATTTTAATACTACCAACTTGGGTACTTAAATTTAGGTTAATTTTAAATTTATTTCATGTCAGAGTATGCCTTGTTTGACCTCCTTTGTGAAAACTTGGACCAAATATATATACTATGTGGTTCAATCAAGATGTCAAAAACAGTTTATTTTATTTTCCTTTGCATCCATTGGAAAACTATTGAATTAAGATGAACAATTATATGCATGGGTGCGTTTATTTGAGAAATTGAAAATTACCTCTGCATCCATTTTGGAGGTAGGGGTTGCCCTCATATCCTGGCAAGCATTTGCATATGTATCCATCACCGTTTGTTGTGTTGTCGCATCCGCTGTGTTTGCTTTGGCATGCTGGGTTCGAACTGCTCTCAACATGTGATTCCAGGCATGTGCCATTTTCTCGGATAGCCCAGTCAAGTACAGTTTGCACATATTCATTATTCTTGTCGAAGAATCCAAACCCCTTAAGATCCGCAACTGAGAAGTTGTACCAATCTTCTTGCATCAGCGCAGCATAACCACAAGGGTTGAATGACCAGGCTCTGTTTTCACTAAAACCCCATGACACATTATAATAGTTGAGACCCTCTGGGACTGTAGTCTGGCAACAACCTAACCCGTTACACGTGCCACCATCACCAGTTGTGCTGTTTGGGCTGGCACAGAAGGAAACACAACCTGATTGGTAAGGACTGTCACCTTGGCCCACAATATATGCCAAGGTGTAGCATCCTATTGCTATGAACCTGTTGCGGGTGTTGGAGAAGAGAAATGGTGTTTTTGGTATATTGATCCATGGATTAGACCAATTAACCCAATTTGTCTCATTGAAGCAGGAATACCCAATGAAAGTGTGGATGTGTGCCTCGGCCCTAGTTATGTTGATATCTATCACCTCGATATTACTTGAACCGTAGTAGGCTTTTGGGGGAGTCGTGGTGTGGTTACATGTTATATCAAATCCAGAACGGTAACAGTCAGGACTGGTACCAAAAGGGTAAGGGATAGTGACATTCCCACATGTTTCCGGGCAATCGGGCAGCGTTGACGCTACTATTGTTACCGGTAAGGCCAAACCTATCAGGGCAAGGTACAAAATGTACTGAGCTTTTCTCAGAGGAGAGGCCATAATCTCTCTCTCTCTTTCTCTAATTTGGTTATGACTTATGAGAAAACAAGTACGTGTAGTTTCAGTCTTCCGCTCTATGTACTGTGTATCTCTCTCTATCTCTTTCTTTGAAGATTATCAGTGGTTGCCAATTTCTCTCTCTCTCTCTCTTTGAAATATTGGCAGTAGCTGACAATAGAGTATTAACAATACCCTTAACGGGTATACCCGTCCGTACCCGCTGCCTAGGGTACCCGTACCTGAGCTAGGGTATGGGTCGGGTACTCGGGTACTCGGGTACGCGGGTACGGGCAAAAATGGGGCCGGACCCAATTTTTTGGACCAATACCAGACCATACCCTACCCGAATTTACCCGTACCCGACTATACCCGTACCCTAGTACCCGTACCCGATACCCGATTACTGTTCATCCGAATTCAAAATTCAGTTTTTCCCCCCACCCAATGCCATGATTTAATTTCTGTTTTTTTAATTTCTGTTTTTTTGTTTCTGTTTTTTTATTTTTGTTTTTTAATTTCTGTTTTTTAATTTCTGTTTTTTTGTTTCTGTTTTTTTTCTGTGTTTTAGATTTATTTTTGTAAATGTTAGATTTATTTTGAATAGGTTAGATTTATTTTTGAAAATGTTAGATTTATTTTGAATAAGTTAGATTTAATTTCTGTTTTTTAGATTTATTTTTGTAAATGTTCAATTTATTTTGAATAGGTTAGATTTATTTTTGAAAATGTTAGATTTATTTTGAATAGGTTAGATTTAATATCAGTTTTTTAGATTTATTTTGAATAGGTTAGATTTATTTTTAAAAATGTTAGAATTATTTTGAATATGTTAGATTTATTTTTAAAAATGTTAGAATTATTTTGAATAGGTTAGATTTATTTTTGAAAATGTTAGATTTATTTTGAATAGGTTAGATTTAATTTCTGTTTTTTAAATAAATCTAACATTTTCAAAAATAAATCTAACCTATTCAAAATAAATCTAATATTTACAAAAATAAATCTAAAAAACAGAAATTAAAAAACAGAAATTAAAAAAACAGAAATTAAAAAACAGAAACAAAAAAACAACAAAAAAAAACCAGCCAAAAAAAACCAGAAAAAAAGCAGCAAAAAAAAAACCAAAAAAAAAACAGAAACAGAAAAAAACAGCAAAAAAAAAAAATATCCGTACCCGCCCAACCCGTCAAGGGTACACGGGTACGGGTATAAGACGGGTAGGGTATGGATCTTGAAAAATATACCCGAGATACCCTTACCCGTATACCCTTGTACCCGAGTATACCCGTACCCGAGTTATACCCGTACCCGACTCGGATATACCCGGGGTACCCATACCCGCCCGAGTATAAATACACTAGCTGACAATAACTCTCTCTCTCTCTCTAACTAACATTTGACAAGTTGTTGTGTTGTCAATTTCAGATTTCAGAATTATTGAACTTTGAAATTAGTTGTGTTGACCAGCTGGTCATCATTAGGAAACCAAGAGGTAGGGAGGTCTAAAACGTGATTAGTGCAATTTGTTTCAAAAGACCAAAACAGAACCCATCACAATTATTTGATTTACATTTATAATTTTATTTGAAGATTAGTTGCCTTGATGTTTACTAACAATTGTATTAATAACTGAAAAAAAAAAGTATTTACAACACTTGAATAAAAAAAACATTTCAAAAAATAAGTTGTTATCCTTTTTCTATTCTAATCTTAACCCTCTCTATTTTACTACATGCTATAACAAAAATCTTTGTTCCACATCTACATCCTTCTTATTCTCCTTACTTCCCCTCAAAACATAAACAAAAAAAATCCTATTATGCTATTCTTACATGAGGAGGATCTACTTACAATAATTTAATTTTTCTATTTTTAAAGTCCAAACAATCGATCCAAACCATTCAAAATGATCTCTATATTAAAATGTGTTTGGATATGAAATTTAAATTTGTTTTAAATTTTTTTATTATTTATTAAGTATTTTATAAAATTATTGTTTTGAAACAATTTTAGACCACTGAAAACCAGCAGTGTTTTAAATACTTAATAAATAAAAAAAATTGAATTCCAAGCGTATTTTAATATATATATATATATATATATATGATTTGGCTAATATGCTATGGGTAGCTAAGAGGCCTCCCATGCTACGGCTCAATATTCGACTTTTCAAAATTCTAACTGTCGATCCGAACCGTTCATCTTGTTCTCCATATTAATATGTGCTTGGAGACCAAATTTTACATTTTTTGGAAATTTTTTACTACTTTTTTAGATTTATTGAAAATCGCTGTTTTTCAGACAAATCTGGACCATAAAAAACAGAGATATTCAATAAATCTAAAAAAATAGTAAAAGATTTCCAAAAATGTAAAATTTGGTCTCCAAACAAATATTAATATGAAGAACAAGATGAACGATTCGGATCGACAGTTAGAATTTTGAAAAGTCGAATATTGAGCCGTAGCACGGGAGGCCTCTTAACTACCCATAGCACTGTAGCCAAGTCATATATATATGAAGAGAGAGAGAGTAAAACTACCATGCTTTACAAATTAAAGTAAGTGTTTTAATTTGTGTTCATATTTCTAGCTTCAAAATTTAAATAGTCAATCCGAACTTCTCAACATGCATGTTCTTCATATTGAAATGTGTTTGGAGACCAAATTTTTTGGTTTGAAAATTCATACTCATGCATCTGTGATATTCTAAAAAGTTTTAATAATGTCAGTTCCTTAATTTTTTTCTATTGTACCTAGCTCGTAGCTTAAACTGTTCAAATTGATCAGATTTTATTAAGATCGTCAATTCAATTTACATTGGTCAATTCACATGTATTGTACTTGTTTGATACTCCACATGCTTTTATGAATGGAAATATGGTCAAAATCAGACTAGAGGATCTCTTAAGAATATTTATACTTAGAAGTCTAGCTCGGTTTACAGTGTTTTCCAATAATTAAGTTGGTCCTACATGTATAACTGCTAAGATATTTTGTTTTCCACTTTCCCTTATTTAATTTGCATTCTATTGGTGAAAAAGAAAGACATAATTAATTAACTAATTTTATTTTCTTGTAAAATTAATTACCTTATTTTATATTAGCCTTTTAATTAAAATAGTTGAGTTTCCAATCACCCTTTACCAAAGGTCAAATGCAGGACTTGAGAATATGTCATCTTTGTTCAAAAATGTTTTGTTTTATTATATTTAGTGGTAATAAATGTCTCCTAGGAATTGTTATTACATCTTCTAGAATATTTTATGGGTGTCAGCAGAATTAGTCGTGTGGAATTAATGCACCTGGCAGATATTTAATTAATTAATTAAAGAACTAATTAAAAGTCGTACAATCTGTTGCCATCACTTATTAGTTTACTACCTAGTGGTACCTATCATAACATTATCCTCTCACACACACACAACCACAAAATTTAAAATTCTTGACCAAGAGGCATATGAATTCCTGTCCCAAAATTTGTTTCACAAATCTACTAGGCATTAAAATGGGAGCAGGGCCGATCCGGTGGGCATTGGACTCTAATCGGTCTGATTCACTTTGGGAATTGTCTAATTGGATTCATAATTTGTACATGCTACTTCAATATTCGTGTAGATTAAGGAAGCATGAATCATGAGGCGAATCAGAAAGTTCCAAGGAGCCATCGGATCGACACACCCACTTTGTTTAAAATTAGGACCAAATAACTTGTAACAGTTCCATAAATGTTGTCTTCAACTGGTGTCTCCCGCGGATGGTCAATTAGAATACTCTTGACATGGAAACAAGCAAAACAAATATTACTCGTATATATGAAATGGATGAGTTAACTTCACATGGAATTCCAGCAATAATGTTTACACTCTCTTCTCTATGTATAGAAAGATTAGTTACACTTACATATACTAGTGACTAGTGAGGAATTTCCTTCTAAAATTGAGAAGGAAAAATCTACTCATATTTTACAAAAATAAAATAATTACAGACGTCTAAAAATAGATTGACCTCTATTCAGGTGGCTCAGTATTTCTTTTTATGGGCCATCTATACTGCTGAAATTTAGTTCAAAGTAGAACAATCCAAATGCCCAAAGGAATTGTTATTTTTTAATTCCAGTATAGGGCATTTTTCTAATAGTGTGATGTAAGGAATATTTTGGTTATAGATTAAAGGTGGTCATACCTTAGCTTCAAATTAAGAGATTTCTAAAGGTCACAATTCAAGGTTTTATGTATCTGCTATGACAGATTTGACGTTACTATTTCAATTGGGTTTAATTGAGGTCCTTTTTGGAACCCGCTAATCATAATAACTAGATGTGAGTCCATTTATGTAGGCTCTTGTTGGGATACCAGACTATGGATCCAATTCATAGCCCACCCATAATGCCACTGTAGAGAGTAATCATAAATTATGGCCTTTTGGAAAGACCTGATATATACTAACAAAAGCCCAATTTGTTTTCTCAACATCTCTTGCATTCCGCTTGTATTTCCTATTTCAGGATAGTGATGTAATATCTCTTGTTATGCTCCTGCACATAAATATTTTGAGATGCATATATAATAAGGAGCATCTCTCCTTTTTCTCTTTCAGTTTTTGTCATAAGTGAGGTTTATTCTGTCAATTTGATAAAATGGCCTATTTTTTTCCTTTTTTTGCATTTAAGATTTTTTTCATATGATGTTGCTTGATATTGCATTTATAAGTCAATGAGCTCGTTCTCAGTTCTTTCCTAGTCGAAACATTGATTCAATGTTCCTAATATCAACCCGACTTCTTCCATCGCTATGGCATCTCTCGGGCACCTTCTCCTAGCCATCCCAAATGATATCATACACTCAGCCTCAGCCTTGCCATTATGATGTGCTCGCATCGATATGTTAATTTGCTAGCCATAAACATATATAAATTAATCTGATAACATATATAAAATATGAATGTAAATGAACTCAATAGTCAATACACAGATTTATACAAACTAACACATACATAAAAAATTTCCGCACGGTTTATAGATTCTTCTTCTTTTTAATTTTCTTGCAATCCAACTCTTTCATTCGTGCTTTCTATAGATTTTTATTATTTCTAAAGCTTATATATATTGAATATTAAAATATAGCAATATCAATTTAAGAACACGATATTTAAAAACACAAAAATATAATAATATCAATATCAATTTTGATCGTCTTTAGGAAGTAGTAGGTGCTTATTGTTTATAGGGGTGTCAATGACATCCGTTTACCCGTTTACCCTACCCGTATCGTATTCGATAAGACGGATATGGGTAAGGTTTTTTTTTCGTTAGTTTATTGGATATGAGTATGGGTAAAGAATTTTTTTCGTTAGATAAACGGGTATGGATATGGGTAAAGGTAATTTTGTATCTGCTGGGTAATGGATAATTATATGAAATATATTATATATAAATATATCAATATTATATCTAATTTATTTATTTTTCTTCTTTTCATATTGTTGTATACATGTATCAACACTAGAGACATATATATCAACGAATTCATTTCCTTGTTTTCTTCCTTATTCATCGTTATTGCCTTTTTCTCAATTCTACAAATGAAAATATTCCATGTTTTAAAGAAAATATATCCTCACCTTATTTTTTGGCAATAATGTATTGTTTGATCCAAATAAGTAATTCATTAATGTCAGCTCAAGTGTTAGCATCTGAATTTTGTATCACATGTCAGCTTTCTCAAGTTTATACTATGAATATATATTTAATAATTGAATGAGATGGAATGAAACGTTAGAAGAAATAATGTAACAATTGACAAAATTGACCCTATGCTGTCTGAACCATTATATTAGTATTTTCGTTATTTGCCCACAACTGTTTTGTTACTCGTTAATTATAACGGGTATGGGTAAGGTAGGGTAAGACAAATTATTAACGGGTATGGATAGGGTATGGGTAAGGCCAATTCTTAGTGGGTATAGGTAGGAAAATAGTTCCATCCTTCCCGTATCGTACTCATTGACACCCTTAATTGTTTAGGTATAGTGTAGTGCTTTAAATAGGAAGTAGTGGGTGTTTTAAATACGCATGGGTGGTTATCAATTTTCAGAAATCAGCTTTCTGTTTACAAGCATTTTTCAGAAATTTTGTTTCTCTACTAGTACTACAACACAGAGAGTAAGACCAAAGGCTGCAACATACATCAAAGTTTACAACAATTATTGTATACCATGAAAGAGATGCAAGAATACATTTCTCGACTACCGCTAGACTGTTTCATGAAGGTGATGCAATTAACCTCCCCAAAGGATGCATGTCGATCTGCTGCTGTATGCACCACATTTCAATCGGTGGCTAATTCGGACTATGTATGGGAAAGTTTCATGCCTGCTGATCTCTCATCCATCCTTTACTGTGCGGAGATTGATGTTGAACATTTACCGGTCTCAAAAAAGGAGCTTTACCTCCATCTCTGCCACAATTGGATGCTTCTTGATGGTGGCACAAAGGTAATCCTAATGGTTTTTTTTTTTTTTTTTTTTGCATTTCTTATAATTATCCAAAAAAAAATGTTATTTCTCAGCTATATCTCAGGGTTTTAACCTTTTAACTATTTATCCAACCAGTATCGTATTCAATTACATATCACATAGAACATTGAACATGCAATGAACAAAACATAAGAAATATTTGATTGATTTCATTGTGAAATATGTTGTTTTCAATATTGGTTCAATCTCGCAAAATTCATTTCCAATATAATAATAATTTATATCATAATTTTGTATGCATAACGGTCCACATATGCATTAAAAATTAATGGAACCTAATTTATGGACTGATCCTGCAATGAGAAAAAACATAGGTGAATAATAATTGTGAGCCATTAGTACTACAAGAAACAAAACAGTATGTATTTCATTTATACATATACTATATTGAATTTTGAATTTCCTATGATTTCATTTACCTTGTGTTTGCATGTTTGGTGGGAAAAAGAGTATAAGGTTGGATTTGTTGAGCGGAGCAAAAATAATACGACTACATAAACAATATCTATCTATGAAGGGTCCGATAGAAACTCCAATAGAGATAAGAGGAACAATATTTTGCAAAGATCTCTCTCCCAAAAGAAACTATGCTACCTATGTTCTCTTTACAGGACCGCCACGCTCGGGGGTTCCCAAAAGTACTCAATGGGTCTATAACAGTTCAAGTGGATACTGGGAGATGAAGTTGGGAGAATTTAATACTGGAGTTGGAGAGGATCGAGTTAAGCATTTTCTCATTTATGATATAAACTCTGTATCTCTGAGAAATAATCTAATTTTCGTAGGCATTGATGTAAGGCCTGTATGCTAAATCAAGGAGCAGATTAGGGAAATGATCTATAGAAACATAAGTATTATTATCCCTCTGAAAATTTATTTTGTGATAGGACATTTAGGGAACTAAATTGTATGAGTGAATTTTTTGTCTCCATTTCTTGTTTTTTCCATATGAATGTAATTGATTTATCGTAATAATATAAATACTCATTACTTAAATCTGAGTTGCCATATCTACTTACAAGATTCATTATAATAACAAAATATTATTATAAATTAAAATCAATATCTTTTCTATCATATTTTATATAAAAAAAAATTGAATTACATTTTTGTCAATATCTTTTTAACTCTTTCCACCTAGATATAATTAGTTTCATTCATGTAAGTGAAGATATATATTTAAATTAAAAATCAAGTAAAATTTGCATTATGGATCATACTAAACTTATTTAGCCACATGTGCATCTGTCGGGATCAGTATGCTTTACGAAAATGACAATTAAGAAAATTTGCTTTCAAGTCCTCCAAGTTCATTTTATTGAGCATCTTTCTTGCATGGAAATATTTTAAACTTTTTAATTGTATATACGCTATTGTAGAGATTTCAAGTTGGATCAGGTTTTATGTTTCTGGTCAATTTACCATCGAACCTGCAATTTGCAGCATCAATTCTTAATTATGTAATTCAAAAATAATGTCAGTAATTATTCTCATATTTTTTAATGAATGCGTGCTTCATTGCAAATTTGAAACTAAATTAGTTTTTTTCTTTTAACAACATATATATTAATTGTAGGTAAACAATACCATCATACATATACTAATTTAATTGCACAGTAATTTATTGAAAACCAAAATACATCCTCTGTAACCATTATAGTAATTTTACTGTAGTTATCGAGGTAGTTGTAGATGGTAGTTGCTAAGAGAACTAAATTTGAAGTAAGAGTGTTGAAGAGGAGACAGATGGTATAAAAATTGTGTCAGTAGTTATACACTATTTATAGTAGAGGGAAGAGAAGGAAGGAAATGAAAAGGCGCTCATCGATCCATGCTTCTGCAAGGGGAATCTGAGCTGTTCAAATTGGAAATTCCCAAGGGACAAATCCATTTATTACAGTTTCACAGTTCTACTTGTAACTTCTAAGATGTATGTATGTGTTTCCGCACTGTGTACGCATCATATATAGCTAAAAACATGCAATTAATCAAGAATAAAGGGAAAATATAACACAGTTGTTTGGAAATGTTGATGAAATAAAAAATTCTATACAAATAAAGATCCATAGATTCGTCTTATCCGAGGGGTAGATAGGTTTAGACTGAGCTAATGAAAGTTCTTGAATGGATTAGCAAATTAGAAGCATTCCAAAAGATTCAGCTAATTTTAGGTGATGACATTATGGTTTCGGTGCATGAAGGAGCAGCGCCAAGGGTTTCAAGGGATTATATATTTAACGAGGACATGATTTTTTTATGCATAAGAAAAAAGCTTTGCTACAATAATATTAACAAATGCAATTGATGAAGAAATATTTGAATGAATTGGACAACTTAGAATAGCAACCTTTCTCTTTGGTGCTTTTAACAGGAGCTATATATTAATTCATTAATGTTTAAATTAGCACCTCTCTAAATAGCAACCTTGATTTTTCGTTCCAAAGACCAACAAAATTTGTCAAATCGAACACACAAGTTAATGGATTTTTAATGCAGATTAATTGACAATTTCTGCGACCATGGAAATTAATTCTACAAACAAATAATAGAAGTGCTATACGAATTAGATAGAAGACAATTTTATGTGACAAAACATATATTTGTTATAATAGGCAGACAATTTTGTATGATAAAAATAGATCTATAGATTTGTTCCTATTACAATTATAGATTCTTTATTATGATAATATAATTTATTGCCTATTGTAGATTTTTTTTTATTAAAATCCAACTATCTGATTTGTGCCTATTATATATTTTTAATTTTTATTATGACAAAATATTTCTTCTTTGTAAATCTAATATATAAATGAGTAGGGTTAAAATGCACCATTGGTTTTGTGCTACAAACATACCCCACGTCTTTATCTCCGTTTACAAAGTTCAAACAGTCGATCCGAACCGTTCATCTTGTTCTACATATTAAAATGTGCTTATAGACCAAATTTTATATTTTTTTGAAATTTGTTTACTATTTTTTAAATAGGTACAAAATCACTGCATCTGGACCATCCAAAAACAGTGATTTGTACCTATCTAAATAAATATGTAGAACAAGATAAACAGTTCGGATCGACTATGTAGAACAAGATGAACAGTTCGGATCGACTATTTGAACTTTGTAAACGGAGATAGAGATATGGGGGTATGATTGGGACACAAAACCAATGATGCATTTTAACCCTACTCATTTGACATATATATATTCTATTAAAATAAAAATAAAATGCTTGACATATACAAGATTCGACATTCCTCAAAAAACATTTCTAACTAGCATCCATTCTACACCATAAAAAAGGATATATGTAACATAATTATAATGTTTCATTTTCGGAAAAATATATGTTATATTTTGATTAAAAAATATTTTTAGAAGGTAGTGGGTGGCAACTATTTAGGTATATAGTAGTGCTTTAAATACGTATCATGAACTTCTCTAATTTATTGAATGAGAAAATACAATTGAGCAATTTTCAGAAACCAGTTTTTGTTGACTATAGCATCTATTTTCATCTATTTTGTGTCTCTATTATTATTGCAAGACAGATAGTAAGACCAATGGCTGCAGCATACATCCAAAGTTTCAAACATTATTTGTATACCATGAAAACTACAACCATTTTTAATGGTAAGGGCAGCGACAACAAAGAGCTATAAGATCACATCTCTTGACTGCCGCTAGACTATCTCATGACGGTGATAAAATTAATTTCTCCAAAGGATGCATGCCAATCTGCAGCTGTATGCACAAACTTTCAATCAGCAGCTGATTCGGACTATGTGTGGGAAAGTTTCCTGCCTGCCGATCTAATCTATAAGGTCATTTTTTTTATGTTACTACGTTCCATGGAATTTATAAATGCTTGGCAATGCACAATTGAGCAATTAATTGTTCTCTTCTTTCGCCTCCAATTCTGCCCTAAAACCTCCTCCAACGATTGATTAATCAATGTAATGTTCTTCGGTCAAAGTGCTTATGTACCATCATGGAAAGTGTAAGGACGTGTCTACGGTGATATTTCTGCAAGTTATGGCCTGAGAGGTTTCGCGGTGTGGGAGGTTAAGATAAACTAATTCTGGACTGGGCTGTAATTTCGGCCCACTTGAATTTCAATCAGACTTGGCAAGTCGCATCCAAGACCGTATGGGTACTTGGACTAAATTCTTCATCTTCTCTTAGACCATAACAAATGAGAAATGTAAGACATAACATAAAGGTTTATATACTTTTGTATATGCCCCACCCAGTTAATAATTCTATAGTAAACTAACAAGGAAATATTACTCTTGGTCCACTTAACTAGATCAATTAAAGATTCAGGAAATAAAGAGCTATGGGCAGTCACAAGAAGATCACAACTCAGATAGAACCTTTATCATAGCTTCTCGGGGTCGATACATTGCTTCGAGGGGAACAGCTTTAGGAAGGGTGAGACCGGAACCTTCAGTCAAGTCGACGAGTTCATCCCCAGTTCTTTCCCAGTTGAAACATTGAATCAATGTTCCTAAAATCAATCCGACTTCACGCATGGCGAGGCCTTCTCCCGGGCACCTTCTCCTGCCCATCCCAAATGGTATCATCCATTTACCCTCGGCCTTCCTGTTCTCGAATCTCTCTGGCTTAAATTTCTTAGGTTCCTCCCATATATCGGGATCCCTATGGATATCATACACATTCACTAACACCATAGTTTTGGATGGGATGTTGTAGCCTCCAATGTTGACATCTTCACGTGATTCATGAGGCACGAGAAGTGGCCCACCGGGATAAAGACGGAGCACCTCGCTCAGAATGCATTGAAGGTACGGAACCTGTGTCATGTCAGACTCCTCTATCAACCGCTCGTTCCCAACATGCTCATCAATTTCAGCCACCGCCTTCTTGAGCACTTCTGGATTGTTCAGTAGGTTGGCCATTGCCCATTCCACTGTGTTAGCTGAGGTATCCGTTCCAGCGAGCAACATGCTCTGAATTTTCAATGGAAAAAATAATTAAGCCAAAGTCTGATATAAAACTAAAAAAAAATAACTAAATGTAATTTTTATTTTACTTGTACTTGTTTTCTGTTAACAGCTTAACATACCAGGCTGATGCTTTGAATTATCTGGTCATTGTATCCTTCTGGATCCTTTTTTTGCAATTCAAGCAAATGAGCTATCATTGTGTTCTTTGTTTCAGAACTACTAGTTCGATTCTCTTTGATTAGCTTGCTGATCATCTCTACCTGTTGCTTTGCCAAGTGTGATTTTTTCTTTATCACTCCATTTAGATCCAAAAACCTAAGCACCGGTACAAAGTCTTCGATATTAGATGCCCCGCTCAAGGCAAAGTGCTCCTCCACGGCTTCCCTAAACCGTTTCGTCTCCTCCAAGTCGTTTATGTTATCTCCATAGAACCTCTTCCCAGCTATCGTGGTCATTAATACGTTAAGTGATAGTTCAAATAGATTTGTTTTCAGCTCAATCTTTTTAAAACTGGCTGAGCCCTTTGATCCAAGAAAATAAGTCTTCCAAGACATGAAGAGTCGGCGAGCCATGTCTTGGACCTCTTTGGCGCGAACATCTGACGACGCTTGTAAACGCTGAGCAGAGAGGAGCTCGACTGCTGCAATCCGCCTGACACTACGCCAAAAGGGACCGTAGTTGGCCACACCTATGCCAACAATCTTGACTTTTTCGTTGTTGCGTTTGGCTGAGGGTAATTGAGGTCTGTTAGCTAAGGCCAAGTCGTGGGTAGTGAAGCACTCTTCAGCCAATAATTTAGAGGAGATGACAAGAACCGGCCGAGGACCAAAGCGAAGAAAGGTGATGGGGCCGTATTTTTTTGATATGCGGGAGAGGGCATGGTGGAGGGGCCTTTTGAAAAGATAGAGGTGGCCAATAAACGGCAGTGCCAGAGGACTTGGAGGCAGTTTCCTTTTGTTGGTTGTATAAGAGAGAACAAATTTTACAAAGACAAGGATAGCAATGGAAAGGAGGATGCTTTGAAAAGCAAAGGAATTAGACATTGTTAAATTGAGTAGTTGCTTTATCATGATTCTAGAATTTCTAAAAGATGAAAATGTGATGTGTGGTTACTGAGTAAGATTGCAAATCTTTGGATTGTGTTGACTGTTGAGCAATGCAATGATTCATCGTGTGAGGCTTATAAATAGAATTGAATAGGAATCTGATACCATCAAGTGTTGAGTTGAATATTATTCTATGTTGCCTCAGGACTTCGAACCAAATAATGGAAATATAAAATTGCATGCGTTTGTTGTGGAATCAAATTTAGTCCGACGTTAGATAAGGGCCTTTAATTTGTTTCTCTTTGAGATTGCTGCAAAAATTAAAATTATACACTAATCGTGAGTCTATATTAGATGGTTTGAATCTCAATGCAGATCGGACGGCTTACATAAAAAATTCAAAAAAGATTGGTTTCATGTTCATCGGACCATTTGCTCCTGGTGGGAGTAAGACCATAATCAATTAATTTGACGTCTATTTAGAATATGAAAAATTCGCTACAAGATTTTTACCATATTTTACATATATATGGTCAGCACCACATGTTGAATGAGGATTCAAATGTTTTATCTCTTTCATATTTAATTCGTGTCTTATGTCTTTATTTTTATTTTTAAAATTCAAACAGCTGATTCGAACTACTTAACTAGATCTCCAAACTAAAATGTGTTTACAAACCAAATTTATATATTTTTTTTTTAAATGTACTACTTTTTAGATAGATATAAAATTATTATTTTTGCAAAATAATATATATAAATTTTTTTTTTAAAATAGGAAATTTTGTCTTAAAAAATATTTTAATATAAATATTATGTTAACTGGTTGAGATGGATCGTTTTAAATTTGAAAACGGAGATAAAATAAAACACATAAGATACGAATAAGATATAAAAGATACGTTATATTTTAGTCAAAGTCACGCCTCTTGAAATTAATTGTATAGACTTGTAAATATCTAAAGGTGACACGTCATGTTCCAATAATCGTAAGGAGGGGCGTCATGACATAAACGACAAATTAATAGAGAGTTTCGTGTACACGAAAAATTGTCCCCAAATGTGTCTTGAGGCATGCGCTTCCAACATACAGTAACAGCAGGACAACTCCTGAGATAGATTTAATCAGAGATTCCCTAGATTGCAGTGCGCCAGAATTTTTTAATTTTCAGAAACTAGATTCTGTTTTTTTCTGAAAATATCTCAAGAAAGCGTACTAATAGCTTCGATTTCTTTAATTTTCACATTAAAATTCATAATATTTCTAGCAATAATTTATTAGTATCCGTAAGAGTAGAAGTACTTAACAACATTTTATATTTTATATTTTTGTCATTAATAGCTAGTGATATCTTAGAAAATAATAATTTATATCGGTTTAACTTCATCAATAGTTGTTTTTTACTTTCACCAGCTTCTCTGTATGTACTGTAAAAATGCTTAGCGATTTAATTTTGTAATTTTAAAAATTTGTGTAATGTGTATAGAAAACTAATTAAAATTTTGAATTTTTTTTTCAAGTTTTTATATTGTTCAGTTTTCTTTTTAAAAGTGTTAAATGTGTAGTTGTACACAAATAACTAATTATGATTCTATTTTGTGGTTGCAGTGACTTTAATTCAAATTTTAGTGTCCACATATTACGCATTTTTGACGACTTAAACCTAAATTTTCTAGGTGGGCCTCTATCTATGATCTTGACTTAACATGACTTCTAAGCAATTTATATGTAATAACTCATTAATTAAGCATCCCTAAATTACTTTGCAACTTTTGACATAATTAATGTCACAATTTAATATTTGAAAGTTAGACCTTAGTTTTTATTAAAAAAAATAATCGTTACATTATCGAACCCACGAGATATCTCATATTTTGCGTGACCGACGTATCCGGTGCCTATTTAGGGATACGTACTGTAGGGTCAATATTATTTCATCTTTGAGATTCGTGCAGAGCGTATCTCAACAGTTAAGATTTTCCACAAAGTCATGCAAAATATGAGATATCTCAGAGGATGAGAACTCATCACACACACACACACACCCAACCCCAATGAACAGTATCATATGTGGATGTTTTATGTCCTTGTCCGTGTAACGAGTGTGTTACGGGTTGGAAAAATGTACAGTGACCCAACACAAAATATTCATGGAAGCCGATACTGGGTCATATATGATTGAAATATTATGCAACTTTTCCGTTAATTTAAATTTGACTATATCAGTCTCTATGTGACATATTATGCAACGGGCTTAAATAACCCTATAATGGGTCATGACTGTCCACTGAACGATGTAGCAACACCAAAAGGGCGAGAAATATGAAAATAAAAAATAAAATATTACTAAGAAGTAAGAAGATTTACAAAATAAACGGAGAGAAGAAATTAATTAATATATACGTGCGGCTCATAAAATTACCTTTAATTGTTAATTAATTAGTACCATCCGTTAATGCTTTCTAGAAGGTAAATTTAGACCAGTAAAAATTCTGCATTTATTGACGTCCCGTGCGTGTACACCAAGTAATGAATTGTCAAATGAGAAAATCAACAACTACATGGATTAATATATATAGTATTAGTGTTTTTTCAACAAATATCTGGATCGCCTATCAACTATTGCACAAATCAAAATTGATCTTATCTTCAGTGACATCTTTTAAAGGTTCAAATTATTTAACTGTTTAATTTTAGACGGCCATACAATTCTGACAGAAACTGTCGGCAATCGATCATATAATTGTCTACTGATATAATCATTTCCATGATTTGAGTAGTGTAGTAACAATCGTATAAGAGATCGACACTCAAATTAAACCCTCCGCACTAGTGTAAAATGTACAATTAGTTTCACCCCATTAGTATTAGAAGTGCTAAAAATGCGATACTAATATTATTAGTGCCGGTCAAAATAAATAGCCGACCTTAATAGTAAGTATTAGTTCTCAATAAACAGCTGATCTTAATTGTTAGTTATTAGTATCGGCTTTCAATAAACAATTGATCTTAATTTTATAGCCGATTCTAAAGCCTTATTGAAATTTTTTTTTGCACATTTTAGCCTAGCCTTAGTACCGCGCATCACATTTTCGTTCATATCAAAACGCACCTCCTTCACCTCCCGAGCATTTAGGGTTTATTCATTTTTGTTCCCCTCCCACGCACCACCTTTTCGTTCACCTCCGCGCACCACCCTGCGCCTCTCAGTTGGATTCAGCAACTGAATTTTAACTTAATTGTTTGTATATACCAAAGGGCGGTAACCAGTGAAATTAGAGAAAAGGGATAAAAAGTAGCATGGTTGTGTAGTTGTAATTGCTTGTGTATTAGTCAGAGTCTTGTTGTTGGTAGTTGAACATAGCACATGATAGCACATGTTAGCTTTACTATTAGTGGAAGTTGATAGCCGATCCAAATATTTAATGAGAAGCCACTAGAGCTATTTTTAATCCTCGTAGTTGTTGAGTTTCTGATTTTGACAAAAAATAATGCACACTAGTGGAGAACTTGAAATTAGTATCAGTTGTTTATGGATATTAGTGTCGGACTTAAGGCGACACTAATGGAGCTGATACTAATACTTTGTAATTAGCCGACACTAAAAGTAAGACATTAGTGTCGGCTCTTTATTAAATAGCCGACACTAATACTTATTAGTGGCGCATTTTTATTAAATAACCGACACTAATACTCATTAGTGGCGCATTTTTATTAAATAACCGACACTAATACTTATTAGTGGCGCATTTTTATTAAATAGCCGACACTAATACTCATTAGTGGCGCATTTTTATTAAATAACCGACACTAATACTCATTAGTGGCGCATTTTTATTAAATAACCGACACTAATACTCATTAGTGGTGCATGATATTAATTAGCCGACACTAATAAGTATTAGTGTCGGATATTTAATAAAGAGCCGACACTAATACTTATTAGTGTCGCATTTTTAATAAATAGCCGACACTAGATATATATATATATATTTTTTTTTTAAATAAATTTTAATATTTGGTCAGCTATCATATATTTTTGCTGGGCTATATATAAAACAAGTACTTTGAAATAAAGATATCAAATAACACATCCTAATTTACACATCTAAGTATCAGGTAATTTACACATCAAAAGTATCTCATTATTATTCAACATTCACAAGAACAGATCCAAAGAATTAAGCAAATACTAACCCAAGAATAGATTGATCTTTGCACAAAACCCCAACCCAGTATCAAGCTCCCTCACCTCTAATCACTAATGAACTTTATCAACATATCATATAAAAGCAAAAGTCAATAATCCAACGACAGTGCTCTCTCACCTTCTGAACAAGACACAAACACACCTGGGCTCTATCATGAATCTACAATTCATGACAAAATTAATTATAAAACTTCATAGTTCATACCTTACTTGAAGAAATAAATTCTAAATTTGAATGAAAATGTCAACCTTAGAACTAAACTAACCCATTTTTTTTCTCAGCCAACATGAGAAGATTAACATTATATTTCCACATACCTTTGTATTTTGCATTGTTCACATCACCATACTCCTTAATTGGTGCATCCTAAATAAACCAAATAAGAAGACCTTTTCAACAATGTTATCATAACTATTAATATCATAAAACATTTGGAATAAAATAATTGCAACCAAGACATTTGAAACTAGATTCAATATTTGTAAGGTACTTTGAAACTAGAACCTCGAAATTAGCTATGCTTAAGATACTTTGAAACTCCGGATAAATACTCACATAATCATAAGATGTAAGGTCAGGCTTGTAAGCAGATTCGTCATTTGAATCAATATTTTCTCCACTTAAAAATCCGAAATTTGTGCCACCATGGGCCATCTGTCAGTATATTCAACAATATATAAAAGTCAGAATTGATACTTTAAACAAAATGCACACAACTAAAAAAAATATATGCACCTAATGTGACTTTAGTTTACCCGACTAGCACCAGCGTGAGCACAGAAATGATTGCAGCTTTGTATGTGTCAGTTCTGATACGATCCTACAAAGCACAAATCTATTTAGTTCAAAAACAATAATTTGTAGTAATTATGTACTCAGATTTACTTACCAGTATCTCACTGATTTATCTTATAGGCTTTTCTTTGCACATTATACCTAGTATAGTTCCATACCAGTTGGGTACAGTTGACCTCATGGCTTTCTCCCCTCAAATTTATTTGTGTTTCTCGGACTTGTGCTGATTGAGGCCACATGGAGGCCACAACTGTCTCTGGTGCCTAACTTGGCAAACTACAACAAGAGAAGCTGAAAACAACAATAGGGGCAAAATTAGGCTCATAAATGATAAATATACTAAGCAAGGTACCTGAGCCCCCTTTCTCCTGAGGGCGCCACACCAGCCTTCTAGCCTTGCACCTAGGCTGAGCACACCTTATCAGCCCCGCCTCTCTTACCTAGCCCCACACGTCCGCATCTCGCTTCACCTGACCACACCGGGGAACGCTGCACCTGGCCAGCGACCACATGAGCCGCCTCTTGACTCGCATGAGGGATAGAGAGAAATAGAGAGTGAAATGGAGGGAGAGAGACACCGATAAGGGGGAAGACGGAGCCTAGAGCGAAGTAGATCTTGGCAGTGGTAGCGGAGTGGAGAGAGAGAGAGAACGAAGAGACGGAGAGATAGAGAGAGCGAGAGAATCGCGTTTTGAAAAAACCCTAGATTGCACGTGCGAGAGAGAGAAGTAGTGGGATTGAAAATGAAAATGGTGCGCGGGGTTATGGGTGAAAATTTTCAGCTTAGTGTCGGCTGTTTTAAACAGCCGACACTAATTGTTAATTATACTGTCAGCTGTTTATAAACAGCCGACACTAATAGTATTAGTGTCGGCTTTTTGTTATCAACCGATACTAAAGTATTAGTGTCGGTTTTTTAAGGCGACACTAATTGTATGTTCTCCACTAGTGGCATCATCAGTGACATGTTTCAAAGGAAAAATATTTAACTATTTAATTTCAGATGGCCATACAATTCTGACAGAAGTTGTAGACCATAATAATTTTCTATTGATAAAATCATTTCCATGATTTGGGTACAGTGTATAGGAACAATCATATAGGAGACTGAAATTAAACCCAACATTTCACTTGGTAGTTACTTACTAACAATATATATATATATATATATATCGATGAATGAATTAATAAAATCGTCAATTTACACATAAAATTCGAAATATAAACGAATTTTAAGGTTAATTACATGTTGAGTTGATTGACTATTAAGGGCAGATCTAATAAGACCCAGGTAATTAACTGGCTACTCGATAATAGCCCATGTATTTTTGTGATATTTCCAGTTCCTGATAAATAAATTTGTCTATTTCGTGGGTGAAATTTATTTTCTTTCCCTACTCATTTTATTTCCAATTCAACTAATTTTATTGCCCACCTCTGTCCTATTTCAACTCATTTCCAACCATAGAAGGAAAAATTGGCCGTTTTAGACTGAAATTGGCAGATCTGGATCGAAATCGGGTTGTACCGATCTGATTTCAGACTAGTTACACGGTAGGTGATTTTTTGGCTGAAAAAGTCCAATTTCAGTCAAATTTTGGCTGAAATGGTCTGATTCCAGTCAAATTTAAGCTGAAACGGTCTAATCTAGTCAAATTTTTTGCTTTCTGCGTAACTCGAACCAAAGAGCTCTTAAATATCAACTAACCCAATTACAACCGCACCATACGACCTTTTGTTGCTAGAAAATATAACTACATGTAAATATAAGTGTTTAAATAGCTATTGAAGAGGAGTAATGCTTCTATTATATTGTAAATTAATTTTTTTAGTATAAAACAAGTTTCTGGTAAAAAAGTCCGACTTTCCGATCCGATTCGGCCGATTCCAACCAATTCATCTTATTCTAATTCCACAGATAACAGACCGATCCCGATTCCTATTCCAATTTTTGCTTCTATGATTTCAGCTAAACCTTGCCTGTCTCATTTAGGTCTTGCTCTAGTTGTTGTATTTATAACCATGGATGAAAAGCGGGATGAAGGTTTGTGTTCTAGTTGTTGTATTTTGCTCGAATGCTCAATTCTGGTTGGTGACATTTCTTGGGTATTACACACTGGGCACAAAGTAGGCCCGGCCCAAGTTTGAGTTGTTGACTTCTGAGGTTCACAGTTTGCAAATGGTGAGAGAAAACCTTTCAATTTAATTTTCTCTATGATGCCTGAGGATCCATGCATTACAGGAAAGGCAATTCTTGGTACACAGTATGCAAAACAAGCAACTTTGTACAGCTGATTGAAATATATATATACACAACAAAACAAAGATAATTAAAGCATCCTAAAGGAAACTATAGCATACTAAATTACAAATGTACAAAATGATAAAAAAGAATCATAAGCAGCTAACACAACAAAGTTTTTATTGCAGTTTATTCTCACATCACCTCGCCGTCTCGGTGTCGATTTCCAGCACTGAGTTATAGTCAGTACTAGGAAAAGGAGATGAATCTGATGCAGTGTAAAATTTTGGTTTTCTAAGCAAACTTTCTGTCTCTTCTGGTTCAACCTGCCAACCCGGCAAGCTGCTGTCAGACTTCAACAAATTCTGTAATTCCTTGACAACTTGCTTCATTGTCGGTCTATCGTCTCCTCTGGCACTCAGGCACTGCACAGCAAGCTCGCTAATTTCATGGAGAACCTCAATTACCTCCTCATCATTAGTCACTATTTCCTCATCCAACATGTCGTGAAGTTTATTCTGGCTTCGTTTGGAAACGAAACAAGATGCTAAGTGTTGCTTTTCACCGGTTTCATGGTCTAAATAAATCGCCTTTTTCCGTGTAATGAGCTCCAAAATAACTACCCCAAAACTATATACATCACTTTTCTTTGTAATTATTTGAGTGCACAGGCATTCGGGATCTAAATACCCGCGAGTCCCTTGTACAAGCTCCACAATCAGTGCATCATCAACCGGCATGAGATTTGAAGCTCCAAAATCAGAGACTTTCGCGTGGTAACCATCATCTAGCAAAATATTTGCCGATTTGACATCACCATGAAGTATCGAGTGAGAGATGGAGGAGTGCAGATAATCAAGAGCCATTGCTGACTCTAAAGCAATCTTTAAACGAATACCCAAAGAAATCGGCCTAACAATTCTCTTTTCATGAAGCAAATCAAAGAGTGTCCCGTTTGGAACAAATTCATAGACCAGCATAGGGATTTGAACCTCAAGACAGCAACCAAATAACCTAACTATATTTTTGTGGTTGATTTGTGAAAGAAGGATAATTTCATTCACAAACTCCTCTCTTTGGTTTTCGCCAATTTCCTTGGATTTCTTGATGGCCACATCCTGGTTATTCTCTAACAAACCCTTGTACACATCCCCGTGACCGCCAACACCTATTATGTGATCTTCGTTGAAATTATTTGTTGCAATTTCTATCTGTTTCTTGCTGAACACCCGAAGGTGGTTGTTCATCATCTCGTAGTATTTTTTGTACTCGTCTTTTTCTTTCATGTACCTTCTCCTTTGTTTATGCCAAATTGCAAGGAAACAGATACCAAGCAAAACAGCAACAGCAAGGATACATGCTGTATTGACAAAAGAAGGAAAACAAATTAAATACAATTAGTTGGTATATTTGAACAGATTATCTCTTCTAAAGGCTGTGTTAAACATAACCAACCATTATTTAGGATAGAGAAGGTTTTAGTTTTACCCCATAACCCTTTCTTGCGAAACCAGAATTATTTAATGCTTACCAATAGCCACTCGAGCAGGATAAGGGAAGTTCTCAGAATTCTTGGTGCAATTTCCGGCTTTGCCGTCTCCTTTTTCGTTCTTTGGACAAAAACACTCATAGTTTCCATCCGTATTATTGCATGTTCCCGTGCAAGGGTACTGATTCGGGAATTTACATTCATCAATGTCTGTTGCAACAACAAGAGAAAAAATAATATCAAATGTAACTTTTCTCGTATGGATGGTCATGTATGTTTCCTATTCTACAAGATCAGATTAAGTAAATTTTGGTTTGTATCGGGCCAGACCGTGCTACATCAGGCCCAAAACACTCAATAATTGGCCCATATCTGACAAGCATTTTGACCATTATAAAAACTAAATTGTTATTATAACTAGTGAACATTGCACTTATTATTATAGATTACTAATTTTAATACTACCAACTTGGGTACTTAAATTTAGGTTAATTTTAAATTTATTTCATGTCAGAGTATGCCTTGTTTGACCTCCTTTGTGAAAACTTGGACCAAATATATATACTATGTGGTTCAATCAAGATGTCATAAACCGTTTATTTTCTTTTCCTTTGCATCCATTGGAAAACTATTGAATTAAGATGAACAATTATATGCATGAATGTGTTTATTTGAGAAATTGAAAATTACCTGTGCATCCATTTTGGAGGTAGGGGTTGCCCTCATATCCTGGCAAGCATTTGCATATGTATCCATCACCGTTTGTTGTGTTGTCGCATCCGCTGTGTTTGCTTTGGCATGCTGGGTTCGAACTGCTCTCAACATGTGATTCTAGGCATGTGCCATTTTCTCGGATAGCCCAGTCAAGTACAGTTTGCACATATTCCTTATTCCTGTCGAAGAATCCAAACCCGTTAAGATCCGCAACTGAGAAGTTGTACCAATCTTCTTGCATCAGCGCAGCATAACCGCAAGGGTTGAATGACCAGGCTCTGTTTTCACTAAAACCCCATGTCACATTATAATAGTTGAGACCCGCTGGGACTGTAGTCTGGCAACAACCTAACCCGTTACACGTGCCACCATCACCAGTTGTGCTGTTCGGGCTGGCACAGAAGGAAACACAACCTGATTGATAAGGACTGTCACCTTGGCCCACAATATATGCCAAGGTGTAGCATCCTATTGCTATGAACCTGTTGCGGGTGTTGGAGAAGAGAAATGGTGTTTCTTGTATATTGATCCATGGATTAGACAAATTAACCCAATTTGTCTCATTGAAGCAGGAATACCCAATGAAAGTGTGGATGTGTGCCTCGGCACTAGTTATGTTGATATCTATCACCTCGATATTACCTGAACCATAGTAGGCTTTTGGGGGAGTCGTGGTGTGGTTACATGTTATATCAAATCCAGAACGGTAACAGCCGGGACGGGTGCCAAAAGGGTAAGGGATAGTGACATTCCCACATGTTTCCGGGCAATCGGGCAGCGTTGACGCTACTGTTGTTACCGGTAAGGCCAAACCTATCAGGGCAAGGTACAAAATGTACTGAGCTTTTCTCAGAGGAGAGGCCATAATCTCTCTCTCTCTCTCTCTCTCTCTCTTTCTCTAATTTGGTTATGTGAAAACAATTACAACTTGTAGTTTCAGTCTTCCGATCTACCTACTGTGTATCTCTCTCTATCTCTTTCTTAATTTGAAGATTATCAGTGGTTGCCAATTTATCTCTCTCTCTCTCTCTCTCTCTCTAACTAGTATTTGACAAGTTGTTGTGTTGTCAATTTCAGATTTCAGAATTATTGAACTTTGAAATTAGTTGTGTTGACCAGCTGGTCATCATTAGGAAACCAAGAGGTAGCTAGGGAGGTCTATATATATTAAATGATAAGTCCAAATCATTTTGAAACAATCAATTCAAACTGTTCAAAATGATCTCTATATTAAAATGTGTTTGGAGATGAAATTTATATATTTTTTATTGTTTATTAAGTATTTTACAAAACTATCGTTTTGAAACAAATTTAGACCACTGAAAACCAGCACTTTTTAAATATTTAATAAATAGTAAATAAATTCAAAAAAAATGAATTCCAGGCATGTTTTAATATATATAGAGAGAGATTAGTTATTCTACTTTCATAAGCATATGAGAGCATATGCTTGTATAACTCTTTTTTGCGTTTTCGTATCAATTCCTTAATTTTTCTATTGTACCTCGTAGCGTAAACTGTTCAAATTGATCAGATTTTGTTTAGATCGTCAATTCACATGTATTGTACTTGTTTAATACTCCACATGCTTTCATGAATGGAAATATGGAATATACTGGTACCCTGTTAAAGTCGTCGATCACTCGCTTTGAATTGGCGCAAGTTTGGGAACATGTATAGTAATTAATTAATGAACGGATACGAGGCTATTCCCGAAAAAATATATTCAATAAAGTTTAGTTAATTAATTAGAAATTAATTCTCTAGGAAATATAAGATGGATGGAATTTATTTACATACAAAATTTATATTTTTTTCGAATTTATTTCGTATCAATTGAAGCGGTCAATTGTGGGAGCTTTTAAGTTAATTTTAATGCATTTATTTTTTTACTATTTTTGACCGCTTGACTTGATAGTAAAATAATTCAATAAAATATAAATTTTACATGTCAACGCATTACTCATTGAATAAATCTGTTTTAATAGTTTGAATTCATCGTTTGAAGTCTAACCACTAAGTTTTGAAGTTAATGTCATATGACACCGACATCATATATACTAGCCGGTCTCTTTGTAAAGTCTAATCAGATTCATAATTAGACTAACTAAATCCTTATTTGTATCCAAACCTAAACGGCTAAACCATTGAATGGACATTTTTTTTTTCATTATGTAATCATTTAAGTCAAATTATTATTTCTCCATGTATAATATATATAGTCTGTATATAGAAATGATTCTCAATATTCACCAAATTTAATTAATTCATGGTCTGTTTAAAAAATTAAGATTAATTTATTATTTTGGTTAAAATTTTGACTTTTTTTTACTGCCAACTCTAAAAAAAATGTAAGATAATATTTGTAGATTTTCCTATTTTTCTTTATTGAGCAAAACTGGGTGTGAAGTACTCACCAAGAGGTGTTAGTGAGCACATCTTCAAAAAATTATCGGATTAATTTCGAGCTACGAATCCAAACTGTTGAAATTTATGTATTTCGTAAGTGATACATGTACATACAAAAAATTTAAAGTTTGAAATTAATTTAGTACATGATCAAGCAGTCAAAAAAATGATAAAAAATTAATACATAAAACAATTAAAAAATAACTTATAAAATATTTATTGTTTTGACCTCTTGATCATGTGCTAAATGAATTCGAAACTTTAAAAAAATTGCATGTACATGCATCATTCACAAAGTACTAGTTTTGCTCTTTATTATAATTAGTCAATTCTAAATTAACAATTGCTAAAACGTGGGACAATATTCATTGGAAAAAAAAATGTAAGATAATATTTTTAGTTTTTCCTACCTTTTTTTTTATTAAAATTAGTCAAAAACTAACAATGACAAGAACATGAGACTGACTAGATTCAATGAAAAAAAATGTAAGATAGTATTTTTTTTTTTTTTTTACTTTTTCCTACTATTTTATTCAAATTAATAAAATTCTAAACTAACTAATTCTGCATGTTAGCGACAAGCACATGGAACTGACTAGTTCTCGTTGAATCATGAAATATCTTATATTATATTATCTTCACACGTGTGTAATTGCAGAATTTATGACAGAATTAAATGATTGTACCTATCACCACTCAAGAAGATTTCTCAGAACAATTATTTGAAACCCATTATTTTTCAAAATTGTTTCTTGACTTGACTTGGCCAAGAGCACGTGTATACATGTGTAGCCAACAAAATTGTTTCTGAAAACCGTATGATCGGCTTTAATATCCGTGCTGTGATGAATCGCTTAAGGGCTTAGACGGGACGCAACTTGAAAATTAGCCTCCGTCTCCGTTAACTTTTAATCTCGTTCCTCTGTCTTCTTCAAATTCAAGTCTCTTCGTCTTTTTACCAAATGCAACTAAAAGTGTCCCTAAATTTGACCAAAATGCATCACGTGTCATTTCTTCAAATAATTCCACACAAAGAAAATGTATTTGGAGACTGAATTTTATATTTTTTAGAATTTTTTATTATTTTTAAAGTCATTTTGAAAATCGCTGATCCAATGGTTCAGAAAATGTAAAATCAGCGATTTTTAAAGTGACTTAATAAATAGTAAAAAAATTCCAAAAAATATAAAATTTGGTCTCCAAGCACATCTTAATATATAGATCGCAACTAAAGGTTCGAATTGACTATTCGGACTTTGAAAACAGAGAAAAATGATTTGAAAGATAGGGTGTATTTGGGTGCATTTGAACCCTCCTATATATATATATATATATATATATATATATATATATATATATATATATATATATTATTTAGAGGAGGGATCAAGTTACAACAATTTTTGAGTTCCAACAAGTTACAACAAGCATTTTCTACATTTTCAAAGTCCAAATTGTCGATCCAAACCGTTAGATGTGATCTCTACAATAAAATGTGCTTAGAGACCAAATTTTACATTTTTTGAAATTAGTTTACCATTTATTAAGATGGGTACAAAAACTAGTTAAATTCAGACCATTGAATTTTGTACCCATTTTAATAAATAGTAAAAAAGTTTCAAAAAATATAAAATTTGGTCTTCAAGCACATTTTATTGTAGAAATCACATCTAACGGGTTGTATTGACGATTTGAACTTTAAAAATATAAAAAATGGTTGTTGTAACTTGTTGTAACTCAAAAATTGTTGTAACTTGATCCCTCCTCTATTATTTGTTGACTAATTTAATTGGAGGAAATAATTGGATCAATAAAATTGTGTTAAGATGAAAATTTTGAGTTTTCAACTGTAAAGTTTCAACACATTTGACAGTTCATGTGTGAAATAACTTTCAAAAGAAATTAACTAAATAATTAAATTTTCATTTGAGTCCTTGTAAATATTACAAATGAAAATAATTTTCATTTAACATAATTTAAATCATTTTGGGGGAAATAATTTTGTTTTTCTCTTTGGTTGGTTCCATTGGGTAAAACGCATTGCTTTGAATGAGCAACCATAATGGAAAAAGTCCAAAAAGTACGATTTTATATATATACATAGTGAAATGGGCTATGATGATTTTTGAATTAAAATTCTTGTTTTTTTAGATAGATAGAAACTTTGGATGGATTATGGACCATAAAAAATGGTGACTTTGAAATATTCTAAAAAAATAGCAAACAGGTTTCAAAAAATGTAAAATTTGGCCTCCTAGCATGTTTTAATATGGAGATCATGTTGAGCGGTTCGAATCGCCTCTTTGAAATTTCAAATATAAAAAATATTAACTTAAAATAAAATAAGACTCTTACTTCACAACTCAGCACAGCCCAACTTTATATATATCCATACTAGTTGTTTCGAACAAAGAAAATACTTTTTTTTGGATTATTTTTGTTTCCTTATTAGAAAGAAATAGCACTAGGATCCATTAACAATATTGGAATAAATTGGCAATTTTAATATTTCTTTCTCAATCAAACAAAAAGATTTAAAAAAAACTATTTTCATTTTATTTATAAATCAGTTGTGTATTAATTTTCGTGTTGAATATTATTCCATGTTTCATCAAATACTGTCAAATATGGACGTTATAAAAATAAAAAAAATAAAAACATTTGATGAATTGTAAAATTTGTGTCAATTTTTTTATCATTTTCATGTGTATGATATGCATAAAATATAAGTTATATTATAATTGTTAACTCAAAATTATGAGTTATTTTTTAACGGTTATCAAAGCATTATATTTTTAACGGTTATCAAAACTTCAAAAATAATGCATCCACACACCTCCAAAATATTAAATTCAGACAAAGATATTTCCAAACATCTTGTAGAGCACATGGAATAGTAGATTTCATATTTAGCTCCATTTATCATTGAATAGAAAGCATTTGCAAGTGCCAAAAATACAACAATGTGATTTCTGTAAAATAGAGAGACAAAAAAAGGTTTCTGAAATGAAATAAGAGGGTTAAGTACAAATCCATGCTTCAAATGAAACAAATTTGAACCTCATTTGCTCCTGAGGAAATGAAATTGTTGTGAATTTCTCTGCAGTGTCAAAGTTGAATACCAAATGAAAGAGACCTTTAGACCTTTACCTAATTTAACCATAAATCAGGAAAACCATTTCTCACACTATCTACAATCACACACCTTGCAAAAAAAATCATAACATCTCTCTGATGAAATCTAGGTTTAGTGTGTCTCTAACAATAAGAAACAACCCCAACATTACTACCAACAACACACCTGACGAGGTGATGCTCTGTTCAACTTCTCTTGGAATCCTTCTGCCTCCTCTTGCCGCCTCAACTAGAAGCAAAGCGAGGGTCCCACCGTCCAGAGCAGGTAAAGGAAGGAGATTGATTGCAGCTAAGTTGAGGTTGATTATTGCAGCAAATTGGAATAAACCGTCAACACTCGATTTTGCTACCTCAGCACCAACAGCTATAATCGCCACTGGTCCTGAGACCTTCTCAGCTGACTGGAAAAAAAAATGATTAAAAACCAGAGTTAAAAATAAATTAATTAACATAATGTCTTTTCTTCCATATTATTACTATGCATAGCACATATGGATTTGTACTATGGATCAATATCTTTGTTTTTAAAGTCCAAACAATCAATATGATCCATTCAACACGATCTCCATATGAAAATTTACTTATTCACTAAATTTTACATTTTGAAAATCTTTTTACTATATTTTAGATAGGTAGAAAATCACTATTTTTCAATGGTCTAGAATTTTTAGATCAAATGATATTCTACCTATCTAAAAAAATTCTAAAAAATATAAAATTTGATCTACAAGTAAATTCTCATATGGAGATTATGTTGAACGATTCAGATCGACTATTTGAAGTTTGAAAATAGAGATCTTGATCCATAGTATGGAGCAATATGTGCTATGCATAGTACCATAGCTTCACACCCAAATTAGATACAATATTTAAACAATCCAATATTTCTCACATGTGAATGTGGATATTAATGTTTTATTGGTTTAATGGAAACATTTATTCAATTAAATGTACAAAATTTTGCCTCTCCAATGAAAACAATACGTATTAATCCATTACATAAATAAAACCAAACAATATATTTGTTTAGATGTTGGGTCAGTGAAAGAAGTTAATTCAGATTTAATAGACTAAATTTAGTCTTAAAGGTTTGTTGTCTGTGTAAATTACTATAAATGCCAGGTTCAATTGTATATATGACAGATAAGGAAAGTCATTTCCAAAAACAATAATTAAAAACTAAAAACCATTGATTTAAAAGCCACTGACATTCTTCTCATTTACCCTTGAAAATAGACTAATTAAAAGACTGACATTTTTCATGAAAAAATAAATATTTTTTTTATTTTTCACTAAAGGGTAAAATGGGTACTTTATAAATTTAAAATATGTTTTAATTATAAAGAAAATAAAATGGGTACTAGGGTAAATATGATATTATGAACATTATAGAGGGGAATATGTAATTTCGAAGTTTTTAAGGGGTATAGATAAAGTTTCCCTTCAATTAAAAACTTGAAACAATTGATAAACTTAAAAAGTTACCTGAGAGAAGTTCAAAAAGGTCTGCTTAAGCCCTTCAAAAACTGACCCTATCAGCAATACAAACTCTTTGGTAGCAAGAGATGTTGCCTGGGCCGGATTACTTGCTTTCAGCCTTGAAACACGAAAATTAGGCGATAACTGCACCCCAATTCGTCCAGTACCATCCTGACTCAAATCAGGGGTGATTGTCAAGTCCAGCGGGTCAGATGACCCGCCTCGTAGAACTTTTACTTTGATGGATTTTTCAGGGTTGGATTTAATTACGTTGACTAGATCAGAGACAGAAGGAGAAGAAAGTACGATGTCTCCAGCAAGGAGGCCTGAGCGGGCCCCAGCTGAACCTGGTCTGACATCTGGCACCAGTACACCGGGCAAAGGTTCCTATATCATAACATATATTCATTATATTGTTTAAAAAATTATAAAGGTCTGACAATAACAATCCATTTAATAAAACCAAATCAGGAAGTAACAAGGCTACTATCAAAATCTGAGGAAATTGTGGTAGTTAGAACAGTACTGGTACATCACATTTAGTTATTACTTAATGTAATGTACCAGTACTTAAGTCTCAGGAATTCATCATGTGTCTTTACTGGTATATTACATTTAGTTGCTTTGCATCTGGTAATGAAACTTAAACCAAGCTGCTGACACCCTAAATAGTTTCACTTTGAACATTTTATAAAAAGAAGAGACCAACAAATGAGGGTCAAAACAATTACCCATACTTATACCAAACCAGGTACAAATCACAAAAGATAAATGTACAAGAAAGCACTGGTACACATAAAACAACCACTAATCTATTGTTCATTAACCGTTCAGGCTTTTGTACCAGGACATTAAGTACCAGTCTAGTGGTACTGGTAAGGATTTTAGACTTGAAATGTCCAGCTAGTAAACTATTTCCTTTCTCTATTTCACTAAATGATCAGGTACTATAACATTCTAGTAGCTGCTTGGTTGTTAAGTCCTAGGTTTGTGATACTGGCACCAAACTTGAATCAAATTCAGGTGGTACGGGCTGCAGAGTACTCAGTAAAGCAGGATGGTATGGAGAAGTACCAGTACCATTCAGGTGGTACAGGCGGTAGAGTACTCAGCAAAGAAGGTCTATTTTGGTCAAATGTATTTTCAAATACAAGTGGTACCCAGAAGAGAACCCACCTCAAATTTCAATTTGACCAAAATAGATCTAATTTTGGAACTTATTTTTGCTTCCAAATAAGAAAGTAGCACTTAAATCAGAAAATTCAACTACTTGGTACTGATATACAACAGCATGTATGAACCAAATTTCATCAAGTGTACTAATTACCTAAATTTAATGTACCAGTAAGAGATTTTATACCTGGACAGGGAGATTTCATCAATTGTACTAATTAGGTCAAATTTATTTCATATTCAGGTGGTATCCAGAAGAGAACTCAAATTTCAATTTGACCAGAATAGACCTAAGTTTTGAATTTATTTTTGCTTCTAGAGGGTGAGAGCGTACTCAGTAAAACCGGACTTAAATCAGAAAATTAAACTACTTGGTACTGATATACACCAAATTCATCAAGTGTATTTAATAAGTAAATTTAATTGTACCAGTAAGAGACGCTATACCTGAATAGGGAGACCAGTAGTGAGAGATTGTGTGAAAATCAGAAAATATGCAAAGGCAATATTCGCCACAACACCAGCCGAAACAACAACAATCCGATCCACAACCGGTCTATTCCTTAGCAAATCCGGGTCGTTAGAGGGTATACCACAATCCGGGTCATCAGCATCAGGAAATGCAACAAACCCACCAAGAGGAAAAGCCCGGAGTGAGTACTCAACCCCATCTTTTGGGTACACGAACCGGGCTAACACGGGTCCAAACCCGATAGCAAACTTGCTTACATGGATCCCTTGCAATGTTGCAGCCAAGAAGTGACCTCCTTCATGAACTATAATTATAGCAGTGAGAACAGAAGTGGCTTGTATAACTGGTTGGAATGATTCAAACAAGGCGCGAGGCGGGTGGTACCGATGAAGGTACCGATGGTTGTACCGAAGGGGAAGGAGAGGAGGGAGGGGAGAGGAAGGGAAGGAAAGAGAAGAAGGGTGAGATGAGAAGAGAGAGTGGGAGAAAGGAGGAGTTACGGGGTGGTGGAGATGAGGAGAGAGAGAGAGGTGCATTAGCATGGTGAATTGTTGTGGTGATGGTTTTGAATTGGGGTTTGTTTCTGTGGTGAAATGGTTGGATGGGGAAGAAGGTGAGAAGAGGAGGAAGGATTTTAGAAAGATAATCCATTGATTTAATTTTTTTCAAGTAGGGGTTTTGTGGATGGCAAGTGAAGTGACAAGTGAGACCTGTTTGATTTCACATTTTTGAGTTTGGATTTTTATTTCCTGTCCTCATAAATTTCTAAATACTTTAATAGTCAATTTTTTTTTCTTTTTTGAAAATTTATACATATACCTATCATAACCCATTAATTTAGATATTTTTCATCAAAATATCTAAATTAGTTATTTCCTTATCTAAACTCACTTATTTTTATTAATATCTCCATTATCTAATTTCAAAATAATATTTTAAAAGGCAATTTTGCCCTTATTTCAAATACTGTGTTAACCCTTCTCCTTTTCACATGTTTTGAGTTTTGTTTTCATTTCCTGTCCTCATAAATTTCAAAATTACTTCAATAGTCAATAAAAGTTTTTTTATTATTTTGTTTTAGGTCCTAATGAATTATGGTATTAAGTAGGTCTGCGTTTCTAGGTTTCTAATTTTTAAAATGTGCAGGTTAAGAAATTTGGGGCATTGATTGTAGGAGGATTGGAATTGTGCAAAGTCTGCGCACAACTTTTGTAATTAATAAATTTATTAATTAGTACTGCAAGCCCAATCTGCGCCTTAGGCCTTTTTGTACTGGGCTTTGGGCCCATTAAGGTTGAGGGAAGAAACCCAGCATTTTTTAGGAAATATTTCATCTTTCAAGCAATATTTTATTAATTTAGAGGCTGATAAACCATGGATTGCTGTATATTTAAATGCTGTAAATTTTTTGACAAAAATCAATTACTATACACAGAGGAGACCAGTATAGTAATATGTTTTTTTTTATCAATATAACATTTCTAATATATTTCATGTAGTCATCTGATACACAAATATTTCTCTTATAGAACTTATAAACTGGATATAACTTATCATAAAAATAACTGAGAAGCAACATATATCACCATATCTATCAATATAATTCTATAAACTTATAAGAAAATTACTAAATATGTAATATAGCGATCAAAATGATACTTTCAAGTGTGAGATTATAGCTAGCTACAACGATAATTAATCAAGATGCCAGTTGCTTTATGCTTAGAGGGTAAACCAACGGTGCTGATCCATCGAACGCAGTGCTCACAACCATCCTAGCCGTTGCCTCGGTCGGGTGGTAGAAGTCCCAAAATATGTGGTTACTTCTGTCGGAACAATAGGTGGCAATCGGGAGGCACGCAACCTTCGCATTCAGGTCTCCCAATCCACAGCATGCCGACTTCACTTCTGTGAAACCTATTCAACACATCAATGTTTAGTTTTCAAATAGAAATGAATTTAATTATTTTTATACTGTAAGTTTGTTTTTATTTTCATATGCTATACTCATTTCCTAAATATATTTAGAGGTTGTCATGTAATCAAGAATTCATATCAACTAAAGTAAAAGATTATTTCTGTTTAGATCCAAACCGTCCGATCAAAATCTGCACGAATATTAAAGAAAGCCTGTGCATTCCACCACGGACAATATTGGCTCGGATTCTAATCGGACGGTCCGGATGTAAACAGAAATATTGTGTTACCTCAGTGGATATAGACTTGTATATATCCTTACCAGTACCTGAAATGCCTTCTAAAGGCCTTGCTTTCTCAACTAGAAAAAGTATTTAGCCATTCATCTTTAAATATTACTACATACTTGTATCAGTATATTAGAAAACCTCATTTTCCTTATATGAATGTTATATTCTACATTTCAGAACCGAAATCAGTAATCTTTCCTTGATAAAATTCTAAATTGGATTGTACCATAAGCAGATGGTTGTTGGATGTATTGCAACAAAACAGTGCTTGTGTCGAGGAAGGAGTAACTCATGTCAGTGAATTGTGTGCTCATCTCATTTAGAAGAGAAGAAACTGCCTGGTTATAGAGGACAGAAGCGGCATTTCCTCCGGCGTTGCATTCCTTTGCCTTGTTTTGCTCACGCAAAGCAGGGGTGCATCCAATTGGCCCTGTGCCAATGAACACGAATCTCCGTGCACCCAGGTTGTATATTCTCTGAAACATTTTTCACAAAAATTACATATTTTGGTGTCTTCTTTTTTAAAAAGAATGTAAGTGGAAACATTAATTTAATGCTAGAGATCAGACAGTCACCTTTAGTTGGCCCTGTAGAGTAGGAATAATCGAATCAACAAACTGTTGCGGTGTCGCTTTGTTACCGGAATTTGATTTCGCATAATTTAAAAGCTCATTGCTTCCTATAACAATTGCGAAAACTGATTTGGAGAGGTGATCTTGTGCTTGTACTGTGCCGAGTTGTTGTACTATTGATCCGTATACTGTCGAGTAGTAGTCTATTTGCTGATCAAAGGTTATACATGTACCCTGAATAAACAGAATTGTTGAACAGTTATATATGATCAATATAATAATATTTCTTCATATTTTACTGCATTGAGTTGTATGTATAATATTGATCCGTACTATGAATTAATATCTCATTTTTAAATTTCAAACAATCAATTTGAATCGTTTAATATAATCTCCATATAAAAATATACTTTTAGATCAAATTAGACATTTATTATATTTTTTTTTCCTTTTTTTAGATAAGTACAAAATTACGTGATATAAAGATTGTGAACCATTCAAAAGTAGTGATTTTCTATTTATCTAAAAAATTAGTAAAAAAATGTTTAAAAGAATGTAAAATTTAGTCTGCAAGTAGATTTTGGCATGGAGATCACGTTGAACGTTTATATCAATTGTTTGAATTTTGAAAAAAAAACTATTGATCCATAGTACAGATCAATCCACGCTTAGCCCAACTTTCAAGGGTGACATAGAATACATCATTTATAAGTGTAATTTTGTAAAATGACTCGTTCTTACCGAATTTGTGGAGTTCAAAACGCCGGCACCACCCGAAGCAAAACTGACACCAGTGAGATACACAGAGGTGTTGTTTGATTTGGAGGAAAGAGACAAGTACGGCGGCGAGGTTTGCAAACCGAGATTCTGAGCTGAAAACAATCAATTGTTCATAAATTCAGGGTGTTAACTATAATTTCAGAAAAGACATTATCTGTTTCCAAAACAGTTGTGATTTTGTGCACAAACACATGAAGTCTGCATCAGTATTTGGGACCAGTAAGTATAACTTCCTATATAATTAAATGAAAGTCTACATCATGAATGATTAATTAACAGGACACCTCCGTTTTGGGGAAAATGGAGAGTAAAGTTTATGAAATTTCTTTCTCTGCTGGGGACCTGGGGTCTTAGTTACTGGAGGCAATTAATGTCCATGTTTTATGTTTTCTATTTAATGAACAATGTTGACTTCTTTGACTTTATGATTTTTTCTGCAACTTTTCAAGTTACAACTTACACCAGGCAGGATGCATGTTTCCTATTTTTGTATACCATCAAATCAAATGTGAAGAATTTTTTTTTAAAAAGTGATGGAGATGTGTTGCATGTATTAATTGTGCATTAAAGTATAAATTAGTCAGTAATAGTTGGGTTGGTGAGTAAAGGTATACATTAATTTATTTCTTAAAAATGGTATTGTTATTTTAATTTTTTTTTTTTTGGAAAAAGTTGTTTGCAATTGGTATAAAAGATCTTTTAACTTTAATTAACCCACAAGTGTCATGTATTATAAAAGCTTGAGTTTAATAAATTATGAAATGTATATTTTTATTTCAAAAAGAAAATTGCAGAGGAGATGTCAAGACTACTAAAAGATTATTCCTAAAAATGGTATTGGTATTTAAAAATGTAAAACTATTTAAAGTTGTTTGCAATTGGAATAATAGGTCTTATAACTTTAATTAACCCACAAGTGCCATGCATTATAGAAGCATGAGTTTATTAAAGTATGAAAAGTATATTTAACTGTATTTCAAAAAGAAAATTGCAGAGGAGATGTCAATACTCAAGACCATTAAAATATTATTAGGGTCTCTATCTGCACATGCTGTGGAATACTACTTTGTGAGGCCACAAATAAAGCTATGCATGCAAATATTGGTTGTGAAGCTTTCATGAATAGTAACATATATATATATGCATGCATGGAACTAGTTCTTACAAGGAACCCAAAAGGAGATGTGATATTAAATAATTTCTAAAGTGGATTCCCATAAAATGCATAACAGAAGTGTACACATGAGATGTCATCTAAAAGGTAGATGCTACTATGATAACTAAAGGGAACCAATGCAGAGGTGTAAATAGATCAAAACTCTCTATCAAAAGAGAGAGAGAGAAAATACATGTCAACAAAAAAATTAGGAGATTTAATGATATATAATAAATGATTATAACATTTCATTAGGACCTGTCAAATCATGGCAGCTGGCACTCTTTTAAGTTTATCATTAAATGAATGATGCATACAGTGAACATACAGAAACAAAGATATTTTCAAAATTCGTTACTTTTTTCTCTCAAAAGTCAAAACAGACAAAATGCTTAAAACTATCAATTGTGTAATGCTCACAAATATCTAACTAACATACAAAGGTTGGTAATTAGTTATGATCAACATCAATAGAAAAGTTTGGTACTTAGTTATGATCAACATCATTTCCACTACTAATACAGTAATATATACGAGTAAAACTAGGGTGTTCTTAAGCTCACTAAGATATTTGGTGAGCTTAACTCTAAAATATATTATATCGGTTTCAAATGACAAATTCAAGTCATTGAAATTCATCTATTTCACAAGTGATGAATTTACATACAATGATTTTAAGTTGTCGAATTATTTTAATACAAAATCAAGCAGTCAAAATTAGAAGGTTTATAAATTAATTTTAGTGTATTCATTTTTTGACCACTTGACTCTATACAAAATTAATTCAAAATTCTAAAAATTTTACATGTAAATTCATCACTGACGAATCAAATAGGTTTCAACAGTTTAAATTTGTTGTTTGAAGCTAATATAATAGTTTTTGGAGTTAAGCTCACCAAATACTTGATGAGCTTAAGAACACCCTAGTTCTACTCAATATATACCACCTAAAAATAAAGAGAATATATATAATGTGTTGAGTTCTTTATCACTGTGCATATATGCTATAACAACATTTGATGGGTAAAATAGGAAAAAAAGATTCATCTCAATACTTGCAAACATTACTTCCATACAGGGTTCTAAATAACTAGTAATAGCTGCGCTATAACTTTTTTGGATATTAACTGCATTTCTTTTATAATTATTCTAAATAGCTTGCTATAGTTGTGCTATAACTTTTTTGGACCTTAAAAGCTATAGCGCCATAATTGTTATTTAGAACCTTGCTTCCCTATCTAATTATATAATGAAAATTTTGGTGCAAGCCAGAGTCTGATGAGAAAAATCCATATAGCATGCATATAAATGCATGAAAATTAAATAGAGAGACACTAGTTACCTAAGAAATCTGCAAAGTTCTTGCCATTGCTGAAGCGGCCAGTGGCTTTGCGACCGGGATAGTCGACTCCGTTATGAGGGAAGTTAGCTTTCAGCAAGGAGAGTTGCAAATGGTTGTTGTTACCTACATCTGCTAATGAGTCTCCAAGTACATACACTGCTGGAACAAGTCCTTGCACATTATTACATAGCAATAGAATAAAGGTTATGTATATTATGGTGCAATAATAGGTCATGTAAGAAGCCATGGTTGTAAGAGAAATATGGAGAGAGAAATGTGTGGGAGAGAGACAGAGAGAGAGAGATGTTTTGGAGTTTGAAATGTGTGGTGTCTCCCTCTCTTTTTATATATAAATCAACTCAATGTTTAAATGGAGAGGATCGAAGTGGAGAAATGGAGAATCATGGTCAATATATTGATGGGACAGATTTCAAGTCAACATTGGATTGATAACATTTTGTTTGTCAAATAAAAACATATTGTACAGAAATAAAAATAAAAAAATATATCACATGAGCCACGATTTTCATTAAATTAATTATCATAATGAATAATGAGTATGGTTAAAATGTTTTATTATTTTTGTATCTCAATTATGTCTCACATTTTTATATCGATTTATTTTCAAATTTTAAAAAAGTCAATAATTTGAACTATTCAATATGATCTCCATACTAAAATGTGTTTGAACACCGAATTTTATATTTTATGAAAAAAATATTTACTAACAATATCACTCTTTTTGGATGATCTAATCATGCCTCACAATTTTATCTCTATTTTAAACTCAATACGATCAATCTGAACTGTTTAATATGATTTTTATTTTAAAATGTAATTGAAGACCAAATTTTATATTTTATGAAAAAAAAAATTATTTTTTTTTTATAGAGATACAAAATCATTGTTTTTGGATGGTTGAATCATGCTCAAATGAGGTGTTTTGGAGTTTGAAACGAGGTGGTGTCGTGTCTGTCTCTCATGGGATACATATTAAGTCAACAATAGATTGGCACCGTTCTATTAGTCAAATAAAAGAAGAGTAATATACAAGAAATAAAAATAAAAATATAGCACATGAGGCATGAGTATACTAAATAACATAATCATGATTAATTATTGTTATACCTTTCGAAATATATGTATTTATTTGTCAACAATTTTCAGTTACAAACATGTGCTTGGGAGTTGAAAGGAACAAAAAAATGTATGATCAAGAGATTGTCAGCAATTAATGATCTATAAAAGAAAAAAATTAATAAAATAATTTTGGTACTTATATTTAATGACAGCCTCAAATATATATATAATGCAAAATATATATATATCTGTAATTCATAAAGGCAAAAGACCAAAAATATCAGAATTAAAAATCTAACATATTACCATTTAATCCGAACTGGTCAATAATAAAATCAAGAATAATAATGTATATAAACTAAATAGTAATGCCATATATTGAACTAAATAAATAAATAAAAACTTATGTTATATATAACAGAAGACGTCGACCCTATATATCTATTTAATTTTCCATTTTTTGACATCATTGTTATTTTTTTCCTGTCCAATATTTGATCAAATTCGCAAGGGTAGAAAGTGACTATTGATGAGGGACACCGATAAAAAATTTTATTTTCGAACATATCTGTATTATGGATAAGAGTATTTGCGATGATACCGTATGTAAAAAGTATTTTTATTTTCACAGCAAATAGTGACAGATATTTGTACTGTGTATGGATTTGTGACGACGGTGCACCTTCACATATACATGATATATATGATATATAATTACAGATTTTTATTTTCATTTTTCTGAGAAGTTCCCTTTTAATTTGTTTGTTAAACAAACAAAAAATATTCATTAAATGATGAATTAGCTTTTGAACCTTTAACACAGTACTGTTGTGGAATATCTCTAGGCCAGTAGTACTGACTTGGCCTCATGATGTGATAAATGTGGTTCCACCTGTAAGAATCAGAAAATAACACGGTATGGTGGGATCCATGAAACAGTACAATGCATGCTATGCATTCATGTTTTCACATTGGTTTCACACACATAAAAGGTAAGGTGGTATTGTGTTGTGTACTTGAGTCAGAGAAGCTCAGTTCGTTGGTGTTGAGAAAAAGAGAAAAGGATGGGGAAATGGAATCTAAATCTCACTTTCTTAAATGAAAATGCATGACACATCTTATGAAATCTAATTAATGTACAGCTGCCGAGTTGTGTGTTGACATGTGTGCTACAAAATATGTCAATTCTTTTCACACGCTAATGGATAAAGATAAGGTTGACTAGAATGTATATTTTTATGACTTACAAATTATTTGTGTTTAAAGTCTAAATAATTCATCTGAAGCACTTAATATGTTTTCTAAAATAAGTATGTTAATTTGGAAATCAAATTTTAAAATTTTTGAAATATTTTTAGAATTTAAAAAATTACTATTTTAATATGGTAAAAAAAGAAAGTATTCATAAAAAACAGTAATTTTCAAATATTCTAAAAGATAGTAAAATAGTGATCTTCAAAAATTCTAAAAAAAAGTACATTTTTTTCTTAAAAAAAATGTAAAATTTGATATGACTTTAGACTTTGAAGATGCAAAAAATTAATTTATAAGTATATCTCATGAACACCACCATATATTAATTGCAAAAACAGAGATTACAAGAGACTACATGTTTATGTCTCATAAGTATTCTGATTTCAAACTTGTAATTTCTCACATGGACAATATTTGTTTTTTGTCACTCTAAACCAAATACTGGTAATATGTACTTAGTTGTGGAGAATTTCAATATTTCATCTCTAGTTTTTATGCTTTTTATGTCTCATCATTCTTATATTCCATGTCTTCATCTTTAAAGTTCAAATTGTTGATCCGAACAGATTAATATGATATTCATACTAAAGTATGCTTGCATACCAAATTTTTTATATTATTTTTAAATTTTTTTACTAGCTAGATATCTACAAAATCATTATTTTTGAATGTTTCAGAAACAATAATTTTGTACCTATCTTAAAGGACAATAAACATATTTCAAGAAATATAAAATTTGGTCTCCAAGTAAATTTTATTACAAAGATCATTTTGAGTATTTCAGATGGATAATTTAAACTTGAGATATAAAATGTGAGGCATAATGAGACATAAAAAGCATGAATGAAACGTCCTCTTCTTAATTAGTTATGATTAACTTTTAAATTTGTTTCTAATAATTCTACTTAAACTCAAGTTAATTCAACTATTAATTTATTTGACGTCAAGTCAAGGAATTAAAAAAAAAAAATTAACAATGTGTGAAAGAAAAGTGTTTTGTGGGCTTAGGTCAATTGACAATTGATTGGTCCATATTTGTATTTTTCGCAAGAAGTACTTATCATTAAATACTTCAACTTTTTCTTCTCATTTCTTTGTGGGGATGGATATATATGGTTCATGAATTATTAATATACAAATTATCTCCTCCAGTTAAAAAAAAAAAAAAGGGTTCAAATGCTCTATTGCTTTACTACTCCAATCACACTTCACATTTTATTTTTTATTTCAAAGTTTAAACAGACGATTCAACTGTTCAACATGATATTCACATTAAAATATGCTAGTAGATTAAATTTTATATCTTTTTGAAAAAAAAGATTTACTATCTTTTTAGATAGATACAAAACCACTGTTTTTAGATGGTCAAAATTTTTTTAAAAATAATGATTTTGTACTTATCTAAAAAAGTATAAAAAATAGTTTTTAAAAAATATATAATTTGATTATTAAATTCATTTTGATATGAAGATCATGTTGAACGGTTTGGATCGCCTATTTGAACTATAAAAATAAAGATATAGACTTTGAGTTGATTAATTGGAACACAAAAACAATAGAGTATTAATTTGAGCCCTTCTCTAAAAAGAATACAGTTTGGGAATTATTTTGTACGCAAGAAAATAATACACTAGAAAATAATTATTTTTGTGCACAAATTAATTTTGGTCATGATCAATTGGTTGTTTTGTACATTAATAATCCGATTTTGTTTCAGAGTATTTTTTTTTTTTTTTACTCTGAGGGTCTGAGCTTTAATCACCTAAAATTTATTTTATTTTCATGAAATTAAGATTGAAGTTATCAAATTACTCTTCATGATTTGTACTAAATGTCAAACGAGGTTTCATTGGTATTAATATTAGATTAACAAAAATATGACATATAAGAAAATCAGCATTTGATATAGTGATAATTAAAATCAGCATTTGATAGTTGAAATTTGAAATTGTACATTTGAAATTTGAATAATTTTCTATAATAAAGCTCATACCATAATATATATTTTTTTTGTAAATATTAAACATATAAGTGGTTTGAATACTAATTTTTTCTTTTTTTGAAAAAAGAATATTAATTAGATTTATAAGGAACAATAATTCCTATCACATTTTGGGCTATATATATAGACCTTAGTTTTAAATCATCATGAAATCAACGCTTTACCAATTATGAGCTAATTTTATGATATTAAATTTACAATATTTCATCTATCTTTACACAATTTTTTTTTGTTTTTTTTCTCTTTTTAGGACATGTTCAACAATTAATAGCTTGCAAAGAACAGGAAAGAAAGAGAAGAGAGCGCATATAGAGTTCACCTTTTATACACCTCAAAATTGAAATAAAATAATTAAAATCATAAAAATTATACATGATTTTCGCCTCCTCTCCTTGTTTTTCAAAATTTTCGATTCTAAAGCAAAGTAATTCGCACTGGTCAGCGACGGTCATAATCTCGCTTTCTTTCTCTCCCTTTTAATTTTTGTTCTGTAATAAAAAGATATTTTCTTGTCATATTCATATATATTATTGAAGCAAATTTTGAATTAGATTCGGGTCATGTTGAATATTTTAGTTTAAATGTTTAAAATGATAGAATACATGGCATTACACGTAGGAGTGTGTATATATATATCGGATCTGGTTTAATCGGTTTCAAATTAAACCGAGAAAGTTCGGCTAAAACGGCTTGGTTTTTTTTAGTTAAATAAATTGGTTCAGTTTATTTTTAAAATCGGTTTAATTGTTTGATTCAGTTTAGAAATTTATAAAACTGGTTAGCTCGGACCGATCAAAAATTTTAAACATAAATATCCTCTGTCCGAATCAAACATTAAAAAATAAATAAATAATTACGACATAATTTCTATTTCTTGATTCGGTTTAAAACCGGTTAGATCAAATCAAATCAAACTTTTAAATCCAATTCTAAAAAAATTTAAACCAAAACTTATTTTGATTTGTTCGATTCGGTTTTAATTCAGTTGATAAGTTTATTTCAGTCGATTCTGTTGTGTTTTGAAAACTGAATAAAATTTTAGTTTTACCTCTTTTATTTCTATTTTAACCGAACCGAACAAAACCGAATCGGACCAATGAATACCACAAGTTAAATAGTGAATATAATCCTTTGATTTTTATAAAATATCATATTAAAAAAAATTGGAACAGAGAGAATTTAACGGGTCCGTTATCTGTTAAACGCTGAGAGAATTTAACGGCTCCGTTTTCGTAACAGAGAATTTAAAGGGAACATTTTCATGTACATTCCTCAAAAACTAAAAAATTACATATTTCCGATCTAAATTATTAATATCATATTTACCCTTCTAAATTAAAAAAATTTCAAATTTAACTTTTTATTAAAACTTATTTTAAATTTATAAAATATCTATTTTACTCTTTATTACAAAAATATCAACTTTATAATTAGTAGGTTTTTGAGAACAAATAGTTTGTTTCTTTACTTCTGGGCTCTGGCATATACATACTAACATTTAGGTATATAGTTATGCATGTGCCAGAAGTAAATAAATAAATCATTTGTCTTTGGATACCAATCAATTAGAAAACATACATTTTTCTTAAACATGCTCTACATATTTTATATTTTTTTTATTAAGAAGGGCAAATATGATATTATGAACATTAAATTGAGGATATGCAATTTGAACATTTTGAGGGGTTTACATCAATGAAATTTCCCAAAAGGGAAACAGGCAGTCCTTTCCCCCCTTTCTTCTCTCTCTATTTCTTCTCACCCCAAAAAGGGTAACAGCCATTTCTTGAAATTTGTAAAACCCAAAATGCTGTTTAAGGCAGGTTGATGAAATGAGAAATCATTCAGTTTCAGTGCTCTTTTTGTTGAGATAATGTAAGTTTATTTTGATTCTTAGCACGGTAAACAAGCATTATATTATTCTAGTATGGCAAATTTCAACAAATTAGTTTGTTCACTGAAGTTTAGGGTTTAGGGTTTTCAAATTTAAAAAAATTTTGGGGTTTTAAATTTCAACAGTTGTCAGCTTTTGGATTAGAGAAACCTCCTATTATTATTTTTTTACCTAAAATTATATGAACAAATACCTCAATCAACTACAAATTTAGATAGAAACTTTATACATCTAATTATTTTTTTATTTTACTATTTTTTATTCACTGTTATTACATAGACATTAATTTATCAAAGAAAGTCATGTAATTTTTCTTTCACTATTTTGGGTTCTTGCCTGGTAAATTAAACGAGCATTATATTATTCTGGTAAGGTAAATCTTGAATCTGAGTTTCGCATTAGGGCTAATATTATAATTAATTATGACAAGCTCATTTTAGGGATTTCAAATTTCAACAAATTTAGGGGTTCAAAATTTCAAAAGCATACATCTATTTTTTTTTCTCTTTTACTATTATCACTATTGTTAACTCACTATTGTTATCTCTTTTGATTCTCCAATTGAAACAAAAAAAGGAGAAATTGAAAGGTGAAAAGATGAAAGGAATTATGCGCATGTGGTGGGTCCCACTCGTACCAGTCTCCTACTATTCTTCATACAAATTAACTGAAATCCCGCCAGGTCATAACCCGTTTGATTCGCTCACATACATACTAACTCGAATACCTCAGAAGGTGTAAATCTTATATATCCTTTTTATTTTTATTCTCTATATATCTCACTGCAATTATAAGAAAATCCTCAATCTGACTTACTGTATGTATCGTACCAGTATATGACAAACATTGCATTTACTGACGACAATGTTTCCAAAGTTTTTGTTTTAGCTTTTTTTTTATGGAACTGAAGAAGTGTAATTTAATGATTCAGGGTTTTTGTTAAGCGTTTCAGTTAATAACAGTAACTGCAACCATTATACCAGCAGTTCAATAGGTTTCTGATAATCTATCAGCCAATTAAATCATGAACTGGGGAGCATCTGATTTGTGTTAAGATGCCCGGTCAGAGCCATCCGCTTTGAAATGCTGGTAAAAGGCCTGCTTTACTGTTTTTTTTTTTTTTGAGAAAGAAAGACTGAGTACAGTAGTTACAGCCGGAGTTTATATTACTATCATTGCTTTTACAACTATTTCTTTTACTCTTAGCTCTAACTAACTGAGAACTGAGTTAATTTTTTTGAGAAGAAAGACCAAGTTGAAGACTGTTTTTAATTTTTGGATGTTTTTCATGTATAACAGGTAAGAGAAGAGCAATTCAAGACTGGTCATTTATATAGTGAATTCATAAGACTCAAACGTGGCAGGAAATCTGACGTAGCGGGGGAGCTACAAACTTCTATAGTGCGATATCAAGAGAAGTCTTCAAATCAGCTTTTTAACCGAAGAAAACTTCGGGTAAAAAGTTTTGTTTGAATGTTAAATTGTGATATGTGCTTCATTGTTTCTCTAATGTTGTGTTCTTTTTACTTAAAATTAAGAGGGAATTTCATGTATCCTCCTCAAAAGCTTCAAAATTATGTATTTCTCCTTCTAAAGTTCATAATATCATATTTACCCTTCTAAATTTCAAAAATTCAAAAATTTACTCATTTTATTGTCTTTTCTATTAAAACACATTTTAAATTTATAAAGTATCCATTTTACTCTTGATTAAACAATAAAAAATGTATTATGTATATGAAAAATATCAGTCTTCTAATTGGTCTGTTTTGCTTGTGTAATCATCAAAAGTAGAGAATGACTCATTTGTCCTCAGAAACCAACCAATTAGAAGACTTACATTTTTTTGAACATCATACATATTTTTTATTTTTAAATTGAAGGGTAAAATTGGTACTTTATAATTTAAAATGTGTTTTAGTCGAAAAGACAATAAAATTGGTAAAAAAAGTTGTTCGAATGTTAATTGTTATTTTGCATTTCATTATTTCTCTAATGTTATCTTGTGCTCTTGTTATAGAAAATTAATACATATAAAATGCTCATACATATATATATTTATGTCTCATGCAGGTGGATCTGGTTGGGGTAATGCATTTAGGAGACAAACGGTATCCCTATATACCCTTTCTTCTTACAATAATTTTCCAAGAAAAAATAAAAAGAAATATTGCATGTTTATAATGCAATTCCTGGCTGATTGTTTTAGGAGTAGGGTTAAAATCGTGCCCCAATCATGCTTCATATCCATATCTCTGTTTTAAAAGTCCAAACAGTTGATCTGAACCATCAAATGTTCTCCATATTAAAATGTGCTAGGAACCCAAATTTTATATTTTTGGACATTTTTTACTAATTTTTTTTAAATAGGTACAAACTTAACTGTTTTGGAATGGTCCAAAAAACAGTAATTTTAACTGTACTCTTATTTTAGGTACAACCAGGCAATAAATATGAAATATTCTTATAATAATATTGTGTATTATGGAAAATTAAATATTTTTAGGTACTATCAGGAAATACAGCATCGGCTTAGGATGTATGATTGTGTCCTTTACCAGGGGCTATATGTAAATAATGCTGATGTTACAGAAGCTACTGCTGCTAAAGAACAGGTAAATTCGCACCAGAAAGAGGCAGATAAATATGGGTTGGTTCATCAGAACAGTGTCCTTTTTAAGGGGCAAAATTGGAAAAATGCAGATCTTACATGCAAGACTTATTTACAGCTGGAGGTAAATGAATCCGAAATACAAAACAAAATGCTTTTACTTTTCTAAGAAGTTAACATTTTTAATTTTTGGATGCAAATTTCAGGAGAAGTGATTGCATTATATAAGAAAGCATTTTCAATGCCTATTTAGATACACCGGACAGTATTAATATAGAATGGGTTGCTTTAAGATTTGTGCTGAATGGTTCAGATTTTGTGAGGATCAACTCAAAATTTGAGAATCTCAGGGAATGCGAATTCAAATTATAAGAGGAGACCTATTTAGATTTAGAGGGCAGAACTAATATAAAATGGGTTGCTTTAAGATTCGTGCTGAACAGTTCAGATTTTGTAAGGATCAACTCAAAATTTGATATATCTCAGCGGAAGTGAATTCATTTATAAAAAGGGTCTCTCTCCCTATGAAATATATCCATGTATAAATTTGGTTCAAACTAAAACCTCTTGTTTAGAAGGATTTGTTGTTTAAACATGAATTATTGCAGGAAGAAAGACTGAATAGGTGGTGGAAGGAGTATGAAAAAAATCAAGAAGGGAGAAAAATCATACGAATTGCACAAATTGTGCTCACCCGTTTGAAACATGTGTTAACAGTATGTTCCTTGTGCTTGCCACTGCCGGCATTTGTGCCGCTTATCACATACCTCACTTGCTCACGTGATGCTCCAAATTGTCATGATATCGACCAACTAGAAGAGATGTTTAAATTAGGGTTTCTACACTACTATGTCGAGGATTCTAACTTCTCTGACGTGTACAAAATGGTGTACAGGTGAGTATTGATATGATATTTATTTTTCTTTTTTCATATATAGCCCCAAATTGTAACTCACACTGTAGGTAGGGGTGTGTAAGGTTTTCTTTTATGTTAGCTTATCGGGTACGGATACAGGTAAGGATGTGAGTAAAGACTATTTCGTACATGTTACCTCAAACGGTAATATGATATAGCTTATCGGTATGGGTAAGGGTATGATACATGATATGATATAATTTTATTCGTGGCCCATATAAATATGTTTGGTGGCATTCTTTTATCTGTTTACCTAAACAGTCTTGTATCTGATAAGACAGGTGGTTAAGGTTTTTTTTTTTTTTTTTATGTTAACTTGTCTAGTACCGGTAAGAGTAATTTTTTTGTTAACTCAAAGGGTACGGGTATGGAAATACTTGCACCCAACCCGAACCAACACTTTCAAATAATTCTCTTAAAAATCTTGTAGATATGATGTCGACTACGAAGGTGATTCTGATTTTTCCAGCAAAGCAGTACTAATAAGGGAGAGAAACAAATTTGCCATGGAGGTGCTAAAGGCAACAATTGCTGAAGGTAAAACGTCTATTGCTATATTGTATGGTCCCGGTAACATGGCGGATTTTCACAAAAGACTTGTCCAAGAGCTCGATATGGTACCGGCCTCGGTGTTGTGGTACACGGCATGGTCGATCAAAGAAGGACCCAAAAGCAAATTCATTCATCCCTTTTTAGAAAAGTTTCAAATAGAGAATAGGACCATCATTTTAGGCACTCTTATTTTTGCTTTACTTGTTGGGGATCTTTGGGCATGGAGAAGGTTTGGATTTTATTATTGGTTTGTTTCTTGGGTCTTTAGATTTGGATTTTATTTCTGTAATGATTGGACAATTAATTGCAGCCTTTTATTTCGTTAGAATAGGGAAGAAATTTGAAGAATTGGGGATTGTTTGATTTCCTTTTTTTTTTCTATTTTGTAGTGTGGTTGAACATGCATTTCTGGTAAATTATTCTTAAATTTTATCAATTAGTTATACAGTAAATCTATTTATGATAATTAAAAAGGAATGCATCAATTGTTGTACATATATATTATTTAAATGGACTTGCATCATGTTGAATAATTTTATTGGTGCTTTTTATTAATTGAAAATCATTTCAAGTTTCCAATCATAAAAATTGACAAATATTATATAAGTTGTTGCATAATTAATTATTTATTCTTAGTCAAAAATTACATCAACTATTTTACAAATTGATACTGTGAGGATGAATTTAAAACTCAGCAATGGAGCATCAAGTTCCTACTCCAAAGAACAATCATTTGGAATTTTTGTTCAAATAAATTCCAAAGCCCAAAATTGAATTATTTTGAAGGTATCCAACAATTAATAAACTTACCATAATACAATCACAGTAATACATGTTTGATTTTTGCTACTATAATGCTCTTCAAGATTTGATTCACATCACCAAAGTAATTAGTAACCTTACCAAGCTCTATTAATTTCAGAAGCATTATGATAAGATAAATTAACTTAATGTTCAAACTTGCAAACTTATATATACCCTTGATTATTAATTAATTCATTATTTAATTAGTGCCCAACACCGATACCACCACCGGCACCGGCGCCTTTACCGGACCCACCATTGCTTCCGCCACCTCCACCTTGGCCTCCCCCACCACCATTTGATCCTCCAGCTGAACCCTGGCCGCCACCCTGACCTCCACCGCTACTACCACTAGCGCCTCCACAACCCCCACCCTGCCCAACTGCATCTCCGGCTCTACCAACTCCGCTTCCACATCCCGATGCACTTCCACCGCTTCCTCCAACTCCACCACCGCCTCCTCCTCCACCTCCCGTACTAACATCTATGCCACCTCTTCCTATGTGCACGCCTACTCCTTCACCTCCGCCCCCTCCAACATTTATAGAGCCATGTCCTGCGCTTATACCGCCACCGCCACCTACACCCGCTCCTACATCGACACCACCTCTTCCTACATGAATACCAACTCCTACGCCAACACCACCTCCCGCACTAGCTCCACCGGCACGTGAAGTTCCAACTCCACCTCCAGCACCTCCACCAAAACCTATAGAAAGATCCGATTCATTAAGGTTTCCATTCGCCCTGACGGGTTCACTCGGTTGAACATGCACTACCTTTGTTGTGTTGACATGGTTTCTTTCCTTGATGGAGAGATCTCTTGCATTACAAGTTGAAATGCATAGGAACACATTTGTTACTATAAGTAAACAAATAAAAGTAGAGGTTTCCATGCATATATAATTTTATGTGTGTGTGTTTTTTTTGTTGTGCAAATGATTGCATGTAATTATGATATGGTGTTCTATAGTAAGGGATGTCTATAAATAAGAGAGTTTGGTAGTGCAAAAGATAAAGGGACAGTTACATATGAAAACTGGTATATCTAGTGTGATCAGGGTACAAGGCTTTTAGAAATGGAGAAGCAAACTTTTACTATACCTTTTATTTAAGAAAAATGTTGCATGTTTCCTTTCTACTTTAATAATTTCAGTGTGCTTTTCCTTTCCAAATGGCTGGAGAAAAAGAATCTCTCGTAATGCGCATAATTGCACCTATACACTAATTAAGGAACTAATTAAGTTGTTTTATAGGAGAAATATATGATTAATTTAATTAATTTAAGAATAACAAACTTTTATTGCATGCAAAAATGCTTAATAATATCTTAGTGTGATCATTTAAATTTTATACGTTTTAGAAAAAAAATTACTAATTTTTTAGATATGTGGAAAAATGACTTAATTTGCAAATTATGGACCATTGAAAACAATAATCTTGTACCTATTTATAATAATAGTAAAAATTATTCTAACAAATGTAAAATTTGCTCTCCAATTACATTTTTATTTGAAAATAATATTTAACAGATCAGATTGAATGTTTGAACTTTAAAAAATAGAGGTATGAATCCATAACATATAAAACGATCCGTAATATATATATAGGCTCACTCAATTAATTAACTGTATTTTTAAGGTTTATAAGCAAAATTTAACGCAGTGGAAAAAGAATGAAATATCTCTAAAAGGGATCCAATGTGGACCGAATATATTGGCTGTAAAGTGGTACGTGGTCTTTGATTGGGACGATTATCAGCTCATTTTTAGGTTGCTGTTACTTTCTACATCAAATTTCTACAATTATTTACTCTATGCCTGTCTACACTAGAGTGGAGAAATCATGTCGTACTGTGATTAATACGTCTCGATTTTGATTCATCGTTATACTGTGATTAAGTTAATTTTTCATATACTGTGTTATGTGTGTCATGACCAAAGTATCGAGAGATAATTATAGCACACAAATAGTCACACTATGTGAATCATGTCGTACTCAAACGTATCGTAAGTCGTAACAAAATGTAACTGGTCACGTTTAACTATTTCTTTCATAATTTATGTTAATTTATTAAAGATTTATCATTTTATCAAGATCTAATATGTCAACACGTAACTCGTGCTATGATCAAATATTTCACGTGACGTGTTATGTCATTGCTAAACTTTCAAAAAATTATCACTACACGTGAATGATCACAGCACGGTTCCGTGATAGAGCCGATTACATCTTGACATATTTCTCACTACATTTAGTGCTCATTAGTCTCAAACTATAAATTTCTGTAATGCCACGTGGCAGTGAAAGTGAAAGTTAGTAGGTGTGGATAGCAATTGTATATTGAGGTTAAACAGGCAGCAAATATGAATGCGGTTTTGCTTTAGTTTGCTTTTATCCTTGATTAAATCTGATCCACTCAATGTGGTAAGTACTTCTCTACTTTTTATTTTAATCAACACTTAATTATTCATCTTTTAATTACAGCAAAAGGAGTGATAGTTATTAATTAGATTCATTTCCTTTTATTCATCTCACTTGAAAGTATGGATTCATTGGTGAAATCATGTATTACTTTTGAGAAGATAGGAAAGAAGGTGACAGCTTGTTATTTTCATAAAAGAAAAAAAAAATGCTTCTCTATTATACCAAGTTATATATGATTTATTTTAAATATTTTTCTGGTGGGAAGCTTATTAAATTTTAGGCAACAAAATGGTATGTTGAATAAAAACCGAACACAACACATGGTACTCATCATGTATAGTCCACATTTAATTTGAAAAGTTTTATTAGATTTAATTGGTTTGAGTCAGTGATGTAAATAACGGTATGCGGTCATCTGACGGACATAGTACCATTAAGCGATTAATTGAGAATAATCAGTTAATTAATCGAAAAAATCTATGACAGTTTGATTACCATCAACAATTAATCGGCCGATTAATTGGTCTAAGCAGACGTTTTTTTACAACACTGGTTTGAACCCATTAATTAAATACCCAAATTTGTTAATCCAGTAAATAATTAAGATGTTCATTGTTTAGTAGAAATCAGACACCGTCTGTTCACTATAACAGACTTCAAATCGCTGTTAATTTTTTCTTTTTTATTTATTGGTAGCGGTATTTATGAGATTCACGGTTTTCTGAATTTGTGACTATAAGTATTCATCCGTTTGGTTCGGTTTGGTTCAGTTAAAATCAAAATAAAATTAATTAATTAAAATTTTATATGGTTTTTAAAAATACGACTGAATTAATCAAAATAAACTTAACAATCAAATTAAAACCGAATTAAAACCGAATTAAATTTTGGTTTATTCAGTTGAACCGAAATAAAAAAATTAATAATTTGTTAAATAAACAATTTTTGTTCATTTTTTGAATTTTTTTATTAGGCTTAAAAGAATTATTTATTATAATACATTGAATTGAATTAGGATTCAGTGATTTACATACTCAAGGAGAAAAAACATTCATAATTAATTTTGTATAAACTGAAAAGAATTATACTTCTTTTTTCGATTAGTTAGGTCAAATCGGTTTTAAAATTTTAAACTGAATCAAATCAAATAATTACATCGGTTTTATAAATAAACCAAAACAATCCATTTGACTAAAAAAACCAAACTGTTTAATTTGATCTCTCTCAGTTGAGTTTAAATGCAATTAAACCGGACTCAGATGAAAACCCTATTTAAATTTGTGATACATTACTTCTTAAAGCATTGTGATATAGTCACAAGATTTGCAAATTATTTGCGAATTATTTGAGAATAATTTATTTTTTAGTGATGACAAATCAAACATCAAATTCTTATGTTAACTGAATTTTGACCTAATTATTCATGAATTATTTTGAGTCTTTTTGTGTGCTTCATTATGAACTAAGATCTCCGATCTTGTTAATTCCAAATAATTTTCAAATTATATTCAAATTATTCCTAAATTATGAATCTTTGATCCCCTTAAATCAAACCCAAATAATTTATTTGTTACTGTGATTGCATCAAATGACACTTGTACTCGCCCACTACCTATCTTTGCAAGATCCATCGTACGTGTAAGATCAAACGGTCAACTGCTACTTCCGAGCTCCAACCCGTACAGTTGAAATTCGGACTCTCTGGATTGCTCGCTGCTTGGAGTTGGAGATGATCCGACTGTTCATCTTATAACATTCGAACCAAAATCTTCCTCCGTATCCATGACGATTGGAGACAATCCAAAAGTCCAAACGCGCTGCTCAATATGACATTAGGATTCCCTTAAAGTAACTCAAATTTCGTGTTTAGATCAACACCGTCCAATCTGCTCTGGCACATATCCTAAAGTCGCTCCTGACACGAGTAGATGGGTTTTGATTAACTCGAATTTTAAGTTTCATCACAACCGTTCGATCTGCTCTGGCACGAATATTAAAGTTGTTTGTGACTCGAGTAGAAGGGTTTTGAGGGTGTATAGTGTATACTTCAGGAACGCTATCCTCTGCGGATGTTTTTCCTGCGGTGCTGTGCGGTAATTTTGATCTGGTTCGTTCGTTTCGGATCGGATGGCTTGAATTACAGATTCACCAAATTTTGAGTTTTTTAAAATTCAAACAAAATTTAATCTGATTCGTCCAATCCAAAACAAATAAATTATATCAAAACCCCCGCAAGCACCGCAGGAAAACCTCCGCACAGGATAAGCTCCCATATACTTCAGGGATAGCGCGGGGCTAGTAATATTTTAGCTTTGATATTCGTGCAGAACGTATTTAACGGTTGAGATTTATTAAAAGTCACACAAAATATGAGATATCTCAGAGGATGTGAATTCGGTTATGATTGAGTAGTCCAGTTCCCTTAAGTAACTCAAATTTTACTTTTCATCCTAACCATCCAAACTACTTAGGATTGGCCCGGATTCTGATCTGACGGTGTATATATAATCTCAAATTTTAATTTACTACAGGGCAACGTGATTCCTCAACCAAAACCCTTCTCCTCAATTCCCAGCCCCCAAGAAAACCTCTCCACCGCCTCCGCCACCACCTCTCTCTCTCTCTCAACGAAAGAACCTCCCTTTCTCTTTCTTCTATCCGTCTAACCATGGCGGACGTAGTACAGCTCCGATTGGAGCGCATGGCGGAGGAGCTAGAAGACCTTTCAAAACGAGGTCTCTTTTCCCGCGCCGAGCTCGATTCCATAGTACGCAACAGGAGAGAATTCGAGTTTCGTCTCAAACGACCTTCTCCTCTCAAATCCGATATCTTGGCGTACATAGACTACGAACTGAACCTCGATTCGTTGAGGCAGTTGCGAAGGAGGAAGATTTTAGGTCAGATGAAGAGGAACAAGAAGAGGAATCGGAAGTGGAAGAAGTCGATTAGTGACTGGGCTGGGGTTAAGAGGATTTTAGGGGTGTTTAAAATGGGTACGTTGAGGTTTAAGGGAGATTTGGAGTTGTGGTTTAGGTATTTGGAGTTTTGTAGAGAGAGAAAGGATGGAAGGATGAAAGAGGTTAGTCATTTTTTTTCTGGTTTTTATTAATTCTTCTATAATTTGATGCTTTCTATGTTGACTGTACCGGTTTACTGGTACAGATCAAGCAATTTGTTTACTGTACCAGTTTACTGGTACATTCTTAGTTTCATGGTGAAATGAAACGAGCACAAGTGCTTTTTATATATAAAAAAAACTGATGCTTGCTTGGTTGACAGTACCAGTTTACTAGTTTACTGGTACATTCTCAGTTTCGGGTTGCAATTTAAATTTGATGCTTGCTTAAATGGCTGTACTGTTTTACTGGTACAGTTGAAGCGATTGGTTTACTGGTAGCATGAATTTCATTGGGTTTTCAGTTTAGATGCAGGGGCAGAAATGCCATTTCTATAACAAACATTTAGTATATTGTACATTCTCAGTTCATGTTGAAATGAAAGGGGTAAAAGGGAATTTTGTTAAAAAAAAATTGATGCATGGTTGCTTGAAGTTCACTTCTTTGCTATGAAATTATGTCTGTTTGACATAAAGTAGTAAATTTTTACTTAACTTGGGTTTGATTTTTTTATTTTTTGTGTTTATGTTAAAAAAATATACTGTTACCGCTTGCAAAACATATGTAGTACTTTTTCAAGTGTAGCAAAATGCTGATTATCTTTTGCCCCATTCAAATTAAAGGATTATTCCCTATAATACCGGTATTGGTACCACTTGTTTGGTACCGTACCAGAAAATGTTTTTGTTTCAATAAAAGATAATTCTATTTATGCTAACCCTTTTATATTTTACTATTGTTTAGGCACTAGCTCAAGCAATCAGATACCACCCAAAGGTACCTGGTCTCTGGATTTATGCGGCAGCATGGGAGTTTGATCACAACCTAAATGCAGAGGCGGCACGTGCATTGATGCAATCGGGTATCAGATCATGCCCCAAATCTGAAGATTTGTGGATTGAGTACCTTCGCATGGAACTCACATATCTCAACAAACTCAGGGTTAGAAAACAAACCCTAGGCGAGATCGTACCGACTGGTACCGATAAATGGAAAGATGAAAACAAAGATTCATTCATGGCTTTGAATGAAAAGAGCGATGGAAACTCATCTCAGGATGCCTTTTGGAAAAAGGGGCTGTTGATGCTTCGGGTTATATATCGAGGGGCAGTTGAGGCGGTACCAGAGAGTTTTGAACTGAGAAAAAAGTTTTTGGAGATTTTGGATGCGGCCAACTTGGGAGATACGAATCAGTTAAAAGAAGAGGTGATGGATGATTTGAGAAGGGATTTTTCAAAGGAGGAGGGGTTTTGGAATTGGTTTGCCCGTGTGCAAATTGGAGATGTTAAGGATTTGGAAGGGTTGAGTAAAGACGAGGCTGTTTCTAAGATAAACAAGGCTGTTGAGGTGAGACTAACATTTTTTTATGAAATGTATCATATTTGTACTACTATGATGCTATACTGGTACAGTAGTGTATATATCACTGAGATAATTAAATAGCATTTTCTAAGATAATCATGAAATTATTATGAACTATATCAAATTTGTACTACTATGATGCCATACAGGTACAGTAGTGTATATACCACTGCGATAATTAAATAGCATTTACTGGTACTGGTATGATACCATACTGTACAGTAGTATATATACCACAGATAATTAAATAGTATTTACTGGTACTACTATGATGCCATACTGGTACAGTAGTGTATATACCACTGAGATAATTACATAGCATTCACTGGTACTACTATGATGCCGTACTGGTACAGTAGTGTATATACCACTGAGGTAATCAAATGGCATTTAGTGGTACTACTATGATGCTATACTGGTATGGTAGTGTATATACCACTGAGATAATTAAATAGCATTTACTGCTACTGGTACAGTAGTGTATATATACCACTGATATAATTAAATAGCATTTACTGGTACTGGTACAGTAGTGTGTATATACAACTGAGATAATTGAATAGCATCACAGAAAGTACCTGCTACCTTGCTGTCATGTCAGGTGTTATAATTAGCATGTACTTTAATCATTCAAATTCTGATTTAACCAAATGAGAAAATAATCAATTTTCATCAAATACATTTTGTTTAGGTTTATGGAGAGGCCATTGAAACCTTGCCTACTGAGAGAATGTTCTCTTTCTATGCACAATTCTGGCACGATATATTACACGAATCTGGCCTTGATGAAATTGAAATTGATTTTTCTGCGTCTCTACTCAATGTGTATCAAAAAGCAGAGTTAGCTGAGTGCTTAACTGAGAAACTTGCATGCGATTATATTAAATCTCACGTTCAAATTGGCAAATTGGAGGAGGCAAGAGAACTCGCAGAGAGGCTGTGCAGTGGGGCCCACTTTTCAGTGTCTGGTGAAATATGGGTTTTGAGGGTCTCAGTTGAGTTAAAATTGGTCTCCATGGGAAAGGAGAAATTGGAATCTATTTTTTGCCTCGTAAAGCGTGCAGCCGAGAAGGTTCCGGTATCTGAAGCTGAGGATTTGTGGCTATTGGTAAGTGTTTGTGTGTATTATGTGGCAAAGTTAGAGATTTTTTTTTTTTTTACTGATAGTTCTTTGCTTTTCAGGCTTTCAAGATTTTTTCAAATGACAAGGGCTATTTTGAAAAATTGGTGAAATTGGCCATATTTGCTATTGCGAAATCAAGTGGTGGTGGGGCCACTGTTGCTCATGCTATTATCAGTTCAGTTCTCCAAAAGGAAGGCATTAAACATGCAAGAGATATGTATAAGAGGTATTGATAATCATTCTATAAAGTTTACACTTAAATGTTGAGTTTAAATCCGAACCGTCCGATCTGCTTTAGCACAGATATTGAAGGAGCCTGTGCATTCCATCTCAACATGATTTCCATATCAAAATGTGCACTTAGTAAATAAAAAATTAGTAAAGAAATTCTGAAAAATATAAAATTTGGTCTCCAAGTATATATACTTTTATATAGAAATCATGTTGAATGGTTCAGATCGAATAGTTGAACTTTGAAATTGAATATATTGATTCATAGTACGAACTAATATGTGCTATGCATAGTACCATAACCTCACTTTTTAAATCTTATTCTTTCAGATTTATTTCTTTGCCTCGTCCAAGTCTAGACTTATTCAAGTTTTGCATAGAGCTTGAGTTCAACCTTGCATTCCTTGGAAATGACAAAAATGCCCTTGCTAATGTACGCAAGCTGTATGAATCAGCTCTAGGTTTCTATTCACAGGATAAGGAGCTCTGGAGAGATTATTATTTGATGGAAACAAAGGTTCGTTTTATATATATAATGCTACAATAGATATAACTTGTATTTTTTTTACAATTAAATTTCAGAATTCAAAAGAGTTAATGCTCAATATATTCGTAAAGGGATGAGAATTTAGAACTTTAATTTTGATTTTTTTTTTGTTCTTTTGAAATTGTTTAATGATAGGTGGGGACTTCTGAAACGACGAATGCTGTGTACTGGCGTGCCAGAAAGACACTGAAAACCGACCTCAATTCTACATGACACAGATCAAATATAACTATTTATCATCTGTGATGTAACAGTTTTGAATTATTTATTGCTAAATTTTGATTATTTTTGTTCCCCTTTTTGTAGTCATCCCAAATCATGTCTTAATTTGTTGGAACAATTTATTTCTATTTTCGTGAAAATTTTGTTCCCTGGTGGGTGTTTGCTGTTTGATTTTGAAATATTCTTCTTTTTAGGTATAATATTAGCATCAGAATTATTCAATTATGTATGACTATGGTACTATGCATAGTGTAGATGAGTCTGTACTATCGATCCATAACATTGTTTTTAGAATTCAAGCAGTTAATGTGAGCCGCTCAACATGATTTTCATATGAAAATGTACTTGAAAATTAAATTTTATATTTTTTGAATTTTTTTGCTATTTTTTTATTAAATTGATAGAAAATCGCTATTTTTGGATGGTTTAAAAGTCAAAATTCTTCAGAGAGCTCTAAAAAATTAAATACGTTTCTCACAGATCAGCACAAAGAAAGAACCACAAAAAATCTATGCTAAAGTCTTTTCTGCACGCATCTTAAAGCACAAATTCCATTTATATTGATCTAACGCTCTGAAACCTAAACCAGAGTAAATAGAACAATGTGAGGACCACACTTGTTGTTTAAATCGTTATCCCCAAAACAAGCCAATCACCAATTAAAATTCCTCAACCTTTCAATCTATTCGGTTAAAATCAAATTAAAATAGTGAAACTAAAATTTTGAACCGAATCAAATTTTGATTCAGTTTTCAAACTAAATTTTATCAAAGATCTGTTCGCTTAAAACCATTTTTATTCAGTGATTAAACCTAACGAAATGTAAAAAAACCAAAGTAATTTAAAATTTCAACCAATTTGAATAATTTAAATCGAAAAACCGAACCATTTAATTCAAATTTTGATGTCGGTTTGTTTGAAATGAACACCCCTAGCTAACACTATAAGACTCTGCACGAATCTTAAAGCTGGACTTCCATAATATTGATAAAACAATGATAGGACCACACACTTGTTGATTGCTTGAATCGTTATCCCAAAAACAGCCCAATCACCAATTAAAATTTCTCAATCTTTCAAGGGTATCCATTTACTTATACCAGTACTGAACCCTTAGAAAAAAAAGAAAGGATAAGGCATTTGATTAAACAATGGAGGTTCTCAGCAATCCCATCTCTTGTTTCTCTCAGGTATCATTGATTAGGAGTAGAAGGAACCAACAACAACAGATAACATGCCTTCTCTTGAGACAAGAGAAGCAGAGAACTATGCCAGGGTTAAATGTCAGCTTTAAGATTCGTGCAAGACTTAGAGCTCAGCCTTTGGATATGGTTCTTGGTTATGTGCCTCCAGAGGAACGCGACCTCTCAGTTATGATTCCAGTCAGGTATAACAAAATGAAAATAATTCTCAGTTATGAAAGGAATAGGAAAGTTGCTGAATCTTTTCTCCCTACTTTACCAGAAAAATATATATGTTTAAGTTGAAGATACATGGTAAATTTTTGGTTAATGTTCTGAATTTCCTTTTTTTTTTTTTTTTGTGATTTTTACATTTTGGTTACCAGAATCTCTCAGTTAAGATTCCAGTCAGGTAAGAAATATGAACAATTACATTTATAAATAAAAAAAAGAATAGGAAATTTTCTGTATCTTTCTCACCACTTTATGGAATAAATATATTAAGTTGAATATACATGATAAATTTTTTGTTACTACTCCGTAATCTCGGTTTAGTGCCCGACTCAGACCAGGACCTCTCAGTTATGAATAAAAAGTAACAGGAGAGTTGTTATATCTTACCTCACTACTTTACCAGAAAAATATGTAAGTTGAAGATATATGGTAAATTTTTTGTTACTTTCGAATTTTTTATTTTTCTTCATTTCTGTGTTTTATGTGTGTGTGTCAGAACCTCTGAAGTTACCAGAACTTTTTTCATTTTTTTTATTTTTTATTTTTACATTTTTGGTTACCAGAACCTCTAAAGTTATGATTTCAGTTAGCTAAGAAATAAGAATAATTACATTTATAAATTAAAAAAGGAATAGGAAAGTTGTTATATATATATATATTTTTTTTTTGTGATTTTGCAGTGCACTGCTGTTCTTCTTTTATTGGATTGCCAATTGGGTGGTGCCCAGCTTTATTATGAAGGATCTCGAAAAGGACGATACTCCCGAAGATAAAACATCGTCATAACAGAAGATTGATTGAATCTAGTTTTGTTTTCTAGTAATGTTATGCATCTTGATTTGTCAGAAAACTTAATTTCTTAAAGATGCTTTCTTCTAGAGGCGATATTTTTCTTTTCCATTCTGTATCATTTGTTGTGGAAAATATTACAAAATTCAGGAACTGTTGAAAGGTTTTATGGTGAAAATGGAGTTCATGACTGCCCTTTCGCTTAATTGTAAAATATTATTTCTTAACAAGTACCATCATGTCTGAATTAATAGATAATTATATATGCTTCTAAATCTGGTTCAGCATGAAGATAAATTCTTGATATTTTATAAGAAGTGAGTGAAGCAAGTCTTGGGACAGGCAACCACTGGTACCGGCAAAAGAAGTATCAGAATTATTTATCAGCAAGCAATATACATACATGGATTTAGCACAATATTGGATGAATGCATCACATACCTGATACCTGATACTTATATGATCCGAACGGTTAAAACAAAGCCATAATGATCACTTATCAAAATGGACTTGTTTTTTGAATTTACCAGCTGATTTGAATGGTACAACAACTGGTATCTCTTTTTTTCCCAATTATTTCTATATCGACCAGCTCAAAATCATTCAATTTGCACAAGAACTGATCAAATCTTTTGGGCGGCCTTATGTGCTCCCATGCATTGACTCAGCCACATTCTACTTCAAAATAATTACTGCCTTCTCCAATTCATATACCCGCGAAAAATTATGTTTTTTGTAATGGTCTAAATTTTTATGGCTTCCTTAGCTTGAGACTTCCTCTTATTCAAAATTTTAAAAATTTCCCGCAGCACACTTTAGATGGCTCGTTGCTATGAACAAATCGTTTCCATTGTTGAATTCTGTTTTAGTTAAGAGGCGCTCACCTCCTTTTGTGAAGGTCACCGAATGCAGAGAATTCATTAGTAATTTGGAAAATAGTAAGAGATTTAATTGTATAAGCTTCCTTTGGGTGGTCTGGTACAGACAGAGATACTGGTACCGGATGGTTCACAAGTAGGGACAATTTTGGTATTCGTCAAGATGTTGAATCATATGAAGATTTAGCATATATGTAAATATATTTAAATAATATTAGTAAAAATAAATTGCTTTAAGGTTCGTGTTTCCAAAATCTGAACGGTCCAAAATTTTCATGTATTAAATCAAAATTTGAGATATTTTAGACGAACTTAGGCTCGGCTCTTCTCCTTTATTTATCAAATATAATTGTTGCTTAATAGTCAGTTAGTCACTAATGAAGTTTACAAAAAATCAATATATGGAACATGGAAGTGCGAGAAAAGAAGACAAGTCCTCTTCATAAATTGAAAATTTGTAATTTTGTTCATACTTTGTAATTTTTACGTGCATCAATACTTTTTAATTCTCTTTCAAAAATGAAATTAATTTACATTGTTCAACTCTTCCGATGTGATCAATTTTATTATCCGCTTCTGTTGATCTCATCGAGCGGGGTCGTTAGAGAGGAAGAAGGAGAGAATGGTGCAAATTGCACTACACTTTTTTTTTATCTTTATATGTGGACAATACATGAGAGAAACAAACACAAAAGTGCTAAAAATAACTATAAAAGGAGAATTTTATCCATAAAAATAAATAAAATAAAAGAGTATATAACATTAATATTACCCCAATGTAGTTAATTACTGTTGAAAGGTTATTTGGCAATCCCCTATACCACTAATCTTTCAACAAATTCTCACCTACACTCTCTTGTCATTTGTATCACACATCAACTATTTAAATAGCACCCCAATATAACAAAAATATATATTACCCAAGAAACAAGTATTTCAATTATAACATAAAAATGGCACAATTGAAAGTTTTGTCACTGTTGGTGTGTGTCTCATTGTGTGCTTTAAATGCGGCGGCTGCGGAGGACCTGGCAGGGGCCCCTGCTTCCAATACTTTTAATGTTGGTAAATATGGTGTCCGAGCTGACGGGATAAACGATGATACCAATGTATTTTTCTCTCTTTATTTGTGGAACTAATTACTCATATGAAACTTCTTTTTCAATTACTTCAATTTATTGGTTTGAAAGAAGCAATATGCCTATATTCATGTCTAATGTATTAACTTTTTAAATCATGCATGTTAGCTTTGCTCAAATTGTTGTACAAGTATGAATATGTTCTAATGATTTCAGGGCTTCTTGAAAGCATGGCAAGCGGCATGCGCATCGAGCGGCAAAGTGAAGATACAAATACCGATCGGCACCTATAAATTGGGACCAATCACTTTTAGCGGGCCATGCCCAAATGTTATCACACTCTCCATTGTTCATAAGGTAATTACTCAAGCTCCATGAAGTAATTTAGTGATAATACCTATTATGAAAGGTTAATTACATTGTTGATGCAATGCAGACAATATATAAACATAAATATGTAAAGCTTAATTATTAGCATCTTATGAATCATGAAAACAAAGTATTGACTAGTTTTTTTTTCCCCTTTGGGTCAATTCAGGGAATAATAAAGGCGTCGACAAACCTTGGCGAGTACAAGACAGATTCCTGGATCCAATTTAGTGGAGTGACTGGTCTGAGACTGAGTGGAGGCGGCACCTTTGACGGCCAAGGCGAGTCCACTTGGAGCCAAAACAGCTGCAGTAAACAAAAGAACTGCCAAGCTCTCCCTGTGGTATGTGTTTTAATTTCTGTTTCAATGCTTTCATAGAAGTTATTCAAACAAAGTAGGGGCCATGTCATGAATTAATTTAGTTAATTCTTGCTTGTGCACATTCCATCAATTTATATTTCATTTAGGTTTTCTTTTTTTCCAAAAGAATATGGTTGTACTTGTACACTTATTGTAGAATTAATTAACCAAGCATACTTAATTACAGTCGGTGAAGTTTATTAACACGAACGACACAGTGGTGAAAAGGATAAAATCAATTAACCCGAAGTTCTTCCACATGGCGGTGATCGGATGCCAAAAATTCCGTGGCAGCAGTCTCACCCTAGATGCTCCAGAAACTAGCCCTAACACAGATGGCATCCACCTTGAGAGAAGCACCGATGTGAAGATCAGTGATGCCAAAATCCGAACCGGAGATGATTGCGTCTCAATTGGGCATGGAAATGCTGACTTGGTCATTGCAAGAATCAACTGTGGGCCCGGGCATGGCATCAGCATTGGCAGTCTCGGGAAATACCCCTACGAAAAGGATGTGAAGGGACTTGTGATCAGAGATAGCAACATCACCGGGACCTTATTTGGCGTGCGCATCAAAACATGGGAAGACTCCCCCGTAAGCACTGTGGTCTCCAACATAACCTTTCAGAATATACAAATGACCAATGTCAGCAACCCGATCATCATTGATCAGATGTACTGCCCTTGGAAAAATTGCGGTACCAAGGTACATATATATAACAATCTTTTATCAATCTATTTAGTTGTATCGATCGTCTATTGTATGTATCTATATATTGATCCATAACATTTGGTATTAACTGATGGAATTAACAGCCTCCATCTAAGGTGAAGTTGAGCGACATAAAATTTAGTGGCATAAGAGGGACATCGGCGACACCGGTGGCAGTGACTTTGATTTGCAGTCAAGGATACCCATGCAAGAATGTCAATTTAAAAGAAGTAAACCTCAAGTACATTAACGGGTCGGATGCAACTGCTGTTTGTGCGAATGTGAACCCTAGTTACTCGGGTACTGTCCTCCCAAAGACTTGCACCGCTCCTATCACCACTGTTTCTTCCTCAACTGATGATATCTAGTGTGTTTTTGAGAGAAATGATATCTAGTGTGTTGTAGAGATAGATGTGTGTCACAGTTGTGGCACAGTCATCTTTTAAAATGCAATAGATAAAATAAAACCATTATTTTTTTTAAGTTTCTCCTTGTAACCTAACATGTTTATTAGCTTAGGTAACAAGGTTTTGTGAAAATTCAAATTTGATAACCGTTGGCTCTTGTTGAAGCATTGAAAGCAATTTTTCTCATGTAAAATTTATCAGGCATTAATATTTTCCATTCTACTTGTAAAATATAAATGCAAAAGTGATAGAAATAAGAGTCTTAGTAAGAACCGTCGCTAATAGTATCCGAACATGAGTGATTGTTCTAGATGAAAAAACCGTCACCGATAGTGACAAACTATCAGTCATAGTAGGAAAAATCAGCCGAGTCCGATCCGATACTCCGATCCCGTATCGGTATCAGCTGGCCCCGATCCGTTCCTCAACCGATCCTCACATAGCAAATCATAAAGAAAAAAAAAATCCGATTCTGAGCCGATCCTGAGCCGATTCCGATCCGATACTCCGATCCCATATCGGTATCGGCCGGGACCGATCCTGATACCGATACCGATTTTTCCTACTATGCTATCAGTGACGGTTTTCTAGAAAAGAAATCTTCAATGATAGGTAGCAACACTATCAATAACGGTTCATGTTTACAAAACCGTTACAGATAGATTTACATCATTTACAAATTTGTCATCACCAATATATTAACGATAACTGTCTGTGATGATATCTTAAAATGCGCTAAACAGGCAAACTTTCAGTTCTTTATTTGGATGAGTATATGTACATGCATTAAACCGTTTTTTTTGTAGCTGAACTTTTAATTATTTGAAGAAATTATTATTACATGTATTTCAAGTCATTTTGCAAAATAACTTAAAAAGGAGATTATTCTTTTTCTTAAAAAAAATCGGCGTATTGTCATTTTTTCCCTTTTGGAAACAAAAAAGGGCCTAGTTGGCTACATATTATGTTATGATTTTTGAGAAGTAGAAAAAGAGGTAACTGTTGAGTAAACTTTATTTCTGGATTTCTCATTTATATATCAAGCGTCTAAATTATATACTATATATATATAGATACATAATTTAATGGATCCAAAATAAATTTGAGTCGCAACATAACAATTTCTATCTTAAATGATATTGTATCTAAAATAAAACTAAACATAATATAAATAAAAATAAACATAAACATAAACATAAACTAGCAAATGTTACGAACAATTAAAGCTAGCTAGTTAATAAAACATATGTCATTCTAGTTGTGAAGTAAATTCTTTACTTCACCTTTAAGCAATCAAATGAGGAATAAAATTGAGTAACATTTGAGTTAATCCGAATTAAGTTACTCTACATTTTTAGGTGGAACATCAATCTTATCGTTTTCTCTCTTTAATTATGAGCTTACTCGATCCACTAAGTTTCAACCAAACATAATTAATTCAATCTATATTAGCTTGAAGAGTAAGCAATTTAATTTGGAATAACTTTACTTCACAACCAAACATAACTATAAAAATTATGTTGAGATAAGAGACACGTACTCTAAATAAAACCTAAGTTCCATCCAAAACATATTTTGATGGCTACTCGCGAATGTCAAATTATAGTCGATGTCAAACTTCATTAACTAATTACTCTTCATATTTTCATGGATGCATACTTATATTCTAGTTAGTATGTTTTTTCTAATCGTTTATCCAACTTAGCAGCGAGCTTAATTAACAATAATATTACCATGACATAATCCATATTATTCACCTTTATCTCAATCTTTTTTCACAAATCATGACATAATTAGTAATGTGGACCTTAACGGATATATCTTCTGCTATCTTTGAATAATAAGGAATTCTTGAAAAATCTATCCAATAATTATCAACCGAAACACTAATTCGATCATAAAAAACTGTCCAATAATTAGCATCACCAGAACTGCCAAAAATGATCAGAAATCTAGAAATAATTAATTGCCAGAGGTATACTATATATACGTGTGAATTAGAGCTGAGTAGTTGTATGGACCAAAACCTCATGATGTTATTTATTAGAATTACAATAAAGTAGACACTTTTTGCGAGAGAAAAAAACACATTTATGACGGTCATCCATCGCAAAAAGAAAAAGCCGAATAATGAAAGCAATCTGTCGCAAAAAGTCAATTTTTTATCCTTGTGTAAAGTATCTCATTCTTGTTGTATTTGAATTCATGATATAAATATTATCAACCGAAACACTAATTCATAAAAAAAAACTATCCAATAATTATCTAAATATAAATCTTCCAATAATAGATGCACCAAACAACTCAATAACCCTAAACCCAAATAGTGCTAATTAAAATCCTACTCTAAAGCCAAAGCCCTAAACCCTAAACCTTATTATCCTAAATTCAAAATGCACATAAGGTTGATCTTCCATCTGAATTGACTCACGATCAGTGTATCAAAACTTCACAGATCGACTTGAACAAGAATTGATCTTGGCGTAGTTCTGAAAAATCGATCCATATGACTTTGATCATGTATGCACTGTCTAAACAGTTCAACATGATAATTAAATTGACAATTATCATTTGGTATTAGCACATTCACTAGTTACATCTCCCCCACAGCTTTTTTAACTCAAAAACATCAATTTGAGAAATCACTCAGATTATCAAATTGGTACAAATCCAAATTTTCAAAACACCTAATTAACAAATCTCCAATTTGGTGTATAAGTGAAACTACGTTGTCAACGAGCCTCTATGTGAACTGCTAGTTTTAAATTATGTACTAATATTTTGTAATTTTAATTTGGTTGTAAATTTATTTGTAAATTAATTATGTAATGATACTCTTAAATTTTTAATTATAATGTAGATAGTATAATTTCATGTTAAATTTATTTTATAATCTCTTGAAACAAAATTCAACTTAAGGTACGTATTACTTAAGTCACAAACTCTAACCAAATTAAAAAAGAGGTGGGTTCAAATGACTCCATTTTTTGTGCCTCCATCAAGCCTCCATTTTTAAAAACTTAAATAACTCAAAGTTTAAAACTTAAACGTCAAAATAAAACCATTAGATGTGATCTATGTTATTTTCTCTACGTGTCCATAAAAAATTATCATATTTTGATTTTACTTTTATATGAATTAATAAGTTGAAAAATCGACGTTTAGAAATTGTTCACATTAGTATACATTTTTACAAGCTCAAGATGACAACCAAAAGAAAGTTGAAATGTCATAATTTTTTTTATACGTGCATAGATAAAATGATATAGTCCATATCCAACGGTTTTATTTTGAATTTTAAGATTTAAATTTTGAGTTATTAAAGTTTTTAAAAAATGAAGACATGATAGAGGCACAAATAATGGAGGCATTTGAACCCTGCTCATTACAAAAAAAAAATTATAGTTTAAATCATAACTTAACTTTATATCTCAACCAAACATAAGCAATTTAGATTGATCTAAATTGAAATAACCAACTTAGACACATCCTTAACTTCAATGATTTTAACCTTCAACTGAATACCACCACATGCAAAGCATAGTAATTTGTTTGTGGTGTTGACCTGACCATTCTCTCCTCTATTGCACCGATTAAACACAAAAAATAGATTTAATTTAATGCTAATAAGGTATAGGAGTGATTAGAATCTAACATCGACGCTGCAAGTTTAACTCAACTTGTGGTGTGAATATAATTTGGTCTCAACTGGTTCAATTAAACTTATGCATATGACTCACAAATTTAAATTTAAAAAATAAAAGTCAAACTAACAATAAATGCTTATTGGCATTACAAAAGCTTTTGTAAAAAAAATTATATATCTAATATTATTGTTGTTTTAATAGTCAACACCAATGAACTTTACTAAAAAAGGAGAGAGAAGAACCTAATCCAATGGAGCAGGGTCGTTAGAGAGGGAGACGGAGAAGAAGAGAGAGGTGGAATATTGCACCAATTTTTTTACCTTTACACATGGAACAAACACAATAAGTGCTAAAAATAGGTCTCTACCACTAATCTTTCGAGAAATTCTTACGCACAATCGCTATATAAATAGCACCAAAATGAAAATTAGTATACCAAGAAACGATCATCATTTTCCAACCGAAAAATGGCACAAGCTTGCTCATTGAAAGTTTTGGCATTGTTGGTGTGTGTCTCCTTTTGTTCCTTTAATGAGGCGGCTAGGGTATCCCCGGAGGTGACCAATAATTTTAATGTCGGTAGCTATGGTGTAAAAGCCGACGGGGAAAACGATGATACCGATGTATATTTCTCGCTTTATTTGTAAAACTAATTGCTGCTGTGAAACTTCTTCTTCTTCTTCTTCAATTACTTCAATTTATTCTCATTAGATTGACATGCAAGTTTGCTAATCATGTTATTCACAGAAGCAATTAATATGCCTTTATTCATTTTGTTATACATGTTAGCTTTGTTCAAATTGTTTTACAAGTATATATATATATATATATAAATGTTGCCATGATTTCAGGGCTTTTTGAAAACATGGGAGGCGGCATGCAAATCAAGCAGCAAAGTGAAGATACTAATTCCAACCGGAAATTATAAATTGGGCCCAATCACTTTTAGTGGGCCATGCCCAAATGTTACCACACTCACAATTGTTAATAAGGTAATTATTTAAAAGCCCCCTGAAATAAGTGATAATACCAATTATAGAAGGTTAGTTAAACTGTTGTGAACAATGATAATTAACTATATTTAAATAGAGGTGGGTTCAAATACTTTTTATTTTTTGTGTCTCTATCGTGTTTTCATTTTTTAAACATGCAGTAACTTCAAATTTTAAAACTCAAATATTAAAATAAAACCATTATATGTGATTTATATTATTTTCTCTACATGTACATAAAGACCTCGGGTTAATATATGTAATTAATTCAGGGAACAATAAAGGCATCGACAAACCTAAGCAAGTACAAGTCAGATGCGTGGATTGTATTTTCTAAGGTGACTGGTGTGAGATTGGATGGAGGCACGTTTGACGGCCAGGGTGTCGCCACTTGGAGCCAGAACAGCTGCAGTAAGAAAAAGAAATGTCAAGCTCTCCCTGTGGTATGTGTATTTCTGATTCATGCAGATCACTTAAAAATGAAGAACTGAATTAATTACTCATTTATTGTTGGTAATTAGAACTTGGAGGTCCATACAGAGATGTCCTTACTGTTTTTATCTGGTAATGAATGAATTTATAGATATACTGAAATAGAGAGGACTGGACCTGTGAGGAATAATAGATTTATAGAGATACAAGAATATCATGGTAAGCTCTCATTGTAGAATTAGAATAAATATACTCAATTTGTTATGGAAACTAATTTACTTTGCTTGATTACGTACAGTCGGTGAAATTTATTAACACGAATGACACGGTGGTTAAAAGGATAAAATCAGTTAACCCGAAGTTCTTTCACATGGCGGTAATCGGATGCCAAAAATTCCGTGCCAGTGGCCTCACTCTAGATGCTCCAGGAGATAGCCCGAACACAGACGGCATCCACCTTGAGAAAAGCACTGACGTGAAGATCTCTGATACTGCCATCCGAACGGGAGATGATTGCATCTCGATCGGGCATGGCAACTCGGATATGATCATTGCAAGAATCAACTGTGGGCCCGGGCACGGCATCAGCATTGGCAGTTTGGGAAAGTACGACTACGAAAAGGATGTGAAGGGACTTGTGATCAGGGATAGCAACATCACCGGAACCTCGAACGGCGTGCGCATCAAGACATGGGAAGATTCCCCTGTAAGCACTGTCGTCGCCAATATAACCTTCCAGAATATTCAAATGACCAATGTCAGCAACCCCATTATCATTGATCAGATGTACTGCCCGTGGAAAAATTGCGGTACCAAGGTACTTACTCTAACTTATGCTTCATAATTTACACCCCGTTTGATAGTTGAAGTCATGACTTAAATTAATCCACCTTAGTTACGTTATTGTATGTATGGATGTGGTGTTAACTGATGGAATCAACAGGATCCATCCAAGGTGAAGTTGAGCGACATACGCTTTAGTGGCATTAAAGGAACATCAGCGACACCGGTGGCAGTGACATTGATTTGCAGTAAGGGATACCCATGCCAGAATGTCAGTTTAAAAGATGTACAGCTCAAGTACATTAACGGGTCGGATACCACCGCTGTTTGTTCGAATGTGAAACCAAGTTTTGCGGTCACTGCCCTACCCAAGACTTGCTCCGCTCCTATTGCCACTGTTTCTTCCGCAGCCGAGGATCTTGGTATTTAAGCACCGCACGGTCTCTATGGTGTTGTAGAGATAGACACATGCCACAAATGTCGCACAGTCGTCTTTTTGATACAATAGAGAAGCTGTCTTTCATACCTATGCCGGTCGACGGACCACACTCCATTGATGTTAGAAAAGATATATTAACACCTTTTTTTTGTTTTTGAAATTGCCTTGTATGCTAATTAAAATGGTTATATAATAATTATTCTGAATTATTTTCATACTATGTTTGGTGTCTGATTAACTTCTATTTACTTCAAATGTTCAAAGAAGTGGCCTTTTATATATGACAGTTGTTGCAGATAAAGAATGTAAGAAGCAAAGAAAAAAGAAATAAGGCAGAGAGAGAAACATGGTATTATTTGTAGATGTATCAAACTTGGTTATGTTAGCAACACAGTATTGCTGAATAAGGGGCAAAATTGTCAATAGTATTTTTAAGTGATCAATTGATGGGCACATTAATAAAATAGTAGAGTTTAGAATTAGCAGGGGAAATATATAGCTAATTTTGAAATTTGGATGCGAAATATCTAAATTATTTATTTAGAATAAATATATATTTCGAAATTTCTTTTAACATAAAGAATAAAAGTTAAATGTGAACTCATCATAATATCATCAATTAGGTGAAATCTCTCAAGGAGAGGAGAATATGAGAAAGGTGATGAATATACTCTATGTTGGGTTCTTGTAATTATTTCAAGAAACAACAAATATATAAAATTAAACAACATTAATCTAGCTAGCAAGCACCAAATAAAGATAATATTTTCAAATTATGGAACTCGTTGCATGAAATATTTCACTGCTATGCTTACAAAAGATCAGCACTGACAGAGTTAGAAAATATTTTAAACAGGGGCCAATTAGCAAAAAATATTATCTGCAAATTAATAACATCAAAACTGAAACTTCATAATTGAAATTATGTATCCACAACACTTAGTTGCATGATTATATAATTAATTTCTTATGGTATATTCCTTATAAGTTAAAACTTAATTTGTTGCCACTCCAAAAAAAAAAAGTTAATTTTTTTGGCAATATCCATTCCTGTTTAGGTTTTTTTCTTCATACAAATTGCCTAATAAAATTCACTTAAACTTAGATTTTGTTTTTTCCAAACGCTTAATCGTATCTAATTATGAAATGAATATAGCACATGCTAATTTATTCACGGTATATATATGATTCTCTCATTTGGTTCAATAATTATACGGACAAATTTTTATCATAGCTAATTAAGGACTAACACTTAGTATTGAATTTTATTTGACTATATATATACCTCCGAAATTTGTATAAATATCCAAATTAAATAACAAATTACGGAATTTACCATATTTTGCAATGAAATTCGAAAAATATCCAGTCTGGTAATCCAATAACCGGATTTCATACAAACTTCCGGTTAACCACTTCCTGAACTCAAAATGCACAAATCCGGTTAATGGTTAACTGGATTTGTGCATTTTGCTTTTTTTTTTTTTTTTTAAACAGAAATTTTTTTTTGTATTAAAATATTAGAAATATTGAATATATTTCTTTGAAAATAGATGGAATACAATATAATTTGATTTATTAGAAAGACTACAACAAATAAACCGGATCAATATTTTTCAGATCGGATTTTTCGCGGCTGTAAAAAAAATTAATATATTTCTTTATGTGTTATTGGAAAAAAATAAAAATAATTAGATTCTGTGTTATTGATCCCGGTTCAAAAGTCACTTCTAGGTAATCTAGAAAATATTGTGATCCTTCTAGTATATTTAATTTATAAAAAGTTGTATCTATTTTTGAAAAAAATTAAAAACTTTAATTTATTTAATTATTGTTTTTCAAAAAGAATTCTCAAAATAGATACAACTTTTTATAAATTAAATATACTAGAAAGGTCACAATATTTTCTGGATTACCCAGAAGTAACTTTTGAACTGGGATCAATAACTCAGAATCTAATTATTTTTATTTTTTTCCAATAACACATAAAAAAATATATTAATTTTTCTTACAGCTGTGAAAAATCCGATCTGAAAAATATTGATCCAGGTTATTTGTTGCAGTCTTTCTAATATTTTAATACAAAAAAAAAATTCTGTTTTAAAAAAAAAAAAAAAGGCAAAATGCACAAATCCGGTTAACCATTAACCGGATTTGTGCATTTTGAGTTCAGGAAGTGGTTAACTGGAAGTTTGTATCAAATCCGGTTATTGGATAACTGGACTGGGTATTTTTCGAATTTTATTGCAAAACATGGTAAATTCCGTAATTTGTTATTTAATTTGGATATTTATAAAAATTTCGGTATATACCTCTTAGTGAAGATTACAACGATTATTTAGCGGTTAAAAAGTTTGGAAGCAAAAAGAAACAGCACATTCCTATATTAAAAACAACACATTCATATAAAATTCATTTCATTTATTTGATTTTAGTTCTTTCAAAATTTGCATCAATATTAATATTTGTAATTATATAGATGTTAACCTTTTCAGCATTGTGTTAATTCCCGTGACAATTCTCACTCCCATTTGAACATATTTTTCTATATTTTTTGTGTACCTCATGCTCCTGGGAACAAGTTGTTGGATTTTAACGATTCAAACTCATTGATTAAGTTTGTTGGGAACGAGTTAGGATTCTCTAAAGTAACTCAATTTTTTTAATTTATATCCAAACCATCAGATTAAAGGGACACATCGGGCTGGTTGGCCAGATTCGAACCAGACAATCCTGATCTAAATTAAAAAAAAAAAATTGGTTACTTTAGGGGATCCGGACCTCATGCATGGGAGCTCGCAATTTTTTTGCTAAGTCCCACAGTCATGAAGTCCATACTATGCATGTAATTATGTAACCGTTGCAATTGAACTTTTACACCAAGTGTCAATTGATTTAACTATTGATTTTCTTTCCTTAAAAGTTTTGTTTATGAAATAAATTATTATATTTTAAAACTATTTCTATCTCGCACATTATTAAATGATTTTCTTTCCTTAAGAGAGAGATTTATAAAATACATCAAATTATTCTCGTATATTTTTTTTTAATTTTGTTACTGCTTTAAAAATAGGGGGAATTTTATGTATACCTGTCAAAAACTTTGAAATTACGTATTCCCTCTCTAAAATTCGTAATATCATATTTATCCTTCTTAATTTCAAAAACTCACAAATTTACTCATTTTATTGCCTATTCTATTAATACTCAATTTAAATGTATAAAGTACTCATTTTATCCTTATTAAAAATTATTTAGTATGTTTAAAAAAAAATGTCCAATTGTTGAGGACAAATGATTCATTTCTCTACTTCTGTTTCCAACACATATACATAAACTTAAATATTACTAAGAATAGTAAAAATTTCAAAAAATAATAATAATAATTGTGTGCAAATATATATTTATATGAGAATTATATGGAACGATTCAAATTAATTGTTAGAATTTAAAAAATAAAAATATTATCAGTATTACAAACCAAATCATCTATGCACATAGTACTATAAACTCTCTTTTTTGTACCTCATACTCATGGGACCCGCAATTTATTTTACGGAATCCCACACCCATGAAATCCATACCATGCATGCAATCATGTAACCGCTGCTATTAAACTTTTACGCCAAGTGTCAGTTGATTATAACTATTTATTTTCTTTCCTTTAAAGATTTATTTATGAAATAAATTATTCAATTTTAAAACTATTTCTATCTCGCATATTATTACATGATTTTCTTTCCTTAAAAGATAGATTTATAAAATACATCAAATTATTACTGTATATTTATTTATATTTTGTCACATCTTTATTTATTTTTTTAAATAGTGAGAATTTCATGTATATCCCTTAAAAAAATTCAAAATTATGTGTTCCCCCCCTCTAAAATCCATAATATCATATTTACCCTACTAAATTCAATAACTCACAAATTTACTCACTTTATTGCCTCTTTTATTAAAACTCAAGTTAAATGTATCCATTTTATTCTTTATTAAAAACTATTTATTATGTTTAAGAAATATGTCAATCTTCTAATTAGTCAGTTGTTGAGAGAAAATGGTTCATTTCTATATTTCTACTTCTATTTCTAATACATATATATACATATACTTAAAATATTAGTGTGTATACATCACAAGTAGAGAGACCAACAATTTTTTTCTCAAAAACTGACTGATTAAAAGACTGATAATTTCCTAACAAGGCTATATATATATATATATATATATATATATATATATATATATATATATATGAGATGGGCTACGGTGAGTTGCGAAGTAAAACACGTTTCTACTTCACGCCGTATTTTTATTTTAAAAGTCCAAATGACCGATCCGAACCGTTAGATGTTTAATCCATATTGAAATGTGCTTGGAGACCAAATTTTACATTTTTTGGAATCTGTTTACTATTTATTATGCATTTTTGAAAATTGCTGTTTTGCTGTGAACAGTAAAAACAGTAAAATTTTCTGGACCGTCAGATCAGCAACTTTCAAAATTACTTAATAAATAGTAAAAAAATTCCAAAAAATGTCAAATTTGGTCTCCAAGCACATTTCAATATGGAGAACAAGATGAACGGTCCGGATCGACGTTTTGAACTTTAAAGTCACAAAATATGAGTGTGAAGTAAAATAGTCGCTTTACTTTGCAACTCACGTAGCCCATCTCATATATATATATAGAGAGAAAGAGAGAGAGAGAGATGGGCTATGGTGCATTGTTATCCATAGCACCCCAGCCTTACTATATATATATATTTTAATAAAGGCTAATGGGTATATTCTAATTTAAAATGTGTTTTAATAGAAAAGCAATAAAAAAGGGTATATTTTTGTTTTTAAAATTTACAAGGGTAAATATGATATTATGAACTTTAGAGGGGGGTACGTAATTTCAATGTTTTTTAGGGATATACATGAAATTGCCCCTAAAATACATTCTTAGAATAAAATATTTTATTTTAGGGTAATTATTTCATGTATACCGCTTAAATACTACAAAATTAAGTATTTCCGCTTTAAAATTCATAATATCATATTTACCCTTCTAAATTTGAAAAAACTCACAAATTTACCCAATTTATTGACTTTTCTGTTAAGATTCATTATTAATTTATCCAGTACCCATTTTACCTAATTTAATTTCTAATATATAAAATACCTTGACTCTGCATACACAGTGGCATTTAGGTATACGCTTGTGTGCGTCATAAGTAAGAAAATGAATAATTTACTCTCATAACTGATCAATTCGAAGATTGAATATTTCTCTTAAACATATTACATATTTTACTTTTTTTTCTAACAGAGGGTAAAATGGGTACTTTACAAATTCTAAATGATTTTTAATAGAAAAGCCAATGAATTAGGTAAATTTGAGGGAGTTTTTAAAATTTAGAAGGGTAACTGTGATGTTACGAACTTAAGAGGGGAAATACGCAATCTTGAGGGTTTCTAGGGGTATACCTGAATAATTCTGCCATTATTATATGCAAACAATAATCTAATTTCTTCTTTAGCTATATCATTTTTAAATTTATCAAAAATAAAAGAATAAATTAAGTACATACCTTGACTGCTGGAACCTCTAATTGATGTTTTCTTATGCAAATTATTTATTTTCTGCTATTTTCATGAGTTTTTAGAATTATATGCACTTTGGAAGATATACATATATATTTAACACAAAATCAGAAGAAAATTCGAGGAAAGAGCATTTAGCATTTATGAAAATCAAATAATTAATAAATAATGGTCACAATTAAATTGGGAGATTAATTATGTCGCCCTCTACAACGTTCCGAATGAAATTTGCTATTTTTCTTTTAGCTAAGCAGGAATTTGTTTTTTCTCATCAACTGTTGATTTTCGTCAAAATTTGTGCATTAAAATATTAGAGCAGTTGGATTAAAAAAAAAAAAAAAAAATTTCTAACCAAGAAAAAAGCGGCAGCTAGACTATCTTCCCTCCAAAACCCCCCAAGATATTCACTCCGTGCATGCCTAATTATATGGCGGTGAATTTTGTTGTGAAAATAAACGATTTAACACAATTTGAGCAAGCTCACAAAGTCACAAGTATGTAAATGGTAATACATGCAGAGAGTATTGTTTGTTTATCTCGGAAATTATGTGATTATATTATTAGAGTAGAACTAGGGTGCTCTTAAGCTCATCAAAGTTTTGGTGAGCTTAACTCTAAAACTCATCAAATCGATTTCAAACAACAAATCCGAACCGTTGAAACCCGCCCATCTTACGTGTGATGCATCTACATGTGAAATTTTTAAACATTTGAATTAATTTAATATAAAGTCAAGCGGTCAAAATTAGAAGGTTAATAAATTAATTTTAGTGCATTCATTTTTTGAACACTTTTGATTACTTGACTTTATACTAAATTAATTCGAATGTTTAAAAATTTCACATGTAGATGCATCACACGTAAGGTAGATGGGTTTCAACGATTCGGATTCGTCATTTGAAATCGATTTGATGAGTTTTAGAGTTAAACTCACCAAAACTTTGGTAAGCTTAAGAGCACCCTAGTTCTACTCATATTATTATATATATATGTGAGTAAAGCTAATATACACATACACTTAATCTTAGGACCGTACGATTAGCTTTGAGATTCGTGTATCACGACTTTTAAAAAATCTACACAAATCTCAAAACTAATCGTACGGTTCTAGAGTTAAGTGTATGAGTTTATTGGTACACTTAAGTGTATATTAGTTTTACTCTATATATGTTACATGACATATAATTTATATTGATATTAATAATAAAAAAAATAGACTGAATAGATTGCATGCACATATATAAATGCAATAGTAATACAAAAGATGTGTGTAATATTTGATTGGAGGTATTTATTTTATTTCTGACAACTGGATCGAGAAAACAAGATCATGTCATAGTACCCTGAGTTCGAAAGGACAGTTCAGACAGACGGACACATGCATGCATGTAGAATATATACCTGAAATCAAAATTTAAGAAAGTACTAAATTTAAATATATTTTGAGAGTTCATAAAATCAACTAATTAATACTTTTGTTATAATATCATTAATTAGTCCCAAATTATATACTAATTTGAACAAGCACAGATAAAAATCATTAGCAACAAACCAACAAAAAATTATCCTAAAGAATGAAAAACAAACATGACAATTATGCAATATTCCCAATCAAAATTAAGCAAGTACTACAAAAAATATATGAACTAATATATAGAAAAATGAAAATGAACTAATTTATAGAAACGTGTATACTAATTTATTAGAAAAATGAACCAAAGTTATGATATCATTTATTAGTAACTTGCATTGAAATATATGAACTAATATATATAGAAAAAATGAAAATGAACATTAATATATATGTTACCTTCAGTTGCAATATATACATACTAATTTTGAACAAACACAGCTGAAAAGCATTAACAACAAACAAACAAAAACTACCCTAAAAATGAAAAATTAAACCAACAAGACACTTATGCAATAAAAGTATATATTGCAGTGTCTCCAAAGTACAACATCTCTCTCATTTATTCATCGGATATTAATTTGCTTCTCTTGATATCCGCAAATTCTTAGACTTCTCTTTCTCTCTCTTGATCTATGGATATACATTATTGGAAGTTACACTGTGAAAAAGCAACAAAAGCGGCTGTATATCAGATCCAAAACTATGTAACTTGAACCCATGAAAAGTAGAGCCAGAGACCAAACAAGGGAGAGAGAGAGACGGTGCATGCGTGCATGGCAATTATAGAAGCTAGAAAACGGCACGAATATTGATGCATTACTATGTTTGGATGAAGAGAGATAAAGAGACAGTGCAATTACACAGAGCAAGAACCTGTACCAATCAGGGTTTAATTCTAGAGAAACCAACAAAATTGCTTTTGCCTCTGCAGATTACTTTATGACATGCCATGGGAAAACACAACATCTTTTTGTTTTCCTTTTCATTGTTCCTATCAAATTTAAACCCTAAAATGTGTAAAGATGTATAATTGATTGATAGTGTTAATATGTCATGTGTTGAATGTCGTCATGAACTATCAATTTTTATATCAGAAAAAGAAACAAATTAAGAGACAAGACAGTGCACAGAGAAGAGCTTTCTTTGGTTGTCTTTCATGGAGAGACAAACATAACAAGATTTATACATAAAAAGAAACGAAAAATATAAAAATAAATATAACCCTCTCATTCCATAAATTAACTAAAAGAAACACAGTTTATGCAGTTCTCTCTCTCTCTCTCTCTCTTTTTCCTTTTCTAACAAAAAAGATTTTCATCAAGCCACATATTATAAAAATAAGCAAACCTAATTTACCTCATTACTGCTTTCTATTTGATGATTCTATGTTTTTAATGGACACATATATTAAGAAAGGTTGACAACAAAACACACAAAAATCACATTCTCTAGAGTCTAGACCAACAACAACAACAAAAAGAAAAACATAAATAAAGGACACAACAAAAGTACTAACATGACACAAAGACACACAAACTTTAATCTACTATCAAATTACCAACCCCTCATAACAGCAAACATATCATCAATCTCAGATGAAACTAGCCGGCGGAGGCAGAGGCGCAGGAGCATCGCTGTCTGTCTGATTGCCATCATCATTCGATCCAGCGTTAAATTCAAAACCCCTAGTCTCACCTCCTTCGCTGTCATTGAACCGAGTGAAGAATTGGTTCGGAAACATGTCACCTCCATTGATATTTCCATCCTGAGCATTGATATTTCCCCTTTCTCCTGCATTGTCATCACTTGCACCGTTTGCACCACCCGAGGATCCCTCACCTGCATTAACATTCAGTACCTGATTCATGCTGAATCCTTGAAACAACTGCATAGATAGAGGTGGAGGCGGTGGCGGAGGCGGCATCATGAGAGGATTGAACGGCTGAAATCCCCTCAATCCAGCAAGGCCTTGATTGAACAGAGATAAAGTCGGACGCAGAGAAAACCCAGAACCAACCATCCCAATCCCTTCACCAAAGAGAATCTGAGGTGGAGGCGGCGGTGGCAAAGGTATTGCAAGAGCAGGTGTCTGATGATCAGCCCGGATTCTAGGAATCTTTGATGGGCCCGGAGCAGTAGGAGGAGCAGTCCCGGTGCTTGAACGGCGATTCCTTTTGCGGTTGGTGCTCTCACCAGGCGCCGGGATGTTACGAAGAGCGCCACCTTGAGTCCAGTAACGGTGACAATCTCGGCAAAAGTGACGCGGCTGTGCGGTGTTGTAGTTGTTATAGTAGCAGAATTTGGTGTTGTTTGAGCCGCATCTCGGGCACTGAAGCGGCGGGCCCGCCTCCTGCTTCGCAAGCCTCTTTTTTTCCTCCATTAAATTATTTCTTTTGTTGTTGTTTTTTGTTTTTTTATTTTTTTCCTTATTTTGAGAGGAATGGTTTAAGGGGTGAGAGATAGGGGGTATATAAAGCGCAAGGTGATCAGAGAGGTGTGAGGCATGAGGTGTTTGTTGGTTTGGTACGGGTTTTGCGGGGACTTTCTCTCTCTTCACACTGGCTTGTTGCTGGTTTCACTCTCTATTTCTCTCTCTAGAATGCGCCAACGTGGCCAAGCCTCCTCGCTTAGAGCGTGAAATCGAAACCGATATCGACGGTTGGTGGTGAGTGGCTTGTAGTATGTAGAGAGATGTAGTGAGAATCTGGTGGGGTGAGGTTTTAGGGTTTATCTGGGGTAGAGAGTCTAGAGAAGCAGAGAGCATGTGAGAGGTAAGGGTTATAAGCTCTTGGCGCAAAATGACAAGGAATTTGAGGAGAGATTCATGAAGAATGGAGGGGTTAAATTGAAAGATTAATCATGTATCATGGTGTTGAGAATCAAAGACACTGATATGTGGGTCCCAGACATCGAAGGGAACAAGGAATGAACTTAGTCCAATGGCAGGAGAGATTTGACCGTGGAAGGAAAATATTATATGAATCTGGTTTATAAAAGAATTGTGATGCATTAAGAACAGTCAGTGTAATAGCTTTGGTGAACCAGGTTTACGGAAACTTCAAATTTGAGAGATATTCACTAAGAATGGAGGGGTTAACTTTAAAGATTTGATTGGTAAGAAACAATGACACTGACATGTGGGTCCCATACATCAAAGGGAACAAGGAATGAACTTAGTTAAATGGCACCAGAAGGATTTGACCGTGTAAGGGAAACATTAAGTGAACCTGGTTTAAGGAAGAATTATAATTCTACTACTAACTGTCAGTGCAATGGCTTAGGTGAACCAGGTTTTTTTTAGTTTTAGATTTGGTAACCGTTGGCGCTTCTTGCTGGATGGCATTGTGGGATTATGGACCGATAGACTAGAGCAATAGTCCGGGCTCTTCTCTATTAATTTTCTTATAGAAAAGAGTTCTTAGGCATTAATGATTTTTCTAATGAGTTTTGCTAATATAACATCAATGTCATTTCAACCTATATAATACCAACTCTAAAACTTATCAAATCGACTTCAAACAGTGAATCCAAACCGTTCAAACCGATCTACTTCATTAGTTGTGCGTTTACATGCAAAATTTATAACTCTTATAATTTATTTAGTATTAAGTTAAGCAGTCAAATGTGTGAGTTTTTAAATTAATTTTAATACATTAATTTTTCAATATTTTTACCACTTGATTTGATACTAAAATAACTCGAAAATATAAAAAATTTGTATGTAAACGCATCACTTATAATGTAAATCGGTTTGAACGGTTTGAATTAGTCGTTCGAAGTCGATTTAATAGATTTTAGAATTTGTGTTATATAGGCTAAAATTACATTGATGTTATACTAGCCAAACTCTTTTCTAATATAATGCTAAAATATAAATGCGCTAAATCTTCAATTTTCAGTTCTTATTTGTTTAATAATTATATGTAGAGTGACAAAAATGATACGACGGAGCTTGTTTCGTTACGGTATAGTGCACGTGTCGGTTACTTGTCATGACTTACATGTCTACACGAAAGATTGTTGGGTTTTGACGGTTCAAACCCATTGATTAAATATGTTGGGGTTTTAACGGTCCAAACCCATTTATTTGCTTAAGGTGCAGAAAGAGTAAAATAATAATTTTTACATCTAACTTAAGCTACGGATTAAATGAATCAAGAAGATTCGTTTAATCCTATTTACAGATCTACTCCATAATTGATTTTCTAAAGTTTTAAATCTATTTACCAATTAAATAGATTAATATAACAATTTATACCTTGTTTCCAAATCACAGTTGGAATGCAGACCGAGCGAGAAGAGCTACATCTGGGAATGACTCGTCTTTGAGTATCAGACGTCTGATACCTCTATCGGTTATCCACCAGGATTAACCGGAGAGCGGTTTATTTCTTTTGCCAGAAATACTATAAACTGCGGAATTCTACAAAAACACTATTCACAGAGAAAAGAACGAAAACCCGTAAACATGAACTTTCGGTTACTCAGTTTCATCAATTAAGCAAAACTGACATATCGTGAAATTCGAGAAAGCACTATTCATCAATCTCGTAAATATACTTCACAACAACCCGCAAGATTATACGTCAACTACGTATAACTTTCTTTTCTCAACCGAAACACTATTTGGGAGAGAAACCGAGAAAGAGAGAAAATACCGATTCGTTTCGACACGAAACGATACAAGTGAATTAATGAGTTTCTCTTTCCATGTACCTCTCTATTTATAGGCTTTTGAGGAGGTTCGCAAAAGACCGAAATACCCCTTAACATATGCCTATTTACAAGATATGTCATTGAATGGATAAGATCGATGACGTGTCACGTGGATAAGATCGATGACATGTCATGCGGATAAGGACGAATCTGAAAAGACCCGAATGCCCTCAGCCCGAATACAAATAATATTCGTATAATTATTCTGAACAATTATATTTCTTGCGGTTGTTGTTTCGGTAACTTTTATACAACGTAACGTGTACGTTTATAAATTAACCGTTGTTTCTGCTTGTCATTTTTATATGACATTTATAATTTAATTATATCACGTATAATTAATTATAACCATCTTAATATTAATTATAATCAATTTATAATTAATCAGTAAGATTCTCCAAATAGCTCCTATATGGTGTGACCCAATAGGATATGTGTTATGTTGGTAAATAGAGTTAAAACTGTTTTAACTTCTATAATAATGAGAGGCATCTGGCAGAATACATCATGACCATCCAATTACACAGATGATGCTGTACTGTACAATATCACGATCCAGTAAACAATTTACTTGTGTCAGTTATTTTATCACATAGCTATCAGATCAATTTTAAGGTAGATGTGTGTCATCCTTGCTAACTTAATCTTTTCTTGATCTTGAGCAGATTATCAAATATAATTACTCTTGTAATTATACCGCATGCAGATAATCTAACTCTACCAAGGGGCCCAGTGATGCTATAGCTCGTACAAAAATACGAGGGACAATAGTACTTTTGGTAAACCATCACTTCCTTAGCTAAACTATACATATGGAAGTGCTGCCGTTATGACTGTTTTTTACGGCCATCGTTAGATAACACTCACACATACACATCTCTTAACTGGAACGATGAATACCTCATACTGTATAACTTTACACTGAATGAAAACATTAATGACACGAACACAATTATATTCAATATTTCATTCGAGGTCTGTCAAATACCATGTTCCTATAACATGTATCTATGTGATTAAAATGACATCTTGTGTCTATGGTTTGTAAAACTTAACAATCTTTTAATCCACATACTAACCTATTAATGGTTAATTAGTGTTCCTGCTAATTATCTCGGTTAGTGACTTCTTAAGAATATATATCATCTTAATTATGGAGTTTCACAATTTCAGTCATGAACTCAAAATGATCCATAATACAATAATATTTAAGGCAACAAAATGATATATAATTAAACATTCAATTCATGAACAAAGCTTTATGATAATTTATCGTATTATTGACTTCTAGATTATTACACTAACAAAGATCTGATCACGGCACGTGATCAAGCGAATCACATGTAATAGGATCGTTAAATCTTAATTAGATGGTGAATCTCAAATAAACTAATCTAAATTATGAAAAAAAAAAAGTAAAACGTGACTAGTCATGCAAGGGCGGGCCCACCTTAAACCAAAGGGGGCAACTGCTCCCCTCTGGATTTTGAAATTAAGTGGAAAAATATGGATTCAGTGCTACTTTGCCCCTCCCTAGAACTGAAAGTCTCGCCAGACCAGTTCAAAAGCATTGTTAATGAAAATTTGTGTTATTTTTATATAAATTTTATAGAAATTTACGGGTCCAGACTAATTAACTTTGTTGTTTTTTAATATGTAAAATGATATTATTTTGTTGTTTTATTATGTAAGAGTATGTTATTTATATTGTTTTTTTATCTAGTATCTGATAGTTAATGGATTTGAACCATGTAAGCTATTTGAATACGATTCCTGCCTCTCTCTGGCAAAAATCCTATGTCCACCCCTGTAGTAATGTTTAAAGACAGCATGTTTGAATATAGCGTGACTCACATAGCATAATCATTCACGTACTGTAATCACTCTCAATATTTTGATCACGACAGGTACGAAGCTAAAATACAACACAATATGGCAAGTGTTTTCCACTATAATTATATGTAGATTATTAAACCGTTTTATTTTATTTTATTTTACTTGCATCTGAAGCATTCATTTTATAAAATAAAATAAAAAATCATTATTACATGAATTTTGAAGTCGATCCTTTTGAAAAATAACTTAAAAAGGGATGTATTTCTAAGAAAAAAACACCGGCGCTTCCAAATATATTATTTTGGTAACTAAAAATTATTAGCTGGCTACAGATAATTAAAAACGTAAACGAGAGTGTCAGACGACTGTCAATAAAATGATTTCAGTATTAAATGCACGTATTCCCACTGATTATTTAGTGGAATTAGGGTTACAAATAGATCAAATATATATATATATAGAGAGAGTAATATATATACATTCGGTAGCATATGGGCCGATATGTATATGGTTCAAATTTGAAATTTCAAAATTTAAAAAGTCGATCTGAACCACTCATCTTGTTCTCCATATTAATACGTGCTTAGAGACCAAATTTTACATATTTCTCAATTTTTTTACTATTTATTAAGCTACTTTGAAAATTGCTAATCCAACGGTAGCTGCTGATTTTACTATTTTGTTAAGCCACCGTTGGATCAACAATTTTCAAAGTAGCTTAATAAATTATAAAAAAATTCAGAAAAATGTAAAATTTGGTCTCCAAGCATATATTAATATGGAGAACAAGATGAATGGTTCATATCGTCTTTTTAAATTTTGAAATTTCAAATTTGGACCGTATGCATATCGGCCCATATGCTACCAAATGCATATTAGTCACTCTATATGTATATATATATTATCCGTCTTTAGTCGGATCTGTATTTGAATTTTTGCGGATTCAGATATTTGAATATGGATAATTTGCATGAACATTACAGGTACAAATATAATGAGAGATAGAGCAAGACTTTTATGGTATTGGAGTTAAATTTGAATGAGAATCAATCATATAAAATTTTCATACTACGAATCAATTTTATAGCACTCATAACATTTTATTCTAAAATATATAAAAAAATTTATATATAATCATAAAAAATTTGAAAATAAATGGGATCAAATAGTCAATTAAAGTTAGTTTAACCGCTCCTGGATATGGTTTATGCGGATTCAAATATAGATATGGATTTAGTTTCGGAAGTGGATATGAATATTGAAATGAATAATCATTTGTATCCATATTTTTTAATTTTTCGATATATCTGTTTGTACGGGAACAGATATGGATTATTTTTTTGTATCCATATATTTTTATCATTTGTTTTAGAATCATATAGAGAGAGAGAGTAACTAATGTGTATTCGTATGCATATGGTTCAAATTTGAAATTTCAAAATCTAAAACGTCGATCCGAACCGTTCATCTTATTCTCCATATTAATATGTGGTTGGAGACCAAATTTTATATTTTTCTAAATTTTTTTACTATTTATTAAGTCACTTTGAAAATGATTGATCCAATGGTGGCTTAATAAAACAATATATAAAAAAAAATATATAAAATTTGGTCTCCAAGTACAATTTAATATGGATATCAACTTGAACGGTTCAAATCAATAGTTTGAACTTTGAAACTAGAGATATGAGCACAAATTAAAACACCCACTTTAGTATAGTAGCCTTACTCTATAGAGAGAGGATATTTCTATTGAGATGGAATATAAAGATATACATATTTTGTATTGAGATCGAATATCTGAATTATATCCATAGTTTATGTTATTTTTATTTTCTAATGAAAAAATAATTTACTGAATAATATGTTTATTATGTTACAATATTTAAATTAAGTTTTCTAATTATACATGTATTTGTATGCATTCAACAGCCTATTGGTATTCGTATATGTTTAATATCTTATCCGTATTGATATCATTTTAATCTCTGATCCAAATTCATATCAAAAATATTAAAAAAAAAATGAATAGAAATATAATTTTACAACTATCCGATCAGTTTGCACTCGTAAGTGAATTAAGGTAAAAATAATTGTTTGACAGTAAAGGAGCATTTTGGTGTTATAAGTTATGACAATCTTCTTTCATGCAAGTATTTCAAAATTCTCAAATTGAAACTATATGCATTCAAACTGAAAATTAAACACACAAAATTAATCGTTTATAATAATTTGGTTCGTTCAAATTATTTTTAAATATAAGCCAACGTTGAATCATTGGATCTTGTTGCAAACACACCTAAAAGTTACAAATTTTCACAATGATTTATGAATGCTTTATCATAAAAAAAAAAGGAACAAGATCAAGAATTTGTGTTCTGTTCTTTGAGTTTAAAATTTAAAATATAAATGTTAAAGAAAGATTGTGGCAATTTGTTGCACCAGGCCTCCTCTCCTAAATTTTAAGTTCAGAAACCAAATATGAATACATTTTCCTTTCTTATATATGTTGCATCATTTCAGAAAGATAGCCAGCTGGGTTATATTTGAAATTGAATCAAATTTAAATCACATTAGGTGCTCCACTAACTCAACATCTATGATATATCTAAATTAGTACGCTAAGAAGGGCTCAATTTAAAAGCATTAAGTTATAGGGGTGCAAACAGATAAGATATTATCTATCTAAATTCAGATCCGTATCAGAAAATTAGATACGGATATAGTATTAAATTTTAACTATTTGTATCAAAATAGTTTAAATTTTAACTAAAATAGTAAATATATATAATATAGTTTAATATATATTATAAAAAATTTATGTTATTCACCGTTATAATTAGATAAATATTATGAACTTTTAGTGCTTTTTAATAATATTTATATATTTTTGTTATAAATAATAGTATAAAAAGGAATATCTGATCTGTATATGAAAAATAAAAGCAGATACAGATATGGTTTTACCACTATCCGATCCATTTACAAATTAGGTGAATTGAATGAAACTTCCCCAAAGCAAAAGATGTAACATCTAATAACATTCTTGGCATGAAGAATTAAAAATGAACATTCTCAAAAACAAAAACAATAAACAAGATTTCATACAAGATCACTTCCAGAGTTCTTCGAGTGGGATGCCACGTTGGATGGCGACGTCAGCAAGGTGCCGCATTTTTTGCATGGCAACAATGGTGGCACGTGCATTGTTCATGTGATTATCACTGCGCAATTGCTTGCCAATCGCATTTTCTACACCAGCCAACTCGAGAACGATTCTGACGATCGCGCCAGATTGGATTCCAGTACCTGGTGCTGCCGGCCTCAACATCACCTCTGCTGCCTTAAACTTCCCATTAGCCCTAAAAAATTTATCGGTTAATTTTTTATTTTTGTTTTGTTAGAAATTTTGGTTGAAAGTTGAAACCAGAACAACAATTTTAAGTTTGAGTGGGGCTACGGTACTATGCATAGCACAGATGGGTTTGTACTATGACTTTATATCTTTGTTTATAAAGTTGAAACAGTCAATCGAAACAGCTTAACATGATTTACATATGAAAATGTACTTGGTGACTAAATTTTTTACATTTTTTGGGATTTTATTACTATTTTTTTAGATAGGTAGAAAATCACTCAATTCGAATGATCTAATCTGCTGCCCCAAATCTCCCATTAGCCCTAAAATATTTATGGGTTATTTTTTTTTTTAAACTCATTGCTAAGTTTAAACAAAATCAGCACAGTAACAACCAAAATTATTCATATAATAGGCACTATGGTACTATGCATAGCACATATTGATCCGTACAATGGATCAATATCTTCGTTTTTAAAGTTCAAAAGGTTGATCTGAACATTTAACATTCAACGTGAAGTAAAGCATGCCCTTTACTTCATGTGATAATAGGCCCAACTATCCTTACATTTGCTATGACGAACTTTTCAAGGGTAAAAGAGAAAGGATCACTTGAATGAAATAAAAAATGAAAGAGTGAGCCTATGGTCCTATGCATAGCGCATCAGTCTATACTACGGCTCCATATTTCTGATTTCAAAGTCCAAACAATCGATCCCAACCACTCAACATGATCTCCATATGAAGATGTACTTGGAGACCAAATTTTACATTTTTTCAGAATTTTCTTTAAAAAATCACTTCATAGGTAAAAAAAACATTCTAAAAATGAAAAATTTATCGCCAACAACATTTTTGTATGAAGATCATACAACTTTAAAAACGGAGATATAAAGCCATAGTAGAGACTGTTGTGCGCTATACACAGTACCGTAGCCTCAGTCAAAATGAAGGTGAAAAGGGAAATGGGATTGACCTGTGGGGGAAAGTATTGTTCCTGGTGAGGGGAACGGTGATGATATTACGTCGGCCGTTGAGGACGGCCTTAACGACAGCTTCGGTGGCATCAATTGCCTTACCAACACCGATGCCAATGTGCCCTTTCTTGTCCCCCACCGCTACCACCGCTCTGTATGACATGTTCTTTCCCTGCTTCACCACCTTCGTCACTGTCCTAACCTTTTTTTTTCAAAAAAAAAAAATTATCAGATGAAATACTGACTGCATGAGATAACAGTATATTCATACATCAGATCATAAATCTTTATATTGCACAGCTTTTTTTGGGTGTCATTTCTGGTGCAATCCATAAATTTTGCATGTAAATACATCACTCATAAGGTAGATCGGATTGAATGGTTTGGATTTATTGTTTGAAGCATATTTGAAGCCAGACTCAGTACACAGAGCAAATTATACAATGACCCATGGTGCATATGGCAAAATTTTCAAACTTCGAGACCAGAATTTTTTTTTTTAATGAAAAAGTGGTGATGCCAGAAATTTCTATTAAATAGAAACCAAGTCACATACAAAACCAGACCAGAATTGTTATATCCAAAATTTCTAAATTACAGGGATAAAACAAAGAAAAACCCACTAATTAACACAATTCAAGTAAATAACTTAAACCAATCTACCTGTTCCTATGCACCAATTCAACAATTGCTTAATTGTTCTTCTTTACAGTAAAAAAATTAAACCACAATGTTAATAATTACCTCTATAAAGAGAAATGTATAAATATAGAGAACAATTATACAATTACCCCTGAAGAATATGGCAAAATTTCAAAATTTTCTATTAAATTGAAACCATCTCGCATACAAAACAAGACCAGGATTGCAACATCCAAAAATTTAAAATTACAGGGACAAAACAAAGAAAAGTGTGCTAACTACCACAAATTCAAGTAAATAACTTAAACCAATCTACCTGTACCTATGCACCAATTAGACAATTACTTAAAATTATTCTTCTTTACGGGTAAAGACTTTAACAGAACAATTTTGGCTTCATGCAATGCACTAACCATATGCATCGATGTTTTAATTCTATAGTTCATGCTCTGCATTCAGCCAAAAATCATCTGTTAAAATCTTTAGCCTTCTTTACAGTAAAAACTAAACCTCAAAATCAACAATTACTTAAACCAATCTAGATGTACCTATTCACCAATTTACAATTACTTATAATTTTCTTCTTTACAGTATAAAAAACTAGGGGGAATTTCACGTATAACCCTCAAAAACTTCAAAATTACATATTTCCCCTCTAAACTTCAAAATTACGTATTTCTCTATCTAAACTTTGAAAAACTCACAAATTTGCCCATTTTGCTGTCTTTTATATTAAAATACATTTTAAATTTATAAATACCCATTTTACCCTTTATTGAGCATAAAAAATTGCAACTTTTCTTATATATGATTAGTTTTCAGGGGAAAACTAGGTATTTACTTAAAACCAATTATCACAATTAAATAAATAACTTAAACCAATCTAGCTGTACCAATGCACCAATTTGACAATTACTTGTAATTTTTTTCTTTACAGTATAAAAAACTAGGGGAAATTTCATGTATAATCCTCAAAAACTTCAAAATTACATATTCCCCCCTCTAAATTTCAAAATTACATATTTCTCTCTCTAAACTTCGAGAACTCACAAATTTACCCATTTTATTGTCTTTTGTATTAAAACTCATTTTAATTTAAAAAATACCCATTTTACTCTTTTTGATAAGCATAAAAAAATTGTAACTTGTTAAAGATAAATGTCAGTCTTATCCTATATATGATGGTTTTCAAGTGCAAAATGGGTATTTAACTTAAAACCAATCACTTGAACCAAATTATCACAATTAAGTAAATTACTGTAAACCAATCTAGCTGAATACAATGTCAAATAAATAATTAGGATAATCATTTTAACAGAGCAATGTTGACTTCATGCAGTGCACAAATCACTGTTTTGATTATAGTTCCCGTGTTGTATGAAGCCAATACTGCTCTGTTAAAATATTTACCTAACAATTATCGCAATTAAGTAAATTACTTAAACCAATCTAGCTGTAGCTGTAGCTGTACCTGTGCACTAATTTACCAAGGGGGAATTTCATGTATACCCCTCAAAAACTTCAAAATTAGTACTTCCCCCTCTAAATTTCAAAATTAAGTATTTCTCCTTCTAAACTTTCAAAACTCACAAATTTAGCCATTTTATAGTCCTCTACATTAAAACTCATTTTAGATTTATAAAATATCCATTTTACATTTTATTATAAGCATTAAAAAAAATTGTAACTTGTTTAAAGAAAATGACAGTCTTATAGTTTATCAGTTTATGGGGGCAAAATAGGTATTCTATAAAGGGTATAATGGGTATCCTGTTTTCTTGAAATCATCAATTACTTAAAACTAATTATCACAATTAAATAAATAAATTAAACCAATCTAGATGTACCTGTGGACAATTTAACAAGGGGAAATTTCAAGTAAACCCCTCAAAAACTTCAAAATTACGTATTTCCCCCTCTAAATTTCAAAATTACTTATTTCTCCTTCTAAACTTTCAAACCCTTTAGTAAATTTACCCAATTACTCAAAACCAATTTATTACAATTAAGTAAACTATTTAAAATTTATTTTCTTTACAGTAAAACTAAACCCCAATGTCAATAATTACCTCTATAACACCCTCCTCAAAATCATCAATTACTTAAAACCAATTACTTAAACCAATTATCAAAATTAAATAAATAACTTAAACCAATCTAGCTGTTCCTATGCACCAATTTGACAATTACTTATAATTTTCTTCTTTACAGTATAAAAAACTAGGGATTGGGTAAACTTTGAAAACTCACAAATTTATCTATTTTATTGTCTTTTATATTAAAACTCATCTTAGATTTATAAAATACCCATTTTACCCTTTATTATAATCATTAAAAAATTGTAACTTTCTTACATTTGATCGTTTTCAAGGGCAAAATGGGTATTTACATAAAACCAATTATCACAATAAAGTAAATTACTTAAAATTGATCTTCTTTATAGTAAAAACCCTAACCACATTGTGAATAAATAGAAAATGACCCAATCCATTGCTCATAAATTACCCTAACCACATTGTCAAATAAATAATTAGGGTAATAATTTTAACAGAGCAATTTTAACTTGATGAAGTGCACAAACAGTTGTCTTGATTATAGTTCCCGTGTTGTATGAAGCCAAAACTGCTCTGTTAACAAATCTAGCAACAATTACCTCTATAATACGCTCTTCGAAGTCATCAACAGGTTTTTCTGGTGCATCATCCGCCATCGGATCATCATCCTCCAAATAATCCCTGACAGTCCTGATAATCCTTTCTGGGTATGTCTTGTCTTTGTAATCGCTTCCATACAGTAGATAATAGTCGTTCTCTATCTCCTCCACTGTTGCATCGTCAGGCCAATCGAACAACGGCCCTTCAAATCCCGACTGAGGTTCACTCAAGGCAGCGTCGTCATCGGATTCATCGGCATCAGATTCATCGGCATCGGATTCATTGGCAGTTGGAGTTTCTGATGAGTCGGGAGGAGTGCAGCGGAGAGAGAGGAGCGGGAAAGGAGGAGGGGAGGAGAAGGAGAAGGAGAGAAGGGAGGGTTTGTGAGAGAGGAGGAGAGGTTTAGGGTTTACAAGAGAAAGGCGTTGTGAGAGAGAAGTGGCCATGGATGCTGCCATTGATTCTTGCAGGAGAGCTTGAGAGAGAGAAATGGCTTATCCTAATTTATGAGCAGAGATTGGGTAATGATTTAACAGAGAGAATTTGGATTCGTACAGAGCAGGGAGTGTAGATTCATGAAAGCACTGTATATGATCCTTGCGCTGCATGAAGTGAAATTACCTCTGTTCATATTTCTATCCAGTGGAAATTACTACTGTGAGACGGAGAGAGGTCACTGAGCAGTGGATTGGGTAATGATATTAACAGAGTTGTTTTGGATTCGTACAGTGCACAGCTGTAGAATGAAGACACCATTGGATATGATTTGTACTTTGCATGAAGTTAAATTAGCTCTGTTAATATATTTACCCTTGGATACTACTACGGACGGAGGGGTTGCTCTTATAAATTCCAGTGAACTTCTCATAGCCCACTAAACTATAATGAAACTAATATTTTTTTAATTGTAAATTAAATATTATTTTTTTAAAAGGAGGATTTAATTGCTTTTATTTATTTGGTATGTTTTTATTTTTTAATACTAATAACTTAAAATTTAAATTTTAATGTCAAATTAAAACCGTTAGATTTTATCTTTATTATTTTCTTCTACGCACAGCTACAAAATTACAACATTTCAATTTTATTTGATTAGTGTCAAGAGCTTGTAAAAATATATTAATACGAATATATTCTGAATGTTAAATTTTCATTTTATTAATTTATATAAAAACAAAATCAGAAAGTGATAAGCTTTTTATGTATATGTAGAAAAAATAATATAAATAACATGTCACGTTTTTATTTGAACATATAAATTTTTAATAACTTAATAGGTAGAAGTAAATGAAAACACAAAAAAATAGATGCATTTTTTTGAACCCTCTTTTTCAAAATATAAGAAATGGTGTAAAATTTAACGGTAGAATAGTCTAATAAATTTCAGAGATCTTGTCATAACCCATTTCAACAATATTGGGCCGCGATCTGAACTTCAAACGACAGTTTCTGATCTACTTCTCTCGAACAAATTCGCCAGCGTTCTATTCTCGCCTTCACAGACACGAGACCAGATGCTCTGAAGTAACTTATATTTTGAGTTTAGATCCGGACCGTCAGATCATAATTAGGTGTGGAATGTAGGGATACCTTTAATATTCGTGTCTAAACAGATCTGACGGTCGGGATTTTAACTCAAAATTTAGGTGATAAATAAAGAACAGAGAAATTTATAAAATATCTTCTCTTTCATTTTTTTTTGTCAAAATGACTATGTGGGACCCACCAATGTAAAAGTTTTCTCCCCTTGTATTACTCTCATTATTTTTTGGAAGAAAGTTGTAAAAAAAAAAAAAAATTACAAAATCAGAGGTTTTTATTTGGAAGCTTTCTTTTAATTGAAACACTTGGCTGTGCCAGCCTACATTTGAAAACATGTATAAGAAGTTTTTTGTCTCATGGTACAATGTACCGATCAATTCTGACATACAAAACAACAATATTATATTTGTTCTAATGAGATTTCTTAATTAGATTATTAATTAAATTAAATTAATGTCCAGGTGTTTAATAAAATGTTGATTTACAGTTTCATGCAAGTTTAAAATATTGGAAAATAGACAGAAATTATATAATGTTTGTTATAATTTTGTTTCTCGTGGTACAGTGTACTAGTTGCGCATGTTCAATGAAATGTTGGTTTTTTATGAACTAACTTCATTGTACTAGTAAGCATCCATATCGCGTTTTTAATTGTTTTTTACAAATATAATATCGAAAAACATTACTAAATTACTCTCATAGCCTTCCATGTTTATATCAAATTTTCTAACTACTCGTCTCAATTAAATAGGTTGAGATGGGAGTGTTGTTGATTCACCCCACCTTACTAGTAGTATCTAAATTAAATAATGTATGTTTATTGTTAATGACGATGATGCGTTGACAGTGACGATGATTCTTTCCTCCTCCTCCTTCTCTTCTTCTCCTTCTCTCTTCCTATCTCATTTTTCTGTGTTTTTTTTTTTCTTTTAAATAACTAAGGCACAAATCTCATCTGAGTACAAAGGCTTGTCTGGATATCCTGCATAGCTTTAATTACAACAACACTGTTTTGTGCTAATGACAATAAATTAGAAAATTTTGCAGACTCACTATCTACTAATCTGAGCGCAGTAATCTTTGGTTCTGCTTTTTGCTGATTTTTCTTGTCTACTTTTGTAAAGGGGTTTCAATTGTAATAGTGCAAGTACTAATACAATTGTTATAAGTACTAGTACAAAACAATATATAATTAATTTTGTTCTGATTAATGAAATATTACCTACGGGCTTTTGACAAAAAAAATAGAAATTTAAAATGATACATATAAAATAATTTAAAACAATACATATAAAATGAACATTAAGTAAAGAATTTTAGCACATATATGCACAATTTAAATTGAACAATACAAGAACTAAGTTGAAGTTGATATATGTATAGAAAAATTAAATTAAACATCAAGCCATAAGTTATAATCCATACTTGAATTAAATTGAACTTTAAAATGTAGAATGCCACACTCAAGTGTTTAAAAAAAAAAGTTTTGAAATATATAGCTTTAATTTATAGATAATTGTCGCTAACTAGGGCTGCAAACGAATAAAACCGAATCGAATTTAATCCAGTTGGATTTTAAGTTCCAACCAATTTCTAACTGAACTGATTTGATTCAAATCTGAGTATTGAACTGAAAAGAAGAGTTCGAGTTTGATTTAAACCAGTTTCAAACCAAAATGGTTCGAAATTAAAGCAATGTTTAGAACTGAAAATAAGAGTTTTGAATCGAATTTAACCCAGTTCAATTTCAAATTCGACCTAATTTCGAACCAAATTGATTTAATTTGTTACAGAACGAACTAATTTAGAACCGAATTAATTACCAAGTTTCCAAATAGAACTCAAATCAAATCATGAACTGTGAACTTTTTGTGCAGACCTTCGCTGTCAAATTTTAAAAAACATTATAGATCATTTTTTTTTACCGAATTAATCTTTTTTCTAAAAAAATGAGAGTAATCTGAGGGAAGGTAAAACTTTTATATTGGTGGTCCCACATAATTATTTTGATAAAAAATTTAAAAAGAGGATATTTTGTTTAACTTCTTGGAAAGAAGGTTATTTTGTAAATCAGAACACCTCTCGAAAGTCGAAACCCCTAAAATAGAAGTAACAAAAGCCTTGTGATTGCGAAGAAACAGTGGCATGGCGTGGGTTATGAGTGGGGGACAGAGTATGATACCGAATCGTAATCCTACTCCGAGAGAAGGCGATGAGCTTGTTTTAACTCCTTTGGGCGCTGGAAATGAGGTCGGCCGCTCCTGCGTACACATGTCCTTCAAGGGCAAAACCGTCATGGTAATCTCCTACTTAGTTACACTTAAAAGAAAGTTACTTTCTTTCTTTTCATTTGGTTTTGCCTATTTGTGTGTGTGCTGGTGGTGGTGGTGGGATGGGGTGGGGTGGGGTGGGGTGGGGGAAGTAAGTTTAGCTTTATAATTGTCAATGGAGCCTCATAAAGGATGATAGAAAAGAGATAGATATGAAATGGAACTGTATTTCCTTTAAATTCATTGATTACAACTGCTGCTCTAACAATCTCTTAACCACTCTAACAATCAGTGTTGTAAATAACGGTATGTGGTCATCGGATTGATAGGGTACCGGCAAGCGATTAATCGAGAATAATCAGGAATAATCGGCCATAATCGGAAATAATCGGCCAATTAGTCAGAAAAATCGTGACGGTTTGATTACCGCTAACGACTAATCGGCCAATTAATCGGTCTAAATGGACGTTTTTTACAACACAGCTAACAATATTTCTAACATTCTCTTAACAACTTCACTAATTACAACATAATACTAACTATCAAACGTAATTAACTCTATAACTCAGCTTAAATAATCTGAACTATAAAAAGCACAGTAATGAATCAATTGGAAAAAGAAAGCTAATTGAAACCAATTGCAATGTAAAAGTGGAATGACTTGTATAATTTTATTCTTTGTTGTTGGCAGTTTGACTGTGGAATACACCCAGCTTACTCAGGAGTTGCAGCATTACCTTACTTTGATGAGATAGATCCTTCAACCATTGATGTGCTTCTCATTACTCAGTATCTATTTTTACTCCTCCTCACTCCTTTTTTCCTTGCTTTATTACTATTCTATTTTTTAGGTTTTGACTTGATATGGTTGTTTTGCTTGTAGCTTTCATCTTGATCATGCTGCCTCGCTGCCGTACTTTCTAGAGAAGGTATGATTTGCTGTTTCTATGTGATTTTACTGGTATATTTGTGAGCAATTATGCTGACTTTATGGATACTAGTTTTTGTTAGCTTCAGTCTTGTCTCCTTTGGAGCTTAATTTCGTTTGAAACTTCTAATTGATTGACAGACTAACTTCAGAGGCCGAGTTTTCATGACCCATTCAACAAAGGCTATTTACAGGCTCCTCTTGTCAGATTATATCAAAGTGAGCAAAGTATCTGTTGAAGATATGCTGTATGATGAGAATGACATTATTCATTCCATGGATAGAATTGAGGTAATTAAGTTACATAAACATACATTTTGTTGGCTTCTTTTTTTATTTTAAATTTGTCTTGTTCTACTGATTTCTTTTAATTCATCCTGTCATTAATATTTTATTTATTGGAAAAAAAATGTCTTCCAGCAGCTGTATGGTAAAAATTGCCTTTATAAGACAAGAACTTGGAATTTCTTTAATTTGGTGGTTTCCGGCACATAGGTGATAGACTTCCACCAGACTCTTGAGGTAAATGGCATCCGCTTCTGGTGCTACACGGCAGGCCATGTGCTAGGTGCAGCGATGTTTATGGTTGACATTGCCGGTATCCGTGTCCTCTACACAGGTGATTATTCCCGTGAGGAGGATCGCCACCTGTGTGCTGCTGAGCTCCCCGAGTTCACCCCCGACATCTGCATCATTGAGTCCACCTATGGCGTGCAGCTCCACCAGCCCCGCCTTATCCGTGAAAAGCGCTTTACTGACGTCATTCACTCCACCATCTCCCAGGGCGGTCGCGTCTTAATTCCCGCTTTTGCCCTTGGCCGAGCACAAGAATTATTGCTCATTTTGGATGAGTACTGGGAAAATCACCCGGAGCTTCATAACATACCGATTTATTATGCATCGCCATTGGCAAAGAGGTGCATGGCAGTGTACCAGACATATATTAATGCAATGAATGACAGGATAAGGACCCAGTTTGCAAACTCGAATCCTTTTGACTTCAAGCACATCTCTCCACTGAAGAGTATTGAGAACTTTGATGATGTGGGGCCCTCTGTTGTCATGGCAAGTCCTAATGGGTTGCAGAGTGGTTTGTCGAGACAGCTGTTTGATAAATGGTGCTCTGAGAAGAAAAATGCATGTGTCATACCTGGGTATACTGTTCACGGAACCTTAGCAAAGACCATAACAAACGAGCCAAAGGAGGTGACGCTCATGAATGGCCTTGTTGCGCCTTTGAACATGCAGGTGCATTATATTTCTTTCTCTGCACATGCAGATTACGCACAGACAAGTGGGTTTTTGAAGGAGCTGATGCCGCCTCATATTGTTTTGGTGCATGGTGAGGCGAATGAGATGGGGAGGTTGAGGCAGAAGCTTGTGAGTCAATTTTCTGATACAAACACAAAGCTTTATACACCAAAGAATTGTGAGTCAGTTTCGATATACTTCACTTCTGAAAAAATGGCAAAAACTATTGGTAGGTTGGCTGAGAAGGTACCCGAGACAGGAGAAACAGTTAGTGGGTTGCTTGTTAAAAAGGGATTTACATACCAGATCATGGCACCAGATGATTTACGTGTTTTCTCTCAGTTATGTACTGCAAATATAACACAACGAATCACTGTACCTTATTCCGGTGCATTTGAGGTAATAAAATATAGGTTGAAACAGATTTATGAGAGTGTGGAAAGCCTTCCAGTGGAAGAGGGTGAGGTGTCAACCTTAATTGTGCATGACAAAGTAACCATACGGCATGAATCAGACACTTATGTGATGATGCAATGGTCATCGGATCCAATCAGCGATATGGTATCAGACTCAATTGTTGCAATGATTTTGAAGATAGACAGAGAGGGGCTGAAGGCGAAGATGACACCAATTGAGGAAAAAACACATGAACTAGAGATGGAGAGAATGGCTGAGAAAGTGGTGTATTCCTTGATGGTATCACTTTTTCAAGGCGTCAAATACGGGGACGATGGAAGACTGGTAATAACTGTTGATGCTGATGTTGCACGATTGGATGTAAAAAATGGTGAGGTAGAGTGTGAGAATCAAGGACTGAGGGAGAGAATTACAACAGCATTTAGCCGGGTGCAAGGTGCCGTCAGGCCCCTTCCAAACCCGCAATGTTAACTTGAGAAGTGATTGATTGCACCCCCTTTACAAGTTATGGGGGCTAGCCATATAATTTTTTTATATTGCGAATGGGGATCAATATTACCGTATCTAAAGCATTTTACCCTATATTATATAGAAAATTGTATATAAGTAAAAAAGAAAAAGAAATTCAAAATAAATGAAGGATCTTCATTTCTTGAATGTAGCTCTGCCTCTACTTGAACTCGTGGCTGGAGCGTTTTTTCTTTTGGATCTGGGGATGTAATGTAGAGATGCTTTTGTCAATATTATCAACTGTTTACAATTTTCGTTACCCTTTTTCTCTGTTGTATTTTCTTTTCTCTGACGATTTGAATGCACTGCATTTGTACACATGATCACTTTATTGTGTACAATATTTTGCATAAAGTAAAATCTTGTTTGTATCTTCACGAAAAAAATTGATTTTAAGTCAATCCCAATATTGGGCCTCTGCTTGCCGGAACCGAAATCCATTAAAACTTATCTTCTGGACCAGGATTAAATTTTGGGCTCATAACATGGATCGGATCAGATCGGGCAGACATGATGCGGTTTCAAAAAGACCTTGATCCGACCCAATCCACTACAAACCCCTAACCAAAGAGCTCGTCCCCTCTTTCTCCAACAAGTACTGATTTCTCCCTTTCTCCAATTTTCGAAATATTTTTTGTTACCACCTAGTTAGTTCCTAATTAAACAAATGAGTCTGGCTATATAACACCAACTTCAAAACTTATCAATCTACTTCAACCGGTGAATCCAAATAATTCAAACCGATCTAGTTCATTAGTTATGTGTTTATATGTAAAAAATTTAAAAATTTGAATTTATTTGATATCAAGTTAAGTGGTCAAATGGATAAGTTTTTAAGTTATTTTAAGCATTCATTTTTCAATATTTTTATCACTTGACTTAATACTAAAATAACTCGAAAATATAAAAAAATTGCATGTAAACGTATTAGTCATAAAGTAAATTGGTTTGAACAGTTTGGATTAGTCATTTGAAATTTATTCAATCAATTTTGAAATTAGTGTCATGTGACACCAATGTCATACTAGCCAAATTCTAAACAAATAACAACTTAATAAATTTATTTTTAGAGTTACTACCCACGCTTTTCCAGTCCGTACATCAAATTAGGATAGTGCGCACCGTGGAGAATGATATCATTTGGTGCTCTAACTGAAAAAGGTACCAAATGTGTCATTCCTCATAGTTGGCACCAATCCTTTTTTTTTATTATTATTCTGTTTTGTTTTGTAATTTTGTAATTATGAATTTTGTTTTGAAATTATGAATTCTGTTTTGGATGTTGAATTTTATTTTCTTCAAAGACCGAAAAACTAAAAATTAACTAGTTTTAACTAAAAAATAGAATAAATATGATCACAACAAATCAACTCTACAATAAGACAATATAAAGTTTACTAATTTGGTGCACCAAATGGTACCCTTCTCCAGAGTGCGCACCAGCCTAGTTTGATGCGTGGACTGAGGAAATGTGGATGATAACTCTGAAAATAAGTTAATTAGAGTGGTATTTGTTTAATTAGAAATTAATTAGGTGATAACAAAAAAAATTCGGGTTAAACAAACACATATAGTTATTTACAACACTGATACAAATATTAACCATTTTACTTGTGCTCATATTTATCTTTGAGTAAGACTTGGATGCTATAGATAGTATAAGGCCAGCCATGCTACGGCTTCAAAAACTTATCAAATAAATTTCAAACTTCGATTCAATATTTTAAGTCATTTTTTGTCATATTTCATAAATTATAAAAAAATAGTATTTTTTTTTCAAAAATAATAAAAATTAATATTTTATAAATCCATTATATAACTAATTTACTGAGCTACTTAAATCGAAATTTAAAATTTATTCGATAGTATTTTGATGAAGTAACACATATGATCTTGTGCTATGCATAGCATTCAAGGCTTACTCTTTTATATTTTGTGAAAAGATAATAATTGAGTGGGAAGTGAGAAGAAGTGGAGTAAAAAATGGGGTTCACCGTTCACATGGAAATGATGAGAAGAGCACGCAAAGTAGTTGACCTTTCTTCCTTTTATACTTACTTTCATGCTTTCTTTCATCACTTTCTCTGTCAAAACCAAACTGCACGAATAAAGGCGACCGCTGTTACACTCCTCACCCTTTTTCCATCATCATCTCCAGTTTTACCTTCACTGGGCAAATCCTCTACCGATAATTATGCAATGTATGTTGAGCTGGATGTTTCCAGTGAAATGTATCACTTGAGAGGGTAAAGCGTAATGTACGGCAGCAGCGCTGGATCCGCTCCAGTTCTCAACGCTGGAATCTTGTTTCCGGTTCGTTTTGGCCCGGTTTGGTCTATTTTTTTAATATAATACTTCCATCAATTGAGGTTTAATAAAATATATATCCTAATAAAACTTTAAAAAATATTTAATTTATATGATTTCGCTTATTTATTTTTTCCTCCATTTATTTTTTCTAAAAAATAGTTTCATTTTCTTGAAAAAGTTGTTTTCGGTTCGTATTGGTCCGGTTTGTTCTATTTTGTAATACTTCCATTAAAAATTTGAATAAAATTAGGGGTAACTATAATGAATAAAAATTATCATGCACTTATATATAATGTTATTTATGTGTAAATTTAATGAATAGAAAAATTGCAATTTGTTCTAAAAAAGATTATTTATGAACAATAACCGGCGCAATTCTTCCATGCTCTTGCATTTTATTAAGATTCGTGCATTGACTATAATCCGTGCAGTAAATGCAAAGCAACCCCAAAAATCCGAACAAACTCCAACCATCATTTATTGCAATCATCAGAATTCAGAAAACACTAGTCAGTGCTGTCAGTACAAGAAAATTTTCATTTTAAAATGGCCAGGAATTGTTTCTCCTTTCCACTTTGTACACAAGGATGATGCCAAGGACAAATGTGTGAGTCTATATCCTCCCAAGTACCTGATTGAGTACAATTAGCTCCTATTAGTTCCTAGCTGAGTGATTGGAATTCGATGTTTATTTGGTACAATTATCTAATTGAGATTTTAGTACACTTACCTGGCTGATATAATTGTACTCAATAAGGTATTAATTGCACTGGATCTAAATTCGAAATGCATCGTGTGTTTGCATTTTTTATGTGATAAAAAAATACAAGAACATGTTGCATTTGCGCTAAGGATATAGATTTCCTCAATTCCGTACTAGCTACATATTTATATTTATTTTAAAAAATGCTATACATAAGAAAAAAAATAAGTACCGCATCATCAACATCAACATCATTAATGTTTTACCTCAGTTCAATTAGGACTGTTTGATAAGCACTGAAAGTTTTATGTTTGATTCAAATTGTATTAACTATTAAGTAAAACAATACACATTCATTGTTACATATAATTAGTTAAATTATCTTGAGTGAAGAATGACATAATGTGGTCAACATTATAATGACAAGTAAACAATTAAATATTCATAAAATCAATTTTTTTTTATTAATCACAGTTAAACACTATCAAAATTATTGGTAAAAAAATAGTATAATATAAACAACAGTAATTTTAACATAAAAGTTATTGTGATATGAATAACAATACGATAATTAGCAGCGCCAATTCAAATATGTAAAATTCAATGATCCTCTGGGGACTGTTAACAGCGCCAATTCAAATTAAGTGGACACGAGAAACCTGTGAAAAGAAACTAAAGCATCTACAAGTTGCACACATATAGTTCTGCTCGTCGAACTTGGCATTACTAATTTTAGTGCACTCACAGTCACAGTTGCCACTCTTAACACTTTTTTTTAGAGGAAACTTTTATCAAACTGTCACTTCACACTAATACTTTATCAAAATTACAAATTGAGATGTCAATGATATCTTTTATCGGTTTGTCCGATCCGTACTGTATTAAAATAGATAACAAGAGTAAAAAATTTTTTTTAATTGAGTATGAGTAAGAGTAAAAATTTATTTTTTGTTATCATGTCAGATACAGATATAAAAATGTTTCCATTTGACCCGTGTTGTACCCGTAGACACTCCTATATGTGTATTATTATTATTATTATTATTATTATTATTATTATTATTATTATTTTATTTTTTTTGGAAAACTCTTAACAAAGTGTCACTCCACAGTTCACACTTATCTAGAATCTAGACCCAGCTTAGCATAGAAAATTCCTAGCTTAGAAAAAACAAGTAAACCCTAGTTTTTGAAAAGAACACCAAGTCTCTAACTAACTTTTTGAGCCTTTTTTTGTAACTTATACCAACTGCATTTATTATTCTACTGTCAACATTTAGTTCTACTTAATTTTGAAGCAAACATTTATGAAATTTATTAGTGCTGTATATCACCTTTTGACCAGTGGAAGGACAATTTTTTTTAACAAATATAAAAATGAAACTTATCAATAATCAAAAGTACATACTCAGAAACAAACACAAAAAATACCTATATAAAATAAACCCTATTTTATATAAAGTAATTAAAAGATTTCAATTTTAAATTAGCTAAATGCAAAATATAACAATATTGTTCAATAATTATAACTTTTAGCTCATTGATTGCAGGTTGGTATTTTTTTACCTCAATTGCAGGATAGTCATGAAATTAGAGAATAAAGTAATAAGTTTCCTCTAGTCTCTAGATATTGTAATCAGCATTGTTGACCAGAATATTTCATTTTTTTTTTATAGAAGATTTGTAAACTTATTACATCAACCAATGTAAAGATGATTTGCAAAGATATGGCTAGAGGTATTCAAACGGTCAGTTCAGTTGAAACCGAACTAAAATAGTAAATTTTTATTTTTATTTTTAAAAATATAACTAAACCAAATTAAACAAATTTATCAACTAATTAAGAACTAAACCGAAGTAAGGCCTATGATCCTACATATCAATTCAAAATTGATAAAATACAAAAGAGAACCACCATTGGTATTATTATTAATGAAAAGTCGAAACGTATATATTTTTATACACAACAACTAAAGTTCTATGAAAAAAAACACATATTAAAATTGAACCGATACATTTTCAAAGTCAAACCATTATAAATTGATCAGTTCGATTTAATCGGTTCTAATAAATCTAAACCAAACTATTCTATTTAAACCGAAATAATTCAATAATTTAACCGAACCGATCAATATAAATCAAAATTTTCATGTTCGGTTAAAAACCAAACAAATTAAACTATTTGAACAACCCTAGTATGGTTAATTGCCTCAAGTTATGTTAATATATATATTTTTTGCTAATTAATTGGGTACATTTGTTCTTTGGCATTGCTGTCACCTTTCTAGCTGCTCCTCCAACCATTCATTAATTACAGTCACTTGGAGAGAAGCAAAAATTCAACATTTCTTCTGTATACTGTATTTATTTATATATATATATATCCATACACACATTCCAAACCTCCTTTGGAGTGTGTATTTTACACTCCCTCTTCAAACCCTTTCTCACTCCCCAAAAAGTAAATTTTTTTTATAATAATGAAGAGAAAATAAATAAAAAATAATAAAGGGGAAGGTTTAGAAAGTTACATGAGAGTAAAGTGGGTTAAATAACTTAACAGAGCAGCGTTACCTTCGTGCAGCTCATGTACTGTATAATCAAAGGAGCACTGCATATGGCTTTTGCGCTTTATGGAGTGAAAACTACTCTGTTAATATCTTTACCCAAAAATTGGCAGCATAGAGGCCGCTTCCCTGTTCAGGGCTCAGAGGACACCTTTGCTTCTCCTTCAATCTCTCTCTCTCTCTAGCAATTGATAAAAGGTTTCTCCTTCAACCCTTTTTTGACCACCATTACACACCACTTTTTATATCTGTTGGGTTTTTAGGGTTCTCTCTTTCTCTTGCTTTCTCTCTCAAAGCTCCTTTCTTTCTAAAAATGAGTCTCCTCCTTGCTTACTATTACTAAGCTATCTCTCTCTACAAAATGTTCTCTCTTCTCCAGTTTCTCATACAATGTACATTCTTTCTCTCTCTTCTCTACATACAAAGAACTTATGCAACACCTTGCCACCCCACTGACCTTCTCTCTCTACAAAATTTCTCCCTCAGTCTCACCTCTAATTCAAGTCTCTCTTCATGGAGAGACCCAACTCTCTGTTGCCAGTGGGATGGTGTACTGTGCTCTCCAGTTGATACCACCACTGGATACCTCCATGTCACTTCTCTTTCTCTCTCTAGCCACAACCTTTCTGGACCTGTTTCACATTCTCTGTCTAACATTCAATTTCTCCAATCCCTTGATCTCAGTTTCAATTCCCTCTCTGGTACTATAGAATTTCTGTCTGAAATTCAAACCCTAGTCTCAGCAAATTTAAGTTCAAATTTGTTTAACGGGTCGGTTATTAGCCTTTTAAATCTCCCAAATTTGGTGTATTTAAATGTGAGTAACAATTCTCTCTCTGGTCAAGTGGGACCTGATCTTTGTCTTGGTGCACCGGCAATTCGGGTTTTGGATTTATCTTTTAACGGGTTAATGGGTGCATTACCAGATGGAAGACCGGTGCTTTGCAATGCAACAATTCAGGAACTGTATCTTGGTTCAAATTCACTTTCAGGTGAAATTCCCGACTCACTCTTCAATCTCATTTCTCTTGAGAGATTATCTCTCTTTAGTAATGATTTATCAGGTTATATCAGTTCCAAATTGGGTCTAATTACTAGCCTTAAACTGTTAGATATCTCGGTAAACCGGTTTTCTGGTATGGTCCCCAATGTTTTCCAAAATCTCACAAAGGTTGAACATTTGATCATGCATTCGAATTATTTGTCGGGTCCGTTACCTTCCTCGTTTTCTAACTTGGTGCAAATCAAAGAACTTGACTTGCGTAACAACTCATTATTGGGTCGGGTTGAAATTGATTTTACGGGCATGCTGTTCTTACAATCTCTTGACCTTGCTACGAATCGATTTACCGGGCCATTACCAGAAAGCCTGTCTACCTGCATGCAGCTGAAAACCCTAAGCTTGGCGAAAAACGGGTTTACGGGTCAGGTACCCGATGGATATGCAAACCTTTCTTCTCTCTTTCTCCTATCTCTATCAAATAATAGCATCCATAACATATCTGGTGCACTTGTTTCACTGCAAAACTGTAAGAATCTGACCACCCTTATATTAACCAAAAATTTCCATGGGGAAGTGATACCGGGCTCTGGTTTTGCTGGGTTTGAGAATTTGGAGATACTGGCACTAGGTAACTGTGGCTTAACGGGTCAGATACCCGATTCGTTAGCCCAATGTAAGAAGCTGGAGGTGTTGGATTTGTCTTGGAATCGGTTAACCGGTGTGATACCGGGATGGATCAGTGAGTTGGATTATTTAACCTATTTGGATATCTCAAACAATTCTCTTTTGGGTGAAATACCGAAAAAATTGACCCAATTGAAAAGCCTTGTTTCCAGCCATACCTCTTCTAACATGACCTATTTCGGATTGCCCTTGTATGTGAAAAGAAACCGAAGCACTAACGGGTTGCAATACAACCAATTGTCAAGCTTCCCGCCTTCTCTATATTTAAACAATAACGGGCTTAACGGGTCGATATGGCCTGAATTTGGAAATTTGAAATTGCTTCATGTTTTAGATTTGAGTCATAATGGTTTAACCGGGCACATACCCAACTCCCTAGCAGACATGGAGAACTTGGAGGTTTTGGATCTTTCTTTTAATCAGCTTAACGGGTCCATACCCGCTTCACTAAGCAAGCTTACATTTTTGTCAAAGTTTAGTGTGGCACATAATCACTTAGAGGGAAAAGTGCTGACTGATGGTCAGTTTTTCAGTTTTTCTAACTCAAGTTATGAAGGAAACCCGGGTTTATGTAACTCATCTTTTGGTAACTGCAACTCCACTCACATGCAACTGGGTACAACTGATCCGGGAATCTTACAACAAAGCGGGAAGCGTAATAATTTAAAGGGAAGCATACTTGGAGTAACAATCAGCTTAGCTGTTGGTATTGTACTTCTTTTAACATTTGTTCTTTTACACTTGTCAAGAAAAGATGAAAGCAATCAGCTGAACTTGCATGAAACAGATACTGGGTCTGTTGATTTACCTGACCCGGATTCAAAACCCATTATCTTCTTCCAAAACTCTGACACAAAAGACATTACCATACATGATCTTTTAAAATCCACCAGCAATTTTGACCAAGCAAACATCATTGGTTGCGGTGGTTTCGGATTGGTTTACAAGGCTTATTTGCATGATGGGTCTAAAGTTGCTGTAAAACGACTTTCAGGCGATTGCGGTCAGATGGAAAGAGAGTTCCGTGCAGAAGTTGAGACCCTTTCCCGGGCTCAGCACCCGAATTTAGTTACTCTCAAAGGGTATTGCAAATATGGATCGGATCGGTTGCTAATCTATTCTTACATGGAGAATGGCAGCCTTGACTATTGGTTGCATGAGAAACCTGATGGTGGGTCCCACCTCAAATGGCCACTTAGACTCAAAATTGCACAGGGTTCAGCTAGAGGGTTATCCTATTTGCATAAATCTTGTGATCCGACTATAGTGCACCGTGATGTTAAATCAAGTAACATTTTATTAGATGAAAAGTTTGAGGCACATTTAGCGGATTTTGGGTTGTCTAGGTTTATGAACCCATATGCAACTCATGTGACAACCGATTTGGTTGGTACTTTGGGATATATACCACCTGAGTATAGTCAAGCATTAATGGCAACCTTAAAAGGTGACGTGTTTAGTTTTGGGGTTGTGTTACTGGAGCTGTTAACGGGTCGTCGACCTGTTGATATTTGCCGGGCAAAAGGAAGTAGGGATTTGGTATCATGGGTTTGTCAAATGAGAAAGGAGAAAAATGAAGAGGTGGTTTTTGATAGTTTGATTTGGGGAAAGTTGTATGAGAAAGAACTTATGAGTGTACTTGAAATTGCATGTAGGTGTATAAACTCGGACCCGAGATCGAGACCCGGTATCGAGCAGGTTGTTACTTGGCTTGATGCAGTTGGAGTAGATGAGTAGTTTTGTTGATTCATTTAGGTGCTGTATTAGTGGTAATGAATAATGAATAGTTGAAAAATGCAGTTTTGGGATTTGACAAATTATGGTCTGTTTTGTAAATATATATATATATATATATTTTTTTTTTCTGATATAATTGAGATTGTATGGTGGATATTGTTTAGTTGTGATATTGCTTAATTTTAAGACAAGGCCCAAAAAACCAGGCCCAAATTAACCCAAAACAAAATAAAAGAAGGAACACAAGAGCATCCTAAAAAGGCAAAGCCCCTCTCCTTTTGCTAAGCTATAAATTTTAAGCATTTAACCTTGACAGTCTCTGCCAAGAATTAAAAAACATAAAAAAAATTCAAGCATTTTGATCTCCAAACAATCTCTCAACACTGGTCTCCCGGTTCAGGTATAACATCTCTCTTACTGGTTCATTAAATTTACCTAATTAGTCCACTTTGATGAAATTTGGTTAATACATGCTGCTCTATATCAGTACCCTTTGATGAAATTTGAATACCTAATAAGTGCTACTTTGTGATTTAGAAGTAAAAATAAATTCCAAAATTAGGTCTATTTTGGTCAAATTGAAATTTGAGATGGGTTCTCTTCTAGGTACCACTTGAATTTGAAAATAAATTTGATGAAAATAGACCTGCTTTACCTCAACTCTCCATGTACCACCTGACTGGTACTGGTACTGGTACTTCTCTGTACCATCCTGCTTTACTGAGTAATTTCCCACCTGTACCACTTGAATTTGGTTCAAGCTCAGTACCAGTTTCACAAACCTAGGATTTAAACAACCAAGGGGCTACTAGATTGTTACCGTACCTGATCCTTTTAGTGAAATAGAGAAATTAAATAGTTTACTAGCTGGATATATCAAGTCTAAAATCCTTACCAGTACCACTAGACTGGTACATAATGTCCTGGTACGGATGCCTGAATGGTTGATGAGTAATAGATTTAGTGGTTTGGTACAAGTATGGGTAATGGTTTTGTCAACAGTACAAGTACTAACTAAACAAGGTTCTTAAGTAATAATAGCTATACTATTTCTAATATCTGTTTAAATATAAATAGACCCTATTTGTATAATCTTCTTTTTAAACAAAGTAACAAGTGGAACTAATTAGGGTTTCAGCAACTTGGTTTAAGTTTCATTACCAGTTGCAAGCAACTAAATGTAATGTACCAGTAATGATCTAACTGATACATGACTAATTCCTCAGACTTCGACACTAGCCTTGTTACTTCCTAATTTGGTTTTATTATTAAATACATTGTTATTCCCAGTTCATTATAGTTCTTTTAAAGAATATAATGAATATATCTTATGATATAGGAACCTCTGCCAGGTGCACTGGTGCTAGATGTCAGACCAGGTTCAGCTGGGGCCCGCTCAGGCTTCCTTGCTGGTGACATTGTACTTTCTTCTCCTTCTGTCTCTGATCTGGTCAATGTAATTAAATCCAACACTGAAAAATCCATCAATGTAAAAGTCAAACGGAGCAGGTTGTCGGATCCGCTTGAAATCACCCCTGATTTGAGCCGGGATGGTATGGGCCGGATTGGGGTACAGTTATTGCCTAATTTTTGTATTACAAGGCTGAAAGCAACTAATCTGGCCGAGGCAACATCTTTTGCCACCAAAGAGTTTGTTTTGCTGACAACATCGGTTTTTGAAGGGCTTAAACAGACTTATTTGAACTTTTTCTCAGGTAACTTTTTAAGTTTATCAACAGTTTTTAATTAAATGTTGTATTTGGAAATGACCCCCTTAACTGTGAGTTCGGATCCCCTAAAGTAACCCAATTTTTTAGTTTAGATCTGAATTGTCAAATTTGTATTGGGCCGTCAGATAAAGGGGCCCCGTGCTCTCCACCTCGGACTGGATTGGCCCGGATTCAAATAGGATGGTCCGGATCTAAACTAAAAAATTGGGTTACTGACATTTATATATTCAATTGCACCTGACATTTATAGACAACAAACTTTGTAAGACTAACTTTAGTTTATTAAAACTGAATTAACTTCTTGATAATTAGGATGAACTATTTTCACTGACCCAACATCTAAACAAATATATTGTTTGGTTTTATTTATGTAATGGGTTATTATATATTGTTTTCATTGGAGATGAAGGGCAAATTTTTGCACATTTAATTGAATAAATGTTTCCATTAAACCAATAAAACAGTAATATCTACACTCACATGTGAGAAATATTGGATTGTTTAAATATTGTATCTAATTTGCGAGTGAGGCTATGGTACTATGCATGGCGCATATTGCTCCGTACTATGGATCAATATCTCTATTTTCAAACTTCATACAGTCAATTTGAAACGTTTAACATAATCTCCATATAAAAATGTAACTGTTGATCAAATTTTACATTTTTTAGAATTTTTTTACTAGTTTTTTAGACAGGTAGAATATCACTTAATCTATAAATTTTAGACCATTCAAAGGTAGTGATTTTATACCTATCTAAAAGAATAGTAAATATTTTTTGAAAATGTAAAATTTAGTCTTAGTAAATTTTCATACGAAGATCATGTTGAACGGTTCAGATCGACTATTTGAACTTCGAAGGCAAAGATATTGATCCATAGTACGGACCAATCCGCACTATACACAGTACCATAGAGTCACTCTTTAACTACTAGAAATAAGGATGAACTATTTTCACTAACCCAACATCTAAACCAATATATTGTTTGGTTTTAACTTATTAATAATGAACTTGCTGGTTTTATTGTATCTATTTTGAACGAAGAAGAACATTATGTTAGTTCTTTTCTTTTTAACTCTGGTATTTAATCATTTTATTTTTTCAGTCAGCTGAGAAGGTTTCAGGACCAGTAGCAATTATAGCTGTTGGTGCTGAAGTAGCAAAATCAAGTGTTGAAGTTTTATTCCAATTTGCAGCAATAATCAACCTCAACTTGGCTGCAATCAATCTCCTTCCTTTGCCTGCTCTGGACAGTGGGACCCTCGCTTTGCTTTTAGTTGAAGCGGCAAGAGGAGGCAGAAGGATTCCGAGAGAAGTTGAACAGAGCATCACCTCGTCAGTTGTGTTGTTGGTAGTAATGTTGTGGCTGTTTCTTATTGCTAGAGACACACTAAACCTAGATTTCATCAGAGTGATGTTATGATGTTTTTGCAAAGTGTGTGATTGTAGATAGTGTGAAAAAGATAATTTTTTATTATAGACATTATTATAAATAATAAAGGAAAACAATAAGAGTGATGGTTTTTTTTTTTGATGATATAAGATGGATTAAAAAAATTCGGATCCGAACTTTGGAATATATTTTTTATTCCAATTCAAAGTGTCTTTCCTTTTCCTGAAAGTGTGTCTGGGTGTTTTTTTGAAACATAAAGAGTGATAAGATTTTCTTCTGAAACAGCAGTTGAGGATTTTTTGAAATAGAAAGAGAGGGTGAATTTTTTTCTAAAACAAAAAACACTTTGGTTCCAAAAAAAATAATTCCGACTTCAAAGTTTGGATCAGATTTTTTTTTGGATCCCTCTATGCCATCGAAACACATTATTTTTGTTTTTCTTTATTATTTAATAATAATTACTATAAATAAAAATTCTCTTTGAAAATGGTTTTCCTGATTTATTGTGAAGGTAAAGGTATGAAGGTCTCTTTCATTTGATATTCATCTTTGACACTGCAGAGATTGACAACAATTTTATTTTTCTCATCCTGTTTTTGATTTTCTTTCTTTTTAACTACCACTGATTCTCATTCAGGAGCAAATAAGGTTCAAATTTGTTTCATAGGAAGCATGGATTTGTACTTAACCCGCTTATTTCATTTCAGAAACTTTTTATATATATGCCCCTCTATTTTATGGAAATCCCATTGTTGTATTTTTGGCACCTGCAAATGCTTCCAATTCAAAATTGTGATATTACTCACAGTAATTGTGCAAATTTGATATTTGGAAATATCTCTGTCTGAATTGAATGCTTTGGAGGTGTGTGGATGCATTATTTTCAAATATTGTTTTGATAGTTTAAATTTATAATTTATTAACGAATTAACGAGTTTAGATCCGGACAACAGTTAAAAAATTGATAATTTAGTAACAAGGAGTTAACTTAATATTGTTTTGATAACCGTTAAAAAATTATTCATTATTTTTGAAATATAACAATTAATCATAATCATCATAATATGCAAAATATTCAAATTGTCAATTTAGTCCAATTAATCATAATCATCATAATATGCAAAATAAAATATAACTTTTTTTGGAAATATTAATTACATCGGATTTATTTAGTGAAAAGAATAAAAAAAAATGAAAAAGATTCAGCAGTTCTATTTGATAACAAGGAATGATTTTCCTTCCTGAACAAATAATCCTTTCCAAATGAATTATTTTACCATCAACACTGTTCTTTTGCAGATTTAAACATTGGCACCTCCGGTTGCTAAATCTATAAAGCACAAACAGAAAACATAAATCAGCTGTTTAGAACTGATACTTGTATATGTGCACAAAATGCTCAAATTAACCAAAAAATATTGCTTAGATAAACCTATTGAAAAAATCATCATTTAAGTGTTGCAATACACCTATATATCTCTCAGTTTTGTATTGAATTGAATGTTTATCAGTTGGTTAATTATAAAACCAGAATAATGCACAAGAACTAAACCACTATGATTGCTTTCAGAAATATTGTACTGTTGTTATGAATCAGATAATTATGATACAGTTCTATTTGAGATAGCTGGCCTGAAATAGTTCATACTTCTTTCATAGTTGATGAAACAGGGGGCCAATAACAGACAAGAACATGCTACTCAAAAACCAAGTTCAGTTTAGTACTGTATTGTTATGGAACTAAATCTTTTGCATAGGTTGTTTTTGTATTTATAAGCTAAACCAATAAGTACTAAAATTTGAATATGTACCTGCTACAGTTGTCTCTCCACATTAAATTTATATAAAAGTAGATAAAAAAATGAATCAGATATATGCTCATTAATATTAAGGTAAGCTAGTTAGACCAGATTAGGAATTATTTTACCTGAACAAAAAGAGTATTGGCATGAATAAGCTTTTTCTTGCTGTCGCATCACCTCTGACTTGATCTTGTGCTTACAATTGGTGGTGAAACTGAATGGTGTCTTCTTGTAAGTAGCATATAAAGAGTTACTACGAGTGGTGTCTTCTTGTAAGTAGCATATAAAGAGTTACTACGAGATTGTCAGCAAAACGATCCTTATACTTGTAAATATAATAAAATGATTACAACTACTTCAAGTCGATTTGGACATAATCGAAATTCCAAAAACAAGTTAGACGGACTGTTATAAAAACAAAACTAAATAAATAAATAAAATAAGACAAATTTGAATTTGGAGGATTTGTATCATGCTTTGTGGTAGTAAACTTGTGCATTACTGATCATGAATGTTACAATATCTACATCCATTATTCAGGTTAGGGCTGCTAATGAGTTGAGCCGGTTTGTGAATCGGTGAGTTGAGTGGCTCAATATTTCATAACGAATCGGTCTTGGCTTTTGAAAGTAAAAACTTGGCTCGGCTCAACTCATGTAAACACTTACCTCGACTCACGAGGTCGTCAGTTGGCTCACAAGCCGGATCATATTTTTTACTTATTTGCACTTTTCATTACGCAAGCATTTTTTATGAGCAATCAAGCAATTGTTTTGACTTTTGAGGGGTTAATACAAGCCTATTGCTTATTTTTTTTTTATGCAGATAAATTTCAAAGTTCAATTTCAATTTTTTTTTATGCGGATAAATTTCAAATTTCATTTTTTTTTTCAAATTGAAAATTTCAAAATTTTGAATTTTGAAAAAACTTTGAAATTTGAAAAAATAATTGAAATTTGAAATTTTTTGAAATTAAAAAAAATTGAAATTTGGAAAAACTTTGAAATTTGAAAAAAAAATTGAAATTTGAAAATTTTTGAGATTTGAAAACAATTTGAAATTTTGAAAAAAATTTGAAATTTGAAAAAAATATGGAATTTGAAAATAAAATAGAAAATTGAAAAAACTTTGAAATTTATCCGCATAAAAAAATTGAAATTTATCCATATAAAAAAAATTGAGTAATAGGCTTGCATTAACCCCTCAAAAGTCAAAACAATTGCTTTATTGTTCATAACAAATGCTTGCTTAATGAAAAGTGAAAATAAGTAAAAATATGAGCCGGCTCACGAACTCACGAGTCAAGTCAAGTGTTTATATGAGCTGAGCTGAGTCGAGTTTGACCCGAATCAATTTGCTTCTCTCATTGAGCCGAGCCAAGTTTGAGCCGAACTTGAAAATCATTAATTAGCAGCCCTAATTCAAGTGCTTGAATGTAATACTAAATGAAAAGGGAGGGCAGAAGTGTAAATTACCTCTTTGTTGGCTCTGTATAGTTGTTGATGCAATTATCATACTTCAAATAATCTATAATGCTGCATTTAAAGTGGAAAAAAAATATCAAAATTCTTGGTTCCATTGTGAAAAATCTGATGATGAAAAATAAAACTACAATTCCAGCATACCCATGTTGCAAATGTGTTTGCATCTTTCTGTTCCTAGCCTAGTGATCCAGGCATTCGATTTTTGCATCTTTGATAGTACCTACTTAAAAGAAAAAAGATCGTTCATTATCAAATAAACAATGCTTGTTTCACATAAAAATCATACTAAAAAGTAAAAACTTAACACGGGAAAATTATAATTACCAGCATCAGAGTATATCCTTGGTTTCCGACCTTAGCTGTCATCAGAATCAACTAGTGCGCCTGATAGGAATGTTTTCTCCCAATTGATAGTCACCTTGGGAATGTGCTTGAATTTGATCCTCTCAGAACCAGTTTCTTTTTGGCTTACAATCATTGACAGCAACCTCTCAGTACAACCGATGATCTTTAGCTTCTGTGCCATTATTGTGGTCAAGTATTCTGGGAGGGTTTCCATTTTAGATTTCCACAATTCCATCGTCTGTACTTTAAGGTTACCCACAGTTATTAGATTGTCAGCACCATGAATATTTAGGGACTCCAAGGAAGTAGCATGGTGGGAAAGACCCTCCGGAAGAGATCTCAAATGGTGACAATTTGAAATATATAAATGTTTCAGGTTGGGCATGGCTGGATGTTCCTTATTCCACTGCCACTCTTTCCAATTTTTAATATGTACAAAGCATAGATGCCTCAATTTGGGAAATGCGGGCTTGACAGAACAACTCATTGTTGTTGAATCTCTGCTTTGGATACCCCCCAACAAGAACTCTTCTCCTATATTCACAACTGAATCGGCACCAGAAACCCAGAGATAGTCCAAATTAGGGAGTAGGCCTAATGATGCAACTTCCTCAAAGCAGGCACAATCATCGATCCATAGATATTTCAAGTTTGGAAGGTATGCCCTAGAATTCAGCCAATTAGGAAGATGAGCACCGAAGTAATTTGCAATTGTAACACATTCTACACAAGGTGGAGGACGAAGCTCATTTAAAACATTCTCGGTTGTCATCTTCTTCTCGTTGGTTTGGGAAAGCTGTTGCTCAGAACTTAAACTAGTGTACCCTAGGGTTAGTTCTCGCAACTGATCCTTGCTCAAAAGGTTTGCTTGTCTTGCTAGGTTCATATCGGATACTTCCTCCAGACACTGTAAACGAAGAATAATTAAATTTGATAGAGTTTCTAACTCATCAAGGCTACTGCAGCCCTCCAAGTTGTTCTGATATGGCTTGAATTTGTGTAATTCAACAAGCTTGTCTAGTTTTTTCAAGCCTGCAGGGATTTTCTCGATCCTTGATTCCCTAATATCGAGAAATTTCAGTTCTTGTAGATTGATGATATTTTGAGGGACATGTGATAAATTTGAGCAAGATGAAAGATTTAAATATACTAGATATTTGAGGTTTCCAATGGAATTCGGAAGTTCTTTGACCTTTGAATTTTTGATATCTAAGTATCTCAAATGCACGAGGTCACATAAAGAATTTGGTAGTGTTGAGAAATTGGACTCACTGAGATCTAAGATGCGGAGGTTTGACAAGGCTTTACACAAATCATCAAGTCCAATTTCAGGTTTACCATGATGCAACAATAATGTTCTCAACCCTTTTTCTTTTCTAATTACTCCAGAGTTCACCTCATTTCCTTCTATTGATAACCTTCGTATTTTCTGTGAACCTTTTGTTTTCACATCACTTGCCTCTCGTAATACACAATTCTCATTTTTTCCTAAATGGCGGGCGAAAGACCACAAAAGATCATGCATTTTAAAAGTATTTTCACCATAATAAGTCTCTTCCAAAAGATTCTGTAGCACTAACTCTGTATAGTGCTCTGTCCCCAAATTCCAAAAATCTCTCTTATTTGGCAAAAATCCTTCTGCTAGCCACATATAAATTATATTTGTTTTCTCATACCCAAAATCTTCAGGAAAGAGCGAACAAAAGATGAAGCACTGTTTGAGAGGTGATGAAAGGTCCTCGTAGCTCAAGTACAACGCTCGATGGACATCTTCTGGCAGCCCATCCTTGGACCAAATATTGCTTCTCAATACTGCTTGCCACTCGCCTCTTGTTTTGGGCTTCATGTAAAGCACACCACCTATGCTTTTGATAGCAAGAGGCAAACCATCACATTTTTCAACTAGTTGCAACCCAATATCCTTAAATTCTTCAATCTCACTCTCCTCCTCATTTTGAAACACCTGTCAGATATATGTCAAGTGTCTTAGAAACTTAAGACCTTTAAACCAAATGACACATTGATAGATAACAAAAACTATTTTTCAAAGAAATGAAAAAAAAAAATGAGGATAGAAATCAGTGCAACCAACTTAATTTGGGATATATTATTTTCAAAAGCAGTGCAACCAACTAAAAGTGAATTTAACACGTGAAACAAAAAGGTCGGTATTTTGACCTATTAAACAGCTTATGTTTTTTTTTTTATTATTGGAGACCCGTAGGCATGCATTTAATAACAGTTCATTACATACTGGATAGAAAAGACAAATTTAAATTGCATCTAAGATATTAAACCTAGTCCTAGATAAATTAAAATTGGAAAGTAAATGAGCAGTATTGGTAAAAACTAAACTAAGTAAACAGCTTATGCTAATAGAGACTAATAAATTTAGTACAACTACTGCAGTCGACAATGGCTGAAACTGGATTTTTTTTTTCCTTTTAATTAAATTATTTAGATAGGCCCTTGCTTGCCATTTTTTTCTTAAAACAAGATGAATATCTGAGCGAATTACTGAAACTGGAATTTAGTTTTATTAGATTTGAAATAGAGTAAATCAGTTTAAAACAGAGTTGAAACAGAGCTGCTTGATCTAAAAGAATGCAATTATTTTCAATTTCATATATTCTCTTTTGTAATGCAGGAATAGCATAATTTCTTTTATTTTCTTAAAATCCATGCAATGTTGATACCACCAATAAGGAGTCTGGCTAGTATAACATTAGTGTCATTTTAGCCTATGTAACAACAACTCTAAAACCTATCGAATCGACTTCAAACTGTGAATCCAAACCATTAAAACAGATTTACTTTATTAGTTGTGCATTTACATGCAAAATTTATAATTTTTCGAATATATTTAGTATCAAGTCAAGCAGTCAAATATGTGAGTTTTAAAATTAATTTCAATACATCCATTTTTCAATATTTTTACCGCTTGATTTGATACTAAAATCACTCAAAATTATAAATTTTTTGCATATAAACACATCACTTATAAAATAAATCAGTTTGAACGATTTGAATTAGTCGTTTGAAGTCTATTTAATTAATTTTAAAGTTACTGTCATACTAGCCAGACTCACCAATGTGGTTTAATCATGCAACCGTATAACTATATATGATACTTATTTAAAAAGAAAATTTCAAACTAAGATAAATCTAATTTATTAGATATATTTAAAATTTTCTCAGTAATCAGTCCCGTCCAAATATTTTATCTTATTTATTAGATATATTGGGTACGTCTAGAGGTGAGTAAATCGCTCATTAAAAGCTCGCCTAAACTTGCTCATTTATCTGCTCATTTAAACTCGCTCATTAACAACTCGCTTATTTACTTAATGAGTGAGCATGAGCATGACCCAACTCGCTCATAACTCTCTCACTAAGAATTTGCCACATCTAATCCCTGCCACATTTAATCCTATGTAATTCTGTGTAACAGCAACCTTACCTCATTAAGATTGATAGATAGTGAGCATAGTTTCATATTTAATCCTGTGTAATATAGTGAGCACAATGTAACATTTAATCCTGCATAATATACTAATATTTATAGTTTCATATTCATTTTTTTTTTTTTGTAAATCGGTAGAACCAAAACCTCCGCCTAAAATCCAAAACAAGTAATAGTCCTAACAACTCACTCATTTAAATAAATTATGATAATTTGTTGGATTTTGTTATGATGACTTTTAACAAATTTTGTTATGCATGGGCACACTATATAATTTTGTTATGAGTCATAAGTCATAACTCGCTCACTAAAAGCTCACTCATTTATCTGCTCATTTAAACTCGCTCATTAACAACTCGCTCGTTTACTTAATGAGCAAGCATGAGCATACCCTAACTCTATGCTCATGCTCACTCATTAATCACCCCTAGGTACGTCCCGATATTTAAAGTTTTCTAAACGGAGAGGTTATCAGATCCACCGCTTTAACGTTTTGGCTAGTTGTCCGACATTTGTATATACATGTTTCAAATATATTTATGCATCACATGTGGGACTAGGACACGCTAGTATCGGAACTGCTGCTCCATTCTGGACAGTGACGCTGGCTTATTTACTTGTTTTATGGAAAGAATGCCCACAAATATTAAAAAGCCCATATGACTAATTTATTTTAACTTGAAATATCCGCTGTACAGGGGGCAGCCTCTTTTTTTTTTTTTCTTCCATGTTCATCTCTTCTCCTATTCTCCATTTTACTTTTCTTTTTAATTTTTTTTTAGTTTTATTAGTGGTTGTATTTCTTAATAATATAAATGTTAAATTAATTATAATATAAAGAAAATAATAGAAATAATATATATATAATTAGCATATCGTATCCTAAATTTTTGAAAATTATTATATTGTCGTATTTGTTTCATATCCGATACGATATCCGTACCCGTATACATACAACATAGCTATTAAGATACAAAAAAAATAATTTAGTTTTCTTTAAACCTCGAGATATAATAAATTGAATTAATTTTCACTTAAAATTGATAAATAAAATATTTGAATTAATCTTTAAAAATTAGGAATTTGAAAAGCTTCCACGACTATTTTAGTAGAGCTTGCCAAACGAACTTGGGGTGGGGTGGGGTGGGGGGGGGGGGGGGGCGTGGGGGGGGGGGGGGGGGGGGGGGGTGCAATGTAATTTTGATGCTTGTTTATGCCGATTTTTTATAAATAAGAAATAAAAAAATAATAACAATAATAAGGAATATTTCTATGAAAATTCAAAATCTATGAAGAATGCTACTTTTTATTACGTCCAATGATATCTGCACGTTATGGAGGACAACGTCCTGCGTTTTTTTCTATTTCATTAACTAGCAATTAATTAGATATCGTTAATCAGAATGTTATAATTGATAACGTCTGCTAGATATTATAAATTATGTCGTTTTTCTTAGATTTCAAATTCTAATTCAACCTTTCACTATTGTCAATATTTTTTTTTTAAAATTTCCTATTAATAAAATTTTGGCTGTTTTTGTCATGTACCGTATTTTGTCCATCAATTAAAAAAAATCTTATATGAAGAATAACAGAATCGATGACCAGTGTTTGTTTAAGGACCAAATACTTAAAATCATAATCTAGACAAAGTAGCAAGGCTAAGGCATTACCTGTTTTACTAAGAGAGACCAGCCATCCTCATCAGAGAGCTTCTCCACCCGATGTGATTTTGATGCCCCCATGCGAATCGCAACACTTCCATTCCGAGTGGTGACTAGTAACCTACTCCCATGAGCTCCCCCACTCATGGGAGCACGCAACCAGTCTTTCAAAACTGCTTGACTCTCTTCCCAAACATCATCAAGAACAAAAAGAAACTTTTTACCCTGAATTAGCCTCTTGAGTAAAGGCACCAACTCTGATCTCTCCTGAGCAGCACCATGATCACCTTGTGCCTCTCGGATTAGATACTTAAACACTTCCACTATTCTCAGCTCCTTTGAGATGCATACCCAGATTTTTAACTGGAATCCCTCCTTAATTCTCGGATCATTGAAGATCATTTTTGCGAGAGTGGTCTTCCCAATTCCTCCCATCCCCACAATAGCACAAACATGGACATTTTTGTTCACATCAATCTCTTCTTGGGTTAGCCAGTTCACTAGAAGCTTAGTATCTTCTTCAATCTTTTTTCCCGCAATATCAGCTAGCACAACTAAGGGATCAGTCTCGCGCCAGGTGATCGTGTTCACTCGGCTGCCTTGATCGAAAGTCCCCGGTAACATTTCTGCTCCCGTCAAACCCAGCTTAGCCTTACTCTTGGCAATCTCCTCTAGCCTCAAATTAATATCCTTGATTTTGGAACCAATCTTATGAGCAAATGATGGGTTGCGGAAGCAAGACAGAAAATGGCAGCCACAGTGAGCATTCAAAGAGGAACTGGAACTGGAGGTAGCAGGGTCCTCCTTTGTCTTGATTTGACAGAGGTCAATGACTTCATCGGCATCGTACATGACATCCTTGAGCTTCATAAGCCACCGCTCGATGGCATCGCTCTTGCTCTGCTTCCTCTCTGCATCAGCAAGGACACATTGGATGTCACGAACAGTCTCGTTGAGCTTCTCAATCTGGCCTGGGATGCCCAACAGCGTGCCCACCTCCTCCTGCACCATTTGCACGAGAAGACCGCTAAACTTTGGCAAGAAGGCATGAAGTATCATCGCCATTTTTGTTTTGAACGAGAGCTACAGCTAGTGGTCAGAAGGGAAGAGAAAATGGAGATAGTTGGAGAATATGGTTCTGGAACTACAAAGAAAAAGCTTATATCTTTTTGAAATAAAGTTTAGAGAAATTTGGATATATACCCATCACAACTTCTTTAATTAGATATTTATCCATTCAAAATTGAAAATTAGATATTTACTCATCTAAACATAACTTATTTATTAATATACCCATTTTTAATTTTATTCACAACAAAATATAAATTGATATTAATAAAAATTTAGCAGACAATTTTACCCTTATCAATCATTTCCTATATCCTTTTATTTTCTAATTTTCTACGTGACAACTCTTTTCTAAGTTGTGTCTTCCCCCAAATTCAAGTTGTGGTACTAGAATCCCAGTCAAAGATACATCCAAATCTTCCCTCTGTTGACCATCAATTTCAAACAACAGGTGCCCATTTGTGCCATAAGTGTACAGTAAAGGGGAGGGGTGTTCGAAAAGGAGATGATTTAGAACCGGAACTGAAAATGGAAGCAGGTACCAGGGAGAGCGTGGTCTCCTTCTCACCTCCGCCACTTGTTCGACATTTTGCCTCACCGAGTTTTCCTCTCTGTATATGTACCTCCGTAAATGTAGACAATCTACCATCATGGAAGGCTGCACAGACTATAGCATACTGTGTGAGAATTTTTGGGCAGCTCTAGGCGAAAACACAAATTGTTCAAGTTGATAGGCAAGCAATCACCCCGGCACACAACATGGCAAACTGGGCTAGAAGAGGCTCCAAGACCTTCAACGGATACCCTGTACATCCTTCAGAGAAGAATTGGGGTTGCCAACAATGCTGGGTGTTGAACATTTCAATATGGAGAATAAGATGAACTGTTCGGATCGACGTTTTGAACTTTAAAATCGCAAAATATGAGCGTGAAGGAAAATAATTGCTTTACTTCGCAACTCATGTAGCCCACCTTATAAATTAATATATAATTTTGATTATTCATGATCTGATTGGAGGGATTCGATGTGCACATGGTTTAATTTTTTAATTTATCTCTTGATCCGTAGGAAAAACTCAGCTACTTGTAGCGGAAGCGGAAGTTTAAACTTTTGTTCTTCTTTATAAAATTAATAATTGACTTCTTCTTAAAATTAAATTAATAGCTGAAGTTAACAAGTAATTTTGTATAGATATTATTTTCTTTCTGAAATTTTACACAGATGAATTTTTTTGTAGTATTTAGATTTTGTACACAGATGATTTCAAAAATTATTAAAGATCTACTTTTGATTTTTTTCAAGTTATATCCGAATTATTCTCGAATCACGAATTTTTAAATCCATCGAACTGAACCATAATCTTTCATTTATCACTATGGGACCAATAGAAGAAGTTTATTTTTTAAACATAATTCCATTTATATAATTGATTAGCCCCCTAATTTGCTAGCCAAAATAAGAACACAAAAATAATACCACTATATATCATGAAAAGCAACATACGTATAACATACAACATAAATTGATTCATTAGAAACAACCAAAGCGCGCACACACCAGCACACACAATTATACATACATGCTTACATTCATACATACACATATCACGTGCAATTCTCTGTTACAACTAGTGTTTTAATGGGTGGGCGGGTACGGGTGCGTCTCAGGTACGGGTACGTCTTGGGTACGGGTACATCTCGGGTACGAGTATGACGGGTACTAGGGTATACGGGTACGGGTATGTTGGGTATTTTTTTCAAAAACCATACCCTATCCGTCCTATATCCGTACCCGTGTACCCTTGACAGGTAGGGCGGTCCAGATACGGGTAAGGCAGATACGGGTATTTTTTTTTTTTTTGCTTTTTTTTTTCTGGTTTTTTTGTTTTTGTTTTTTTGTTAGTTTTTTTTTTGCTGTTTTTCCGGTGGGAGGGAACTTGGGTATTTTGAATTTTGAATTCAAGTGAACAGTAGATGGGTATTGGGTAGGGGTACTCGGGTACGGGTATAGTCGAGTACGAGTTTGGTCGGATAGGGTATGGTCGGGTATTTGTCCAAAAAAACTGGTCCGGTCCGTTTTTTGCCCGTACCCGCATACCCGAATACCCGCCATACCCGGGCTCGAGCACGGACAGGTAGGATAGGGTTTACCCTTAACGGGTATAATTAATACTCTAGTTACAACTCATCCAATACATGTGTTTGTTTTCACCCAATGGATCCAAGTATCTAAAAAACAAAACTATGAATTTAATGTTTCGTACCTTTGTTTACAACCTCATCCAATAAATGGGCGGGTGGGAATTAAAAGTTGACTGATAGGCAGGTGGCCCTGCTCCCATGTGGTGCATTACTTGGATGTTTTGTGCACGGATTTTACTATTTATAATTTGAGTAAAGATGCTAAAATAAATTTGAAAATGAAAAATGAATGTATTAAAATTATATATAATTTTTTTTTTACTATTTGACTTTCTAATAATAAATTTCAAAATATTTCAAAAAATATATGTATAAAGTAGATCAATTTCAATGATTTAGATTTGTAATTTTAAACTAATTCGATAGATTTTGAAGTTATGCACACCAAATTTTCAGATTAGCATATTACAATTCTGGCTTTTCTCTTATAATTTTACACAATTAATTGTTCATAAAAGTAAGTACCCAATTTTCAAAAGATAATGTTGAATACTTAAAAGACGTTTATATTCTGTCCACTTCTTTTAGTATTGAATAAATGGCACGTTTCTGATCACTATTGATTGTTAGGAGTAATTTCATCTACTTTTATCATTATTTTCTAACTCTTAGAGGTTCACATTCAAATCTGCTTCTATTCTTGATAATAGAAGCACCCTTCTCTTCCCCTTTTCTCTCTCTTTTCAAAAACAACATAGAATGAGGTCTGTTGTCCTTAAAAAGTGAGGTTCACTGGAGTCATTGAAGAGTAGCAGTCTAAGTATATAAGCACCTGGTTCATCTATATAAACACTTACGGTAAAGAAAAGTGCCCCAGATTTGAATCCAAAGAAATGAATCTCTATGAGCTCCATTAGAACTAGAAGTCTCCGCTAAAAATATGCACTAGTGGAAAAACTAGAATCAGGATCGGCCTATCTGGATCGGCTATAAGAAACAACCGATACTAATACCTATTTGGATCATTTTTATTAATAAAACCGATCCTAAAAACTAATAAGATCGGATTGTTTGGTTAACCGATCCTAATTTATGAACTTTTAGTATCGGTTCTTATTAAAAATCGATTCTGATAGTATCATGATCGATTCTAACAAACAACCAATCCTAATTAGCATATATTAGGATCAGTTGTTTATAAAAAACTAATCTTGATACTATTAGGATTGGTTATTTGAAACAACCGATCCTAATACTTTTTTGTTTTCTCAAAGTTGGTTCTGCAAAGCAAAAAAAAAGAAAAAAATAGTATTAGGATCGGTTTTTTATAAAAAACTGATCCTGATACTTTTTTTTTCAAAGTTGGTTCTGCAAAAAAAAAAAAAATTATATCATGATCGGTTTTTTATAAAAAACCGATCCTGATACTAATTTTTTTTTTTTTTTTGCAGAACCAACTTTGAAAAAAAAATAGTATTAGAATCAGTTGTTTCAAATAACCAATCCTAATACTATTTTTTTATTTGCAGAACTAACTTTGTGTGGTGCGCTGTATGTAGTCTATATTCTTTTTTTTTGTAGAACCAATCAGTTGTTACATTAATTTTTTTTATGAAAATTAATGTAATTTATATTATTAAAATTTATGTGATAATAGAATTAATTATTTGACATTGATATTTCATTTTGAAGTCATTTTGACTATTGAATTTTTTTATACAATCATGGATGATGCATCAATGACTTGTGCCATATAATAATATACATAGGACTTGAACCCTTGTTGTGTGGGGTTGTGAAGGAATGGATACGAACATCAGCATTTGGTCGATCGGAACCGTTAAAATAAAAGAATGTCATATTAATTTCACCATTATAAAATTTGATACAATTCGGGATTCATTTACTAGTTCGTCAAAGCAAAACAATATAGCAACATCGCACGGCCATAAATAGTTTACGTTGGATCAATACTTACAGTTGTCGGGCCTTCGGCACTTTTACGTTATTAATGTTCCATGTTATATCTTGATCATTTTAAAAATTATTACATGTTATTTAATTACAGACCCACCGTTGGATGATCATGCAGAAATGAACGGTCTGCATTCCATTTAACAATTTGATGCCATTAATAGTAATAAAATTGTACAAAATTGATCATGATAGAGTTGATTTGGCCATACAAACACAAATAAATAATTTTTATATTTTTCACATTTTTCTTAATATTTATCCGTATACATGCATTACCAAACAGAAAAGAAAATAAATGGTAGCCGTTTGATGGTTGATAGACCATCAATATGAGTGGGGTTTACCTCAGTGATTTTTCTCATATATAGTATCAGGATTGGTTTTTTATAAAAAACCGATCCTGATACTAATTTTTTTTTTGGCAGAACCAACTTTGAAAAAAATAGTATCAGGGTAGGTTTTTTTTATAAAAAACCAATCCTAATACTATTTTTTTTTTCAAAGTTGGTTCTGCAAAAACAAAAAAAATTACTATCAGAATCGGTTTTTAATAAAAAACCAATCCTAATAGTATCAGGATCAGTTTTTTTATAAGAAACTGATCCTAATACTATTTTTTTTTTGCAGAACCAACTTTGAAAAAAAAAATTGTATCAGGATCGGATTTTTATTAAAAACCAATCCTGATAGTAATTTTTTTTTCAAAGTTGGTTCTGCAAAAAAAAAATTAGTATCAGGATCGGTTTTTTATAAAAACCGATCCTAATAATATCATGATCGGTTTTTTATAAAAAACTGACCCTGATACAATTATTTTTTTATTTTTTTATTTTTTGTAGAACCAACTTTGCAAAAAAAAAAATAGTATCAGCATCGGTTTTTTATAAAAAACCGATCCTGATACTATTTTTTTTTTGTAAAGTTGGTTCTGCCAAAAAAAAAAAATTTAGTATCAGGATCGGTTTTTTATAAAAAAACTGATCCTGATATTATTAGGATCGGTTTTTGATAAACAATCGATCCTGATACTATTTTTTTCAAAGTTGGTAAAAAAAATAGTATCAGGATCGGTTTTTTATAAACAACTGATCCTAATGATAACTCCCTATATAACCTGCTTAGGGTTCTTCTTATTTTCATTTTGTGCCTCTCATTTTCAACTTAGCTTCTCTATCTCTGTGTCTCCGTATCTCCCTCTCAAATCCTCAGTACTCTTTGTCTCTCTCTCTTTGTCTCCGTCTCTCCCTCTCCTCCATGTCTCTCTCTCTCTTTCTCTCCGTCTCTTCCTCTCAAAGCCGAGTCTCTCGCACCTCCGGCTCAATTGTGTCAGTTTTTAATTTTTTTTATTGTTTCAAAAATTAATTAATGGTGTTTGTATATTGTTTTACAGTCTTGAGGACATCTCTCTCAAGTTACTTAATCATCCGGCCGATCAACTATCATGGTATTAGCTTTATCTAATTTTCTCATTATTATACTTTTAAAACACATTTTTTTGTATTTTTTATTGGAAAATATTTTTCCATCTAATTGTTACCTTTGTTTTTGTTTTTAGGGCACTTTTTAATCTCAAGTGGTGTGATTGCAAAAGAGGTAATTATTGATTTTTTTTTTTATTGTTGTGTTTTACATTAATTGCATAAATGTGTATATTGCATAAATGTGTGTTAATTGAAGAAATAGCCCAATTAGTCACTTGTATGTTTGTTATTAATTTTTTTTTTTGGATTTAAATTTCTTGTTATAATATGTAATGCTTCACAAAACTTTGTATGAACATTAATTTTTTGTAATAGTTTAAGATGTGTATGATAATTAATTTAGGATGTGTATATGATATTTGATTATTACTTCTTATTGTGCAAAAAAAAAAAATTAGGGTGCTAGCTAGCAAAATATATATGGAAGCTAGTCAAATAAATAAAAATATTTTTTTTAGCGTCAATAAAACATCAGGATCGGTTATTTTAAACAACCAATCTAGATTACTACTATTAGGATCAGTTGTTTACAATAACCGATCCTAATTCTAAAAAAATAAATAAATTTAGAATCGGTTATTTTAAAGTTTTTTTGTTTTTAGAGAATTATATCAAGATAGGTTTTTATGTAGAACCGATCCTGATAGTCTCATCTAGATCGGTTTTAATGAAATCTGATACTAATTGTGTTTTTTTAATTGATATTAGAAAAAGGGGAAAAAAATATTAGGATCGGTTCTCTGATATAACCGATCTAGATAAGTACTTATTAAAATCGGTTGGGTACAAAATACAAAATCGATCCTGATAGTATCAGTATTGCCTTCATCAAGATCAGTTATATTCCGATACTAATAGGCTTATATAACCAATCCTGATTCGTTATTTTCCACTAGTGATGTCATCCAAAAAAAGAATCAAACCTTCAAAGTTTTCTCAAGAGTGAAATATTTATAATGTGTTGTAAAATTAAGATAAAGTTGCAACAAAAGTAAGTAAATAATAAGAGAGATAGAGAGAGCAATAATAGAATTTTATTCTACACTATTGTGTATAATATATGTTCATATTCTCTATTTACAAAGCCTCTATTTATAGGCTAGAAAGAGATGTTACAATAATAAAGGAGAAAATGAATGTCCATGGTAGTGGAGATAGTGGAAGTAGTGGGCAATAAGAATGAGAATTAATAATGGAAGTTATAGAATGAACATCCACATAAATATATTTTATAACACTTCCCCTTGGATGTTCATCTTTCATTATACGTTGTTAATATGATATTTCAAGATCGAAATTAACATGATACTTCAGGACCATGTACTGCCCCATTAACCTTTGTCGGTAAAGATTTTGTGAATAGGTCTGCAAGATTGTCGATTGATCGGACTTGGCAAACATCTATTACGCCTTCCTTTTGTAGGTCATGTGTCGAAAAGAACTTTGGTGCAATATGTTTGGTTCGGTCTCCTTTGATATATCCTTCTTTGATTTGTGCAATGCATGCTGCATTATCTTCATATAGCGGAGTAGGATTTACCTTGATGTTTTCAAGTCCGCATTCTTCTTGAATATTTTGAATCATTGACCGTAACCAAACATATTCTCGACCCGCCTCGTATAAGGCGATCAGTTCAGCGTGATTTGAAGATGTAGTTGTAAGAGTTTGTTTTGTCGATCGCCATGAAATTGCAGCTCCACAATAGGTGAATACATATTCCGATTGAGATCGTGCTTTATGTGGATCCGATAAATATCCCGCATTTGCATATCCAACTAAATTGGATTGTGTATCTTTTTTTGATAGTATAACCCCATATCTCTAGTTCTGTAGAGATACCAAAATACTTGTTTAATTCCATTCCAATATCTTTTGGTTGGTTTGGAACTATATCTTGCTAACACATTTACTGCAAATGAGATATCGGGTCTTGTATTATTTGCAAGATATAATAATGCCTCGATTGCACTTAAGTATGGTACTTCAAGACCAATCACTTTTTTATTATTTTCTTGTGGGCGAAAATGATCATTTTCTGCATTTAGCGATCGTACGACCATTGGTGTGCTCAAAGGATGAGTTTTATCCATATTGAATCTCTTTAATATTTTTTCAACATAATTTAATTTATGGATAAATATTCCATTCTTTAGATGTTCAATCTGCAGGCCGAGACAAAATTTTGTTACACCAAGGTCTTTCATCTCAAATTCATTCTTCATTAATTTTGCAGTATTCTCAATCTCTTTAGGAGATTCAATAATATTTAGATCATCAACATACATTGCAATGATTGTGAAACCTAGATTTGATCTTTTAATAAAAACACACAGACTAATTATATTATTTCTATATCCTCTTTTTAGAAGGTACTCATTTAGTCAATTATACCACATTCGACCAGATTGTTTTAGTCCGTATAAAGATCTTCTTAATTTTATAGAGTACATCTCTTTAGGTTTTGACTTATATGCTTCAGGCATTTTCAATCCTTCTGGGACTTTCATGTATATATCACTGTCAAGTGAACCATATAAATAGGCTGTTATAACATCCATAAGTCGCATTTTTAGATTTTCTACAACTGTAAGACTTATTAGAAATCTGAGAGTTATCGCATCCATTACAGGTGAATACGTTTCTTCATAATCAACTCCAGGTATTTGTGTAAAGCCTTGTGCCACTAGCCTTGCTTTATATCTCACAATCTCATTTTTCTCATTTCTTTTTATGACAAATACCCATTTGTAATCTACAGGGTTAACATCTTTGGGCCTTTGGACTACAGGTCCAAATACTTGCCGCTTTTCTAATGAACTTAATTCTGCTTGTATGACATATTTCAATTTAGGCCAATCATTTCTATGTCTACACTCTTCTAAAGTTTTTGGCACATTATCTTCTTCGTTTATAACATCGCTTGCTATAGCGAATGCAAAGATTTCATCAACATGTGTTTTATTTCTATTTAATATAGTACCATTCATAATTTATAGAAATCTCATAATCATTTGGTACTTGAGTTTTTTTTGGAACTTCATCAACCTCTTCTGGGGTTTTATCAACTTCTTCATGAGTTCTACCATTAATCTCTTCTAGGGTTTTATATACTTCTTCAGGAGTTTTACTATCAACCTCTTCTAGGGTTTTATTGACTTCTGCTGGAGTTTTACCATCAACCTCTTCTGGGGTTGGACCAACTACTTTATTCTGCTCTTTCCTTTTACGTGAATTTACATCCTTAGAACCAAGTGGTCTTCCACGTTTTCTACGCACATTAGATTCATTAGATGTTTTTGTAATGTCAATTCGAGCAGGTGCGTTTATAGCTAGAATATGTGATTTAGTAACTCTATTTGTATCTGTGAATGCATCAGGAAATTCATTTGCAATTCTTTGCATATTTATGATCTTTTGAACTTCGATTTCACATTGACCACTTCGAGGGTCAAGATAACATAACGATGAATTCCGAGTTAGTTTTTTATCTAGTTTTTATTTTTCTTCCCCTAAATTTGAGAATATTGATTCATTAAAATGACAATTAGTAAATCTTGCTGTAAAAAAAATCTCCTGATAATGGTTCTAAATATCTAATAATAGAAAAAGAGTTAAAACCAATATAAATTCTCAACCTTCTTTGAGGTCCCATTTTTGTGCGTTGTGGAGGAGAAATTGGAACATATACTGCACAACTAAATACCTTTAGATGAGACAAATTTGGTTATCTTCCGAAGACCAATTGTAATGAGGAATATTTATGATAAGCAGTTGGTCTTAATCTAATTAGTGCAGCGACATGTAATATGGCATGTCCCCATGCGGAAGACGGTAAACTAGACCTCATGAGTAATGGTCTAGCAATTAATTGTAATCTTTTAATCAACGATTCTGCCAGACCGTTTTGTGTATGAACATGGGCCACTGGATGTTCTACCGTAGTTCCAATAGACATGCAATAATCATTAAAAGTTTGAGAAGTGAACTCACCTGCATTATCAAGTCGGATTCTTCTGATTTGATAATCTGGAAAATTGGCTCTCAATTGGATAATTTGTGCTAATAGTCTAGCAAATGCAATATTTCTTGTTGCTAATAAACTCACATGTGACCAGCGTGTTGATGTATCAATTAACACCATAAAATATCTAAACGACCCACCTGGAGGTGTAATAGGTCCACATATATCTCCTTGAATTCTTTCTAAAAATGAAGGAGCTTCAGGTCCAACTTTATTTGGAGATGGCCTAATAATTAGTTTTCCAAGAGAGCATGCTTCGCATGTCATATCTTTTGATAATAGGATCTTCAGGTCCTTTGGGGATGCCCATTTGCACTTTCAATTATTCTCCTCATCATTATATTTTCTGGATGACCCAATCTGTCATGCCATATTGTAAATAATTTTGGATCAACTAACTTCTGGTTAGTAACAACTAACTTCTAGTTAGTAACGGCTAATTTCGGGTTATTAACCATATTTGATTCTATTTTACTTATATAAGTACTATATAATCCAGATGACATTGCTTGCATCTTTTTAATTATGATCTTCTGGTCATTCTTAATAGATGTGATATGAAGATACTCGCAATTTTTCTCATTCATAGTTTCAATATGATAACCATTCTTTCGAATATCTTTAAAGCTTAGTAGATTTCTTCTTAATCTACTTGAATATAATGCATCATCTATTATTAATTTTGTTCCTTCAGGTAACAAAATACAAGTTCTTCCGGAGCCTTCTATTAAATTATTTGTGCCAGATATAGTGTGAATATTAGTCTCACCAAGATACAATTGTGAAAAGTATTTCTTACTTTTCAATATGGTATTAGTTGTTCCACTGTCTACCAGACATGGATCTTCATTACTTATAATTGCGTCAGTCATTTTCCTTTAAAATGCAAAAATAAATTACTTTTATTCATTAAACTTATTTTCATAAAAAAAAATAAAAAGTAAACTAAACTTTAATTAAACATAAATATAAATTTTTATACTATATGTTCTCCCTAAGTAATAATATATATTTCTTCATTGACATTATGGAAGAAATCTAATACATCAAGATATGTATCCATATGGCATTTATTTGGGGTTCATATTCAGTAAAATTATTTTTCACATTTTCCCCTTATTTCTTGATTGTGGCTTGATATAGCTCTACAAAATATTTTGGCGTACTACAGGTATGCGACTAGTGATTTATCATCCCACATCTGAAACAAACATCTTCATGACGTTTTTCTTTCTCATTAATATGTATTTTTCAACATCAGGTTATTACTACCATAACTTCAAGTTATGATAAAATGAAAAAGGAGATAAATTCAAACTTTGTGAGATTTGTCATATGTACTACAAAATAGATACGCAATGACTTCAGGTTATTAATGCCATAACTTCGTGTTATGAATGCCATAACTTTGGGTTATGAATGCCATAATTTTGAATTATAAATGTCATAACTTCAGGTTACCAATGTCATAACTTCAGGTTATCAATGTCATCAATATCACAACTTCATGTTATTAATATCATAACTTCAGATTATGAAAAGGAAGATAAATAATATAAATAAAAGAATACGTAAATTGCATGAATGAATGAATAAATAAATTTAAATGTATTTATAACTTCAGGTTATTAAATTGCTTGACTGCACAATTGTAAAATTTAATTTGAAATAACTTTGGATTATATTTTCATCCAATGACCTATAATAACTTCTGGTTATTATATTAATTTTATATGAAAAATTTCTAATAAAACTTCAGGTTTTTAATTGAGAATAACTTCAGGTTATTATTCATCCAGTGACTTATAATAACTGTTGGTTATTATATTAATTTTATACTAAAATTTATAATAGAACTTCAGGTTGTAAATAATTCTAATAATAACTTCAGGTTATTATTTTATTCAAGTAATACGAACTTCGGGTTCTTGATAAAATTTTAGTTGTGATAATAACTTCAGGTTATTACTCTTATTATTATATTCAGGTAATATGAACTTCAGGTTCTTGATAAACATTTAGTTTTGATAATAACTTCCAATTATTATTTCATCATTCACTTCAAGGAATGATTCTTATAAACTAAAACAAATATAATCAAAAATTTAAATGAAATTTAAATTAATGAAAGATATAATAATTAATCACACAAATTACTTACATAATTACTTTGCAACTTCTTCCGAGCAATTCGTGCTGATAACGTGTTGTAAAATTAAGATAAAGTTGCAATAAAAATAAGTAAATAACAAGAGAGATAGAGAGAGCAATACTAGAATTTTATTCTCCACTATTGTGTATAATATATGTTCACATTCTCTATTTATAGGCTAGAAAGAGATGTTACAATAATAAATGAGAAAATGAATGCCCATGGTAGTGGAGATAGTGGAGATAGTGGAGGTAGTGGGCAATGAGAATGAGAATTAATATTTGAAGTTATAGAATAAATATCCACATAAATATATTTTATAACATAATGGATAGTCTTAGAATATTTTATTTATTAGTCAAAAAAATTATAACTTCTTAAATGACTTTTATCAATATTTTTTAGTACTTTGAGAACATTCGTGAAGGAAAACTTGAAAGAAGATATTACAGAAATTGTTTTGAAACCAATTTATTTAGCAAAACATAAATTATTTTATAGAAGTTTATAATTAAACCTCACCGTATAATTCAAATTTTAGTGTTTTTTCTAAACTAAACTATATAAAACTAGAATTTCTCTTCGGACCTTGCTCCAAAAAAATAATATTCATTACAGTATAATTAAATTTTGTAGTAATAATTTATATACAAAATAATATTCATTACACTATGAATTTTTTATATTTTTTAAAATAGGTACAAAATCACTGTTTTTAAATGGTACAAAAACACTGTTTTTAATTCGGATCGTACCCATTGACACTCTCGAATACATCACAATAAGATATCAATAATAACCTTCAAGCATATATATCTAATATGAGATATAGTAATAAATCTAGATACACTTAACATATTTGATCTATCATCTAATAACATGTCATTGCAATAAATAAAAAATAGACAGACTTAAATGTAATATTTGTCCTTGTATCACAATAGCATGTGTGTTTATATCAAGTTATAACATTATTTGTCCTTGTTAGCCACGATTACAGGAACCCTTCAATTAATGAGGGCACTAGTTGACAGGACCTGTCTGTACTAGACTTAGAATGAAGACGACTTAAGAGTCAGGGAGGTAGTTCAAAATTATTGCAAAATGACAATGATTGGTGTTGCTACTAAGATGTAAACGGAGCAAATACCGAGCGGATAGTGGTAAAATCATATTTATATCTCTTTTTAATTTTTTGAATACAGATGTAAATTAGATATTAGTTAGATACAGATACGAATACAGATCGAATCAGATATTTATTATAACAATTATTTGCGCTACACATTACGCGCTATGCACTACGCACTATACGTGCTATAATACAGAGGATATGGAAAGAAAGAACAGAGGAAAGACTTGACTTAACAGAAAAAAAACAGATGATATGGAGAGAGGAGAAAATTATAAGTTCCTTGGTCTTGGAATATTAACCTGTAAGTTATGACTGATTAAAAAGCAAGTTGTGTCAAGTTACGATCAAAATTAATGAAACAACGTTAATCAATTAGGCAGATTGTGTAATTAAAGTTTAAACTAAAAGAACTTTTGTCGTGTAGTTGGCTGCACTCAACCGATTACTAATACTTTGCCAGTTTTTGATTCGTTAAATTCTTACCTACCTGTAATATTTGATCTTTCATTTGCACTCTAACTTTGTTTAAAATTTAATGTGGGGTTAGGAATTGGGGTTTTCTCTGTTGCACAAAATTGAATAAAAAATTGATAAAAAAGTTCGGAAAGTAATAGTTTTTTCCCTTATGATTTTTGTCTTACAACTTATTTATTTTTAGTTAAAAGTAATATACCAAAAAAAAATGTAAATATGCTCATAGTTAAAAATAATAATATACCAAAAAAATGTGCATTGAAGAATATATTAATGTATAGAATAATTGAAGGGTCCACAATTTATTGTGAAAGAGAAATGAAAAGGAAAGTAGTAATGACCATGTTAGATAAGAAGAGATAGAGAACTGATGTAGAGTGATTGCAATTGTAAAGAAAAAGTATGTGGCCTGAATTAATGTGGAGAGACTTGACTAATCAACTAATTTTGAAATGTGACCGTAAGTTCTACCAAAGACTTGTCCGAGTCAAGTATTGCGTATACTCTTTTCCATACGGCAAGAATTTTGGAGAAATGATTGATTGATTTTCTATTGCATCTGAATATGGACCAGAGGAGCATTTTTGGAAGGGAAGCATTCTTTGTCACATTGACACCATAGCTGCGGCTCCATCCTCTTTCCATCTTTCACTGTTTTTGTCCCACAACAAGAATGAAACACTTTTCGCGAGGATAAAAAAGTGACTTTTTGCGACGGACTACTCTCATTGTTCAACTTTTTCTTTTTGCGACGATACCTTTTGCGACGGACGGCCGTCGTAAATGCGTTTTTTCTCTCGCAAAAAATGTCTACTTTGTTGTAGTGGATCCACCTCAAAAATCAGAATATCAAGGAAAAAAGTAACTTTTCATTTCCATGTAACAAAACATATTCTAGCTAATAACATGATGTGAAGCAATTCTCACTACACTTAAATCTATTGTTCAGAGTATCTACACTAGACCTACAATTCATACACACACACACACGCACACATTATACACGATTACGAAGATATACCATCCCTATTCAGCTGTTCTCTGTGTGAGTTTCCATGGAAGTGCATGTGTGTGTTTGGACAAGTTATAATTCTCGTCCTCCTTACCTATGGAGACACTTCTTCAATTATTATATATACTCGTTAAATAAAAAAAATACTTAATTAAGAGTAAAATAGCAGAAATTTAGTTAAACATTGTGAGGGGCAACTATGGATTCTCGGGTCACTCTGTCGTGCAATTTGAATATCATACCATGCATGTTTCTCCAAATGTCATTAAACATTAACCATTATTAATTTAAGTCATTTGGTCAATGGCAAACTTGTAATAAGTTTTATATTTTTTTAATTTGTACGTATAATACATATAAACTTAAGTTTCATTTGAGCGTATAAATATATATACTTGAGTTTTTTGTGTGGTTAGAAATAAAACAGTAGTTAATTCTTTGTTACTAAGTTCCAATCTATAAAAACAATGCATCCACCCACCTCCAAAATAATTAATTCAGTAAAGAGATCCCCAAACATCAATTTGCGACAACTAGAATAGGTATAATCAGAAGGTTGACAAAAGAACAGTTGCCAGTGGCGAAGAAAATGAGGACAGCAAACTAGAATATGGTTAACATAAGTGGGGAGCAAAGGGTTAAAAAACTAGAATAGGTATGAGATGAACAAATTCCAAAAGAAATCATGTTTGTCAATTACTTTTGTTTATTATCTTATTACTCCTTGTTATCACCTAATTATTATCCTATCTGTATTAGGAGAGTATTGCTTGTAGTTGGCTTTCTGGAATGAAAATGGACCGTTGACCATTCGACCATTGATCTGTGGGCTTTCGTGCTCTTGAATGATTAAAAATGAAAAAAAAAAAGGAAAAACATAATTGAATTGGTCTGATTCTTTTGGAGGGGTTCAGAAATTCAAAAGAAAATAAGAAAAAGGCATGTTGCCTTGGACTTGAGTTTGGAATAGTGGACCAGATTTATGGGAAAATTTCATTAAGGCTGAAATCAAAATTTTGAAGGATTAAAGGAGTTGATTAGAAGATGAAGAAATAAATGAAAACATTAATTAAAAAAAAGGTATTCGGGGAATGATTATACATGTGCTCAAATTATATATATGATATATTATATTCCCGCACACTCGTTTGGACTCATGTTGTCAAAACGCTTGGTTATAATCTAGTTTGGACCGAAATTTTATACATACTTAGTTGTATTAGATCCAACAAATCAAAAAATGAGTATGCATGTGATCCATGACATGATACCTCTTGGTTAAAGGTTTCCAACAAAATTGCATCTCCAATGGAAAAATACAAAGATCAACATAAATAAAGTATTTATCATTGTTCTGACAAATATTTATCATAATGTCTAAGAAGTATTTGTTATTATCTCTGACATAATAATACTTTGATTTGATTAAACATTACTTTTTAACAAGTATTTATCATTATCTAAAAAGTATTTATCATTGTTTCTGACAACTATTTATCATTGATTCTGCAAAGTATTTATTGTTGTCTTTGACATACATATATTTTACTGAAAATTGCAATTATGTTTGAGAAATATTTATCAATGTAACATAAAGTGTTTATCTATGTAACTTAAAGTATTTATTATTATTTCTGAAAAATATTTATCATTGATATTTTACTGAAAGTTGAAATTATGTCTGAAAAGTATTTATCATTATGTCTGAGAAGTATTTATCATTGGGTGAGGATATTGTTTATTTAATGGTCCCCAGTTGTGCAGGGACAATCCAGAAAAAAAAGGAAATTTTGTGCGGGGATAAATGACAAGTATTTATGAGGGGATTGTTTATTTAATGGTCTCCAGTTATGCGGAGACAACTGATGGATTGATTTATTCTTTCATAAATAGAGATCCTTGCAAAAAAATTAATATTTTGCAAATTTAAGATAAATATTTTAATGCTTCAAGTTAAATACTAACAGTTTCTGCGGAGTATTAATGATTGAGCGGTCCCCCCATGATTGTTTTTGGCAGTATGTGCGGGATTTTTTGCGGGGATGAAGTTGCGGGAATTGTTATCAGGATCCTTAAAAAATTGGTTAATTTCTTATTTATCCCTGAAAACTTCTTTAGCTTTTTATGTACCTGTGAAGTCTTTATTATATCAAATAAATCCCTTAAATTTGTTTAACTTTGTTTAACTTTGATTATCTAATAATAATATTTCGTAAAGTTTATTGTTCTCAACATGATTCCTTAATCCATATTTTCAAACATATTGTTCTCAACATGGTTCCTTTCAACAAAAATTTTGTTATGCCAGATTACAGTAAAAATTGTACCCGTTATATCAATTCAAACAAATAACAAGTAATATTTTTTCAATGCCCTGTAATGAAGTGCTTATAATTAAGAAAAAATATACATGGCAAAAAATATATATATATTTCCTTCAATATCTTGAACAATAAATGAGGACGTATACCAAAGTGTGAATAACTTTTACTTGTTCGATTCAAGCACAGGGGCTGATTTTGACATATCTGTCTTCATTCCGCTGATTATTCAAAATGACAATAAATATTTGCCTTTCATTTCAACTATATTTAATATGAACATAGAGATCTGTGCCTTCTCTGACTTAACGACTCCTCAAGTACTGCATTCCGCTGATTATTCAAAATGGCAATAAATATTTGCCTTCCATTTCAACTATATTCAATATGAACATAGTGATCTATGCTTTCTCTGACTTGACTACTCCTCAATTATTGCATTCTGCTGATTATTCAAAATGGCAATAAATATTTTCATTCCAATTCATTGCATGACGTTGATTATTCAAAATGACAATAAATACTTGTCAAAATTTGCTAGAACAATTCCCTATTGAGAAGATTCTTCGGAACAGAGTATCCAATTTCTTGTCCCAATTTTATTATTGTATATCTGATATTTTTTGAAATTTATGTATCAAAAGTAACAAACTTATTTCGTTAATAATCTTAACTTACTAAATTTGTCAATTTCTTTCTCATGAAATGAGTTTCAAGACAGAAAATCACAAAGCAAAAATACTAATAATTTTTTATTTTTTTTAGAACAGCACAAGCACCAATTCTCTTTGGACTACAAGATAGAAATTAGTTTTGTGCAGCCATGTACCCGTTTTATTTTAATTTAATTATTAATTAAATGAAACAATGAGCCCCTCCATCTCCTCTGTTCCATTGAATGAAATTGGTTTTGTGCAGCCATCCCATCTCCATCTCCTCTTGTTTTCTATTTAGTCAAGTCTTTCCTCTGTTCAATTAGATTTGCGCTTACATAGTTTTATTTTTTTTATATATCCTCATGCATGGTCCTTATATATATGGATACTCAACATTTTTCAATCCAGTACCGCTCAAAATTGTCTTGCTTACTCTTTCTCTCCTGTAATGGCACTTGTTGCACTTCTTTCCCTTTCACTTGTTCTCTTCTCCTTCTCCACCGAAAACACCACTCTAACACTAGCCCAGTGCCTTCCTGAACAACGTCATGCCTTGATTAAACTCAGGCAAGGTTTCAAAACTAATGAACTCCATTCATGGAATGCAACTACCGACTGTTGCATATGGGATGGCATCACATGCGATGAGCAAACTGGTATGGTGACTGCACTCAACCTTGCTGACCGGTTCATCTCAGGTGAACTCAACCCAGCTTTGTTTAATCTCAGCTCTCTTTGGTACCTCAACCTTGCTCAAAACAACTTCATGAATATTTCACTTCCACAAACAGGGTTTGAGCGACTTGCTAATTTAACCCATCTCGACTTATACTATTCTGGATTTGCCGGTCAAGTTCCGATTGGCTTTTCTGCCCTCACAAACCTTATCTCACTGAATTTATCAGGCAATATCTTATCCAGAACCAATACCTTGTATCTTCATGACACAGGTCTGAAAACTTTGCTTAGAAACCTCACCAAGCTCCAAGTTCTTCTCTTGGATGGGGTTGACATTTCACTCAACGGGTCTGAGTGGGGTAAAGCAGTTTTGCAAGTAGGCCCAACTCTTCAGGAGCTATCCATGGCTGATTGTGGATTAAGAGGAAATATCCCGGAAGAAATATTCCTCCTTACAAATCTAACAAAGCTTACATTATCTGACAACTCAATGTTGTTAGGTCAACTTCCATATACAATTGGAAATCTGCAACATTTATCCATGTTAGATATTGACAACTGTAGCTTCTATGGAGAAATTCCACCTTCAATAACAAATCTTACAAAACTTGAATTTTTGGCATTGGGATCAAACAGATTGACAGGTACAATACCCATGTCCTTGTTTTCTCACCCAACTTTGCTAGTATTGTTTCTATCAAATAACCAATTGTCTGGATATCTACCTGAGTTCTCAAATGGATCATCAAATTTGGAATTTATTAGACTTGATTACAACAATCTTCAAGGACAGTTGCCACTTTCCATATTCAAATCGCCCCAGCTCGTTCAGTTAGATATTGAATCAAATAACTTTAATGGTACATTGAATTTAGAAGTTATCAATCACAATAAGAAGCTTTATTCTCTGGTGCTCTCAAACAACAAGTTGTCAATTATAGAAGCCAAAAACTACAACGAGTCATTCTATGCTTCGTTTCCCCAACTAGGTAAACTAAGATTGGCATCGTGCAATTTAACAAAGTTCCCTTCTTTTCTACGTTACCAAACAAATATTATCTCCCTAGACCTCTCAAATAATAGTCTCACAGGACAGATTCCCCTTTCCATTTGTAATGCAACATTGCCATTGCTCGATCTTTCATATAATAGTTTAACTGGTACAATACCATCTTGCCTCCTAGCATCTAAATTTCGTGAAGTGCTTCACCTAAAAAGTAACATATTAAGTGGGCCATTGCCACAAAATATTAGTCAGGAATGCAACCTTTCATCAATAATTTTGAGTGGAAATAGAATAAATGGAAGTTTGCCCCAGTCTCTATTGAACTGTAAAGTTCTAGAGGTCTTAGATATCGGCAATAATCAAATAGTGGATAGATTTCCATTTTGGCTAGGAGATTTAAAAAATTTAAGAGCACTTGTCTTAAGATCAAATCAACTTTATGGCACAATTACAAATATGGACGCCAACACAAAAACAAATAATTTTATTTTCCCCACACTAAAGGTTTTTGATCTTTCCTCAAATCATTTCAAAGGCACTATTCCCAAAAGTTTGTTTGAAAACATGAAGGCTATGGTAACTAATTCCGATTCTAGTACATTTAAGTTTGAAGATTTATATTATCATTATCAGAATTCAATTACAATCATATCGAAAGGACAAGAAATGGAGATACAAAATTCACTCAAAATATTTAGTTCCCTTGATTTATCACAAAATGTATTTTCGGGGGAAATTCCAAAAGAGATCGGACAACTCAAGTCACTTGATGTGCTTAACCTATTACATAATGTCCTGATTGGTCCAATTCCATCGAAGTTTGCTAAATTACATCAACTTCAATCACTAGATATCTCCTCCAACCAACTTTCCGGACACATACCTCAAGAACTCACCTCTCTCACTTTTCTTTCTGTCCTAAATCTCTCATACAACAATTTAGTTGGAGAAATACCCGAAGTCCATCAGTTCTCAACCTTTCCGAATGATTCTTACTTGGGTAACCTTGGATTATGTGGTAGTCCTTTATCAATGCAGTGTGCAGCAGCAACTTCAAATCTTGGATTTGATAAAGGTTTGCCTTCAAAGTCTTCTATTGACATAATTGGGCTCTCGGTTTCTATTGGATTGGGGTTAGGTGTGGGTTTTGCCTTTGTAATTTGGGCTACGATATCATGGGAGAATGGAAGAAAGTGGTTTAATTTCATTATAGATAGGTTTTACATTCGGCATTTTCACTGATGTATATATGTAAGATCTTTGTAATAATAAATGGGTAAAAATCACTTTGTATTTTCATGAGTATTTGTTTGTCTACTAAATATTTTTTCTTAGACAGAAAGGTCACAAAAGGTATGGTAGGAACTCTTTGTATGATTGTTTGTTAACAAAGGTATCAATGTGTTGAAGTTGGTCTAATGGTACCATATACTGAAGATAACGTTTCTTGAAACAAATTATCTTGGGATTTGGATTGGTATGAATGAAACCTCTAAAGAAAGGTTGGAAAAAAAAATTTTTAATTTTTTTATTTCTGATAAAAGAGCCGGATTGGGGTCATTATTTTTTTAGTCCTTTTGTTGAAATGCTGCTTACTAATCTTTCCCCAAATTTACATGGTTGGGCTCATTATTTTTTTGGCTTGGTGCCTTAAAAGAAAATGACACTGGTCCAAAATGTTCACACAAATGTTCACTCAAATTTACTAATCTCTCCCCAGTCAGTTGCTACTAATTGGAATTGGGAAATCTAAACATAAAATTCAGATGTTAAAAATGTAACAGTTGGCAGATTACGAGCCAGGATGCCTTGTAAAACTAAAACAATGATTAATTCTTCTTTTCCAATTTTAATGAGAATACTATTTATTGCATGAATAAAATCAAGCGCAAGTTATGTGAGAAAACAGTTAGGCATTTGTTTCATGTGAATGTTCTTTCCCTTTTATTATAGAGGACATAAATGTAGACCTCAGGCGGAGCTTGCTATACATATATCTAATTTCATAAATAGCAAGTTTGGAACGTCTGACAATTAATGATTAGGTGCATCATGTGGCCATAGCATTACTATTAAAAATTGCTGGATCTTGATCTCGGCTGATAATTAAAAATGGGGAATGGAACTTGATTTGGACATGGGCCTTTGGGATTGAGAATTATAGAAGAATTTGAAAATGGACCATTGATCTATGGGCTTTCATGCTCTTCAATTTTTAAAAAGAATAAAAAAAGGGTAGGTGAGTAATATGGTATTCTGAAATAATGGACTACTTAAGAAAGAATGACACTAATAAAAATGGCCGAAATTTTTAAAAATACCAAGAAAAAAAAAAAACTAAATAACCATTGAATTTGAGAAATTCGAAATTTGACATGGCCTTAGCTAGGCGCAGCGGATCCATCCTCTGGGGACCTCAACGAGGCGATACAGCCCATAATTGGGGTCCTCTACGAGATGCTGAGGTCCCGGGTCCTCTACGGGGCGCTGAGGTCCCGGGTCCTCTACGGGGCGCTGAGGTCCCGGGTCCTCTATGAGGCACTGAGGTCCCCTGTATTTTTTTTTTTCAAAATGTATTTTTTTTTTTTTTGATTTTGTTGTTGTTTTTAGTTTTAAAAATAGTTGTAATTGTGTTGTTTTTAGTAGGGATGTACCTTCTTCCAGTAGAGGTGCAGCCCCAATACCCACTCTGAATGCAATGTCACAGTACGTCGATACGGTGTTGACATTTATTCCCGGCATCCAGCACCACACTGATCGGGTATCCGACTTTCTCTGGTACTCGAACGAGAAGCACCATATTTTAGAGACTGCTACTAGGTAAGTTTTATATTATTAATAAAATTATAATTTTATTTCTATGAATATATATTTGAATGATCTGACATTTTTTTTTTAATTTAGGGAATAAATGCAGTCACGGTACGCCACAACAAGATGTGGCTCAAGTACCAGCCAGCCTATGCAGGAACATTGCGTGCCATAGGATTGTATTAGCTATCCCAGATGGCCAAGGAGAATGCCGACGAGGGATTGTCGTCTAGGCTCATTGATCGATGGCTTCCGGGACTTTCTTGGCACCTCCACACAGTATCCTCAATCACATCCTGGGGCTCCCTGCGGAGGATCCCATCGTGAGATGTGCATTTTCTTTATTTACGTCAGTTGAGTCTGGACATACAGTAGCATTTGGTTATGCAGTCCAGTAGTCGACCAAGATTGAGGAGATTGAGGAGGTTCATGCAGAGGATGCTGAGACCGCTGACTCAGATGATTCTCTCGACGAGACACCACTCGTAGTGCGGATTCGGGGTTTGAGGATGAAGAAGGCGAGGTAGCCGTTCAGTCCTTCTGACTATTAGGTTGTAGTATTCGTACTTTTTTTACTCTAGTGCTTGTCAGATACTGTGATTTATTATATCAGGATACTTATTTTGTCATATACAATTTATTTATCGTACTATTTCACTTTTTTATTTATTGTTTTTATTATTTATAGTTTTTTTGTTACAGTAATATTTCTTCGTACATATGCAGTTCTCAAATGAATGACATTTCCAACATAATATTTCTTCCGATAAACGTAAATTTTTTTTAAAATAAATGACATAAAAAAACAACACAATTACAACTATTTTGAAAACTAAAAACAACAAAAAAATTCATTCTGAAAAGAAAAAATACAGGGGACCTCAACGCCTCATAGAGGACTCCAATTCTGGGCCGCATCACCTCGTAGAGGTCCCTAGAGGATGGGTCCGCTGCGCCTAACTGAGGCCATGTAAAATTTCAAATTTCTCAAATTCAATGGTTATTTAGTTTTCTTTTCTTTTCTGAGTATGGTATTTTTAAAAATTTCGGTAAAAATGGTTACCGACAATAATAGATAATTAACCAAGGGATTCGGGGAATGATTATATATTTGGATTATATTTTTGTTACTTTAGAAAGAAAACAGTCATTTTTTATTACATATATTGCTTGCTAAAAGAAGGATAAATCGTATGCAATCTTATAAATTTTGTACTCTCATTTTTTATGAAATTTCCATGACGAGGATGTACGGCATTTGTCTATGGCGGCTAAGTGATGACTGCTAATTTGTTACAATTGCGAGGTCGCATTGTTACATTTCTGTTGACATACTTTCATGAGATCAAATTGAATGGTTGTACATAATTTCACTAAATCCGACACACTAATGGTTGTGACGTGATATTGTTCACTGCATCTATTTTTTGTTAACATTTGTTCATCATATCAAATTGAAGTATTGTACATAATTTGATTGGATCTGACCCACTAATGGTTGCTACGTGACATTATTCACTATATATATATCTTTTATATTGGTATTTGTTCACTGTATCAAATTGATGGATTGTGAATAATTTAATTGGATCGACCCACAAATTGTTACGACGTGATATTGATCACTATATCTTTTATATTTGTCTATTGATATTTCTTCAGTATCAAACTGAAAGGTTGTACATAATTTAATTGGATCCAACCCACCAATGGTTCCAATGTGGTACTGCTCACTGTATGTGTTTTTTTTTTTTTTCTATTGGTATTTGTTCACAATTAAAGGGATGTACGTAATTTAATTGGATATAACCACAAAAGATTGTGATGTGGTAATGTTTAGTGTATCTTTTATTTTTTTCTATAGGCATTTGTTCATTATATCAAATTGAAGGATTGTATACAATTTAATTGGATCTGATCACCCACTAAGTGTTGGGATGTGGCATTGTTAATTGTATCTTTTATTTTCATTAATTGAGAGTTTTTCATTCAATCAAATTGAAGGGTTGTACAAAATTTAATTGGATCCGACCAACTAATGATTATGACGTGGCATTGTCACCTTAACCAATTGAATGGTTGTAAATAATTTTAGTAGACAGGACCCACTAATGGTTATGACGTGGCATTGTTCGGTGTTTCTATTGACATTTGTTCACCGTATCAAATTAATGGATTGTACATAATTTTATTGGATCCAACCCATAATTGTTGTTACGTGACATTGTTCATTGTTTGTTTCATTCTATTGATATTTTTTTACCATATCAAATTACAGATTTGAACTTAATTTAGTTTGATCTGACCCACTAATATGGCTGTTATCTGACATTGTTTACTATATCTTTTCTATATTGATATTTGTTCACATAAGTGTTGTAACAAATTTGATTATATCCAATCCACTAATTTGATTATATTCAATAGTTGCGACATGGCATTGTTTATGGCATCTTTTTATTCTATTCACATTTGTTCCGTGTATAAATTTGAAAATTGTACATAACTTAATTAATTGTATGCGACCTACTAATAATTGTTGTGGCATTATTCACTGTATTTTTTTTATTGACATCGGTTTACTGTATCAAAATGTAGGTTTGTATAAAATTTATTTGCATCCAACTCACCGTGACGTTGTTCAATGTATTTTTTTTACTTTTATATTTTATATTGGATCACTGTATCAAGTTGAAGGTACCAATTAATTAGGGAGAGAAAAAATCTTTGAATATGGATACAATATTAATTATATCCGATCCACTAATTGCTGCAACCTGTCATTAATAATTTTATCTTTATTTGTTTTTATTCTTGACATTTGTTCTATGTATCAAATTAAAGTAAAACCGGGGCGCGAATTTGATCCAAAAAAATCTACTTAACAAAATTGGTTCTTGGGGCATGAATTCCAAAAAAATAAAACCAGGGCGCGAATTTGATTATTAGAGGCACAAATTAAAAAAAAAAGTAAAACTAGGCCCATAGATTGGTTGTGCAGCCTGAATATTTATATAATTCCTCCAAAACGAAAGTGTTTTGATTTTTTTTTATTATGCTATTAATAAAAATTTCGGCAATATTTATTTCCAACAGCCTTCTCACATAGGTTGTTCTCTCTAGAGACTAAATTTTGTAAACTGTAGTGTATTGTTATGTAAACAGGCTAAATAAAGACTTTAACACACAACAATGCTCGGCAAAAGTTCTCTGATCCAAACAAATGCATAAACTATATATACAACGCGGAGCAGCTTACACAAATGAATACCAACTTTAGTTCTACCCACTACACTATTTGCTACATAATTTTTTCAGTGGAAAATCTTAATATTTGGTATAAATTCAACAGGAAATCATTTCTTTTAGTGAGTCGATTGGCACACATGTAGTTAAAATTTGACTTCAAGACAATTTTCACACCCGTTCATTTATTTTTTTAAATTTAATGGCAGATACACAACTGTTCATTTCAAAATGATGTTATAAGAAATTTTGCATGTGAATTTAGAGAGAGAATAGATAAGTTTAGTGTGATCTATCATGCAAATGTTACTTGCTTTTTTACTTATATATCTTATCAATATCTGTGAATGAATCAAATTATGATTTATTATTTATGTTAAAAGAGTTACAAAAAAGTTGGCAAATATTTTTTTTTTCTTTTTTAATATAACATTTGACAGAAAATAACAAGTATCTAATAATAATATTTGTTCATTTTAATGCATCATTTAATGAGGAGTTTGGCTAATATAACATCAGTGTTATTTTAGCCTATATAACACCAACTCTAAAACCTATCAAATCGACTTCGAGCGACTAATCCAAACCGTTCAAACCGATTTACATTATGAGTGATGCGTTTACATACAATTTTTTTTATATTTTCGAGTTATTTTTGTATCAAATCAAGCGGTAAAAATATTATAAAATGAATGTATTAAAATTAACTTAAAAACTCACACATTTGACCACTTGACTTAATACTAAATAAATTCGAAAAATTATAAATTTTGCATGTAAATGCACAACTAATGAAGTAGATCGGTTTGAACGGTTTGGATTCACTGTTTGAAGTCGATTTGATAGGTTTTAGAGTTGGTGTTATATAGGCTAAAATGACACTGATGTTATATTAGCCAAACTCTTTAATGAGAGATCAGAGAAAATCAATATTGTTAACAAGAAAATAAATATATTATAAAAATATAAATATTTGGTGAAATAACATATTTAAAGAAAATAATATTGACTTTTTTTGTTTAATAGAATATTGGAAAGCAAAATTGACTTTTTTTGCTTAATTATTTAGAATATTGATAAACAATCCGGAAAATGTTTTATCAATTATTCTCAATAATAAATTAGCATTATATATTAATTTGTTGAAATTTTAATTCTTAATAATAAATTAAATTTAGAAAAACTCACCGATGGAAATTCCGTGTAAAAATACTCTATCATGTTGCGTACAAATTTTACTAGACCAAGAAAATCTGTATTTATTTATAATCCTCCAAATGATAGTAGTATTGATTTTCTTATTAATTATTTATTTTCACTTAAAGTATCCTCCTAATGTATTTATTTTGTTCAACGTATTGTACAGCTAAATATATAAGAGCACACTTTGTTGGGCTAACCATAAAACAATATGCTCAATAACTAGCATAAATTGATTTTTTTTTGTTTTTTTAATGATTTCAAGTTATGGATTTATTTTAGTGAGATTATCTTACATTTGTGTTGTTAAAATTTAATTTTAAGATAATTTCTACAAGTCATCATTTGAAATTGACGTCAAAATGTTTTTTGCATGTGGAGTTAGAGAGAGAAATAAGTTTAGTACAGGGTGTTTTTCGCTTGAATTCTGTGAATGAAATTAATTATATATAGTTCAGAATCTTACTAAAAATAGTTAAAAAGATATAGACAAATACATATATTTTTTATTTTTTAATATAGACATTGATAGGAAATAAACAATTGTCCAGTAATAATATTTTTCATTTCAATAAATATTCTAATGTGAAATCAGATGAAATCAATTAAAACACGCTGTAAAGAATAATAGTATTTTGAAATATCTTTTTCTTAACATAGATTTTTTATGCCGTATTATTTCTTCGAACTTTACAGGATTTTAGGCGCTCGTTGTTTATGTACATATCTACAAACAAAATAAAAAATAATGAGTATTTTTAACTTAAATAGATAAATTGATTACAATAACTAATCAAATTTTTCTACAATTGTCTCTTCAAAACCTTAGTTTTTCCAAAACGATATTGTATCCTTTGGTACATTAAAGTTTTTTATACTTTGTGGTGAGACGGTTTATCAGGCTTTCTCTCGAAAGTTGACATCGAAATTTTTTATTCAAGTCTTTATTTGAAGTTTAGTTACGTTAAAGAGAGAAACAAGAGTTTAATATGATCTATCATTTAATTTTTTTTTATTAAAATATTTATTCAATTTCATTTGTCAAACTATTATGATTAATTATATATTTGAAAAAATATAAAATATATATATATTAGAAAATAATTCTATTTTTTATTTTACTGTAAAATTGACAAAAAAACATGTATCTAATAATAATATTTTGTGAAGTTAATGAATCTTTTAATAAGAGACAAAATAATATCAATTTACTGATGTTGTAAAGTGTAATACTATATTGAAACACATATTGTTCTCAACATGGTCTCTTATGTGCCATATTTATTCTTCAATGTTTAAAAAAAATAAAAAATTATTATGTGGGGTCATAGTATAATTAACTTGCACCAGTTCTATCAAATCAAACAACTAACCAATAATACTTAACAACTAACAATTAACAACTAATAATTAACTTTTCGGTTGTTGACCTGCGAACATTTGGCAGCCACTAATTTCCTGTCATACCTCTCTGACCTGAGAACTCCTCAATTCTGTCCGGACATTGAAATCAATGTTTAATTATTGCATAACTGATTATTCAAAATGGCAATTAATACGTAAATTAATTATTGCATCCGGTTGATTAGTGAAGTCTTTTCTCAATTCTGTCCTCATATAATTTTTATCCAATTTTAACTACTCTTAACAAGTTTTCCTATCTCCTATTCTCTATCAAAGTCAATACTAAATTCCCTTCCACTTTTTTTGACCCGTTACTTATTATATATGTTTAAAAATTCTATATTGTTGACCCGTTACATATCTTGTTGGTATTTTTTATTTTTTTGTGCCTATGAACATGTTTCTTGTCATTTTGATTTGGACTTCACTTTTTCAAAAGAAGAAAAAAGGTAAAATGAAAGAGCAACAAATATATACATTATTTTAACAAAAAAAAAAGTCCTAATTTGTCCTGGAAAATTCATAGAGCCGTACAGTTTTCAATCAACAAAAACATGAAAATCAAGAATTTGGTTGAACGATTTTCATGAAACCAGATCCTCAATTGTACTTCTCTGAAGTGAACATGGATAGCTTTACGTGTGTACTTCGAATGTACGTGTCTTATTGTGACAATTAGCTAGAACGATTCTCCCTTGAGATGATTCTTTGGAAAAGAGTTTTCAATTTCTGATCCCTATTTTATTATTTATTATCTTATAGGGATTTTATAATTTAGTTAATGTTGTTTCATTAATTTTGTTCTTTGTCCTCACAAACCTTATCTACCTTGACTTATCAACTTACTTCCCCAGTACCAATCTCTTGTGTTTTCATGACCAAGAACCTTACTCTTGTATTTTCATTAATTTTGCTAAGGCCTAAAAACATTCCTCAGCAACCTCAACAAGCTTCAAATTCTTGACTTGGATGGGGTTGACATTTCAATAGATTTGAATGGGGCAATGTTATTTTACAAGTCGGTTCAACTCTACGGAATCTATACTTGGTAAATTGTGGATTAGGAGGAAATTTTCCAAATGAATTATTCCACGTGACAAATGCAACATAACTTGAATTGCCAGATACAAACCTTACAAGACTCGAAGAATTCTACTTAGTGTCAATCTGTTTGATCATGTCTTTCTTTTCTGTGAGACAAAATAAGTTAAAAATAAACCTGATCTAACTTGAAATCTCTACAATAGCGTATATACATACAATTAAAAAGTTCAAATAAAAAATCGTAGTATTGCTGAATATTGTCATGTGGTAAACAAAGCCATCGTTTTTCTGTGGCAACAATAATCTTAATTACGAACGTGAAGCAATACCTACTAAATGATTGATCGGACGGTTCAAATCCAATATGATCTATTATGTAAATTTTACTTAATTTTTTATTTAAATATCTCTTCACTTTCCTGAATGAAACTAATTATCTACGTGGAAGGAAAGAGCTTAAGAGATACCGACAAAAACTTGTATTTGTATATTTTATCATAAATAAACAAACATCTACTAATAATATTTTGTTATTTTAATGAATTGTTTAGAAGATATGTTAACTAATTGAGATTATTGTCTAATTGTGGCAGAGGTGGAGGAAAAGCTCCTTAATTCTTTGTGACAAGCAGCTGTTGGTATTCAATGTTTGCACGGTAAAGGATCACTATGTATTTTCTAAAAATTCAGTATAAATTCAACAGGAAATCTTTGAATCATACTCTTTTTGTGGCATAAATTGTTCCCGTTCATACGTACAAATACATATTAAATGCATGAAAATTTCCTAAAATAAAGTGATCAATTATTTAAAATAGTCACACGTTTTTCTCTAAAATGGATCTTCATTAATATATTATTGTGAAAGTGTTTTTTTATTTATTTTGTAATAATTTAAATTATTGATTTCTTTTGGTGAGGCAATGTAACACTCTTGTAGTAAAATTACTTTGATTTGAAAACAATTTTTAGCAGTGTTCATGTAAAATGGATGTTATAAGAAATTTTGCATGTGGACTAAGAGAGAGAAGAGATACGTTTAGTGTGATCTATCATGCAAATGTTACTTATTTTTCATTTATATATCTCTTTAATTCCAGTGAATTATGATTTATTAAATATGTGAAAAGAGTTAAGAAAATATTGGCAAATACTTTGTAGTTTTCTCTTTTAATATAACATTTGAAAAAAAAAATCAAATAATAATATTTTCTCATTTTAATTAATCATTTAATGATAGATCAGAGAAAATCAATTAAAATGTTAACAAGTAAATAAAGATATTAGAAAAAAAAAATCAACGAAAATGTTAACAAGTAAATAAACATATTAGCTTCATTTAGAATATTGATAACAAATCTTGTAATTGTTTTATCAATAATTAATAACAAGGCGCTGAGCACGATTGGTTTGTTATAAAATATTTCTCACAAAAATACTACGAACTTCTCAAATCAATTAGACATGCAAATATCTTGTACCTAATTAGTTACGACTTGGAGGATAAATATGTAATTACCGAGAAAGTAAGTGCAATGTTGACATTTTGAAAATATGTAATTAGGAATTTTTGTATTCTTGTTTATTTCATTACTTTTGTATTTATATTTTGTTATCTTTATAGCAACTCTGAAAAATCGTTGTTCAAATCCATTAATCATAAGAAAATTCATGGAGTGCAAGTATCAACTGTTGCATATGGGATGGCATCACATGCGATGAGAAAACCAGTATGGTGACTGCACTTAACCTTAATGACCAGTCCATCTCGGGTGACCTCAACCCAGCTTTGTTCAATCTCAGCTCTCTTCGATACCTCAACCTTGCTGGGAACCTATTCGACAATGTTGTCCTTCCATAAACCTCGTTTGAGCAACTTGCTAATTTAACCCATCTCGACTTATCAAATTCTGGTTTTGCCGGTCAAGTTCCAATTGACATTTCTGCCCTCACAAACCTTATCTCACTTGACTTATCACACAATGACTTTTATCTTCATAACACAAGCCTAAAAACATTCCTTGGCAACCTCACCAAGCTCCAAGTTCTTCCCTTGGATAAGGTTGACATTTCACTCGAGGGATCCGAGTGGGGCAAAGCAATTTTTCAAGTGTGCCCATCTCTTCAGGAGCTATCCATGAGAGAGTGCGGATTAAGTGGAAATTTCCCAAATGAAATATTCCACCTTACAAATCTGACAGAACTTGATTTTACATTCAACCCAATGTCGTCAAGGCAACTGCCAGAATTCACGAAGCAAAGCTTTTTGCAATACCTGTTTCTTGGATATACAATTTTCACTGGTCCATTACAAGATTCAATTGGAAATCTTCAATATTTATCGATATTGCAACTTCCCTACTGCACCTTCTATGGAGAAGTTCCACCTTCACTAGGAAACCTTACAAGACTCAAATTTTTGGACTTACAGTCAAACTGATTGACAGGTACGATACCCATGGCTTTGTTCTGTCTCCCAGTTTTGGAATATCTTCATCTATCAAAAAACCAATTGTCAGGAAATCTACCTGATTTATCAAATGGATCATCAATTTTGAAAATTATTTATCTTGTAGACAACAATCTTCAAGGTGTTAGTTTGTAATAATCTAGAAGTCAATAATACGATAATTTATCATAAAGCTTTGTTCATGAATTGGATGATTAATATCATTTTGTTGCCTTGAGTATTATTGCATTTATGGATCATTTCGAGTTCATGACTGAAATTGTGAAACTCCATAATATAGATGATATATACTCTTAATCTTAAAAGGTCACTGACCAAGGTAATTAGCAGGAACACTAATTACCGCTATAAGGTTAGTATGTGGATTAAAAGATGGTTAAGTTTTACAAACCACCTGACACGAGATGTCATTTTAATCACATAGATATATGTTCCAGGAACATGATATTTGACAGACCCCGAATGAAACATTATACGGAATTGTGTTCATGTCATTAATGTTTTCATTCAGTGTTAAGTTCTAAAGTATGAGGTATTCATCTTTCCTACTAAGAAATGTACATGTGTGATTGTTATCAAACGCTGTCGGTAAAATGCAGTTATAACGGTAGCTCTTCGGTATACATGGCTTAGCTGAGGTAGTGATGGTTTACCAAAAGTACTATTGTCACTCGTATCTCTATACGAGCTATAGCATCACTGGGCCCCTTGATAGAGTAAGATTATCAGCGCGCGGTATGATTACAAGAGTAATCATATTTGATAATCTGCTCAAGATCAAGAAAAGATTAAGTTTACAAGGATGACACACATCTACCTTGAAACTAATCTGATAGCTATGAGACAGAAGAACAGACACAAGTAAATTGTTTACTGGATCGTGATATTGTACAGTACAGCATCATCTGTGTAATTGGATGGTCATGATGTGTTGCCAGATGCCGCTCATGATTATAGAAGTTAAAACAGTTTTAACTCTATTTACCAACATAACACAGATCCTATTGGGTCACACCATATAGGAGTTAATCGGAGAATCTTATTGTGATTGATTATAAATTGGTTATGATCAATAGTAAGATGGTTATAATTAATTATACGTGTTATAATTAAATTATAAATGTTATGTAAAAATAACAAGCAAAAACATTGGTTAATTTATAAACGTGTATGACACGTTGTATAAAAGTTAACCGGTTAATTTATAAATGTGCATGACACGTTGTATAAATTACCGAAACAACAACCGCAAGAAAAATATATATAATTGTTCAGAATAATTATATGAATATTATTTGTGTTCGGGGCGAGGACATTCGAGTCTTTTCAGATTCGTCCTTATCCGCATGACATGTTATCGATCCTATCCAGATGACACGTCATCGATACCGAAACAAACAACTGCAGAAAAAATATATATAATTGTTCAGAATAATTATATGAACATTATTTGTGTTCGGGCCGAGGGCATTCGGGTCTTGTCAGATTCGTGCTTATCCGCATGACGTGTCATCGATCCTATCCAGATGACACGTCATCGATCTTATCCACATGTCATCCTTATCCATTCAATGGCATATCTTGTAAATATGCATATGTTGAGGGGTATTTCGGTCTTTTGCGAACCTCCTCAAAAGCCTATAAATAGAGGGGTGCATGTAGAGAGAAAAATCACTAATTCACTTGTATCGTTTCGTGCAGAATCGAATCGGTATTTTCTCTCTTTCTCGGTTTCTCTCCCAAATAGTGTTTCGGTTGAGAAAAGAAAGTTATACGTAGTTGACGTATAATCTTGCGGGTTGTTGTGGAGTATATTTACGGGATTGATGAATAGTGTTTTACCGAATTTCGCGGTATGTCAGTTTTGCTCATTTGATGAAACTGAGCAACCGAAAATTCGTGTTTACGGGTTTTTGTCTTTTTCCCGTGAATAGTGTTTTTGCAGAATTCCGCGGTTTACGGTATTTCTGGCAGAAGAAATAAACCGCTCTCTGGTTAGTCCTGGTGGATAACCGATAGAGGCATCAGACGTCTGATGCTCCGAGACGAGTCTATTCCTTCCGTGATGTAGCTCTACACGCTCGGTCTGCATTCCAACTGTGATTTGGAAACAAGGTATAAATATGTTATATTAATCTATTTAATTGGTAAGTAGATTAAAGTTTTAGAAATCAATCATGGAGTATATCTGTAAAAGGATTAAATTGGGTTTTGATGCCAAAGGAATACTGAAGGTGGACCACCTTGGAAAGTTTCCTGACATACCCCGTTTAATCCTAAGCTTAAGTTGGCCGTAGAAATTTTTGTTCTACGGTCATTCCGCACCTTAAGCCTAAACGAGTTTTGGTTACCGCGAAACCCCAAAAGTGGTATCCGAAACCCAGCACAAGGACAGTTGTCAATTTCCAGATTCATCAAGCCCAATAAGAAGCTTGAACATTTGGATCTCTCAAAAAACAAGTTGTCAACTATAGAAGGCAAAAAGTCAAAAACCATAACAAGTCACTCTGTGCTTCATTTCCCCAACTAAAATATCTTGGGCTGGCATCATGCAATTTAATAGATTTCCCTATTGTTTTGTTTTACCAAACAAATATTTATTCCTTAGACCTCTCAAATAATAGCCTCATGGGAGAGATTCCCCTTTCCATTTGCAATTTGACATTGCCAACAGCACTTGATCTTTCATATAACAATTTAACTGATACAGTTCCACCTTGCCTTCTCAATCATGCTGAATTGGAAGTGCTTAACTTGGAAAGTAACAAATTAAGTGGGCCATTACCACGAAATATCAGTCAAGCATGTGCCTTAAAACAATAAATTTGAATGGAAATGTAATAAATGGAAGTTTGCCCAAATTACTAAAGTATTGTAATGCTCTTGAGATCTTAGGCGTGGGAGACAACCAGATAGTGAACAGATTTCCCTATTGGCTGGCAAATTTTAAAATTTTGAGAATTCTTGTCTTAAGATCGGATATTTTTTTATGGAAAAATTTCAGACAAGGAAATGATTCCATTTTTCCCATGCTAAAAGTTCTGGACCTTTCTTCAAATCATTTCAGTGGTGCATTGCCAAAAAAAATTATTGTGAGTCTGAAGGCTATGATGGATGTATCAAATACAGGTTTGTTTTCATATTTTAGCATGATGAATGTAAGTTACACTGCGAATGTAGTTTCAGTTGCATACAATGGGCAAAGTTTTGATCTGATAGACAACCTTGGCATATTCAGCTACATTGATTTGTCGAATAATGAATTTTGGGGCGCAATACCCAAAGAGATCGGGCAACTCAAGTCACTTAATGTGCTTAACCTTTCACATAATGCTTTGACTGGTTCAATTTCACTTGAATTTGCTAATTTACAACAACTTCAATCATTGGATCTCTCCTCCAACCAGCTTTCCGGATACATACCTCAAGAACTCACCTCTCTAACTTTTCTTTCTAAACTAAATCTCTCATACAACAATGTAGTTGGAGAAATACCAGAAGCCCATCAGTTCTCAACCTTTTCAAATGCTTCTTACTTGGGTAACCTCGAATTGTGTGGTAGTCCTTTATCCATGCAATGTTCAGCAGCTCCTTCCACTAGTGGAAAATATGGAATCAGGATCGGTTATATACACATATCAGGATCGGTTATATACACATACTATCAGGATCGGTTTTATATTTTTTAAAGAACTAATCCAAATACGTACTATCAAGATCGGTTATTGAATAAAAACCGATCCTGATACGTACTATCAAGATCGGTTTTTATATAAAACCGATCCTGATAGTTTTTTTGAATTTTTTTGTTTGTTAAAAATTACATATCAAGATCGGTTATTGAATAAAAACCGATCCAGATACGTACTATCAAGATCGGTTTTTATATAAAACCGATCCTGATAGTTTTTTCAAATTTTTTTTTAATTAAAAATTACATATCTAGATCGGTTTTTGAATAAAAACCGATCCAGATGTTTGGTTGAATGTAAAAAATAAATTTTAATTATTTGACCAGCTTCCATTTATATATATATATATGCTGGCCCAATTAATATGCTACCGATTACAAATCACAGATTGATAAATATATATGCATACAAATCACAAATAGATATCAAACACATCCTACGTATCACAAATCACAAATAAATATATATGCATACAAATCACATATTATAACAAGAAATTTAAATCCAAAAAAAATTTAATTAACAAACATACAAGTGACTAATCGAGCTATTTCTTCAATTAACACACATTTATGCAATTAATGTAAAGCACAACAATAAAAAAAAACAATAATTACCTCTTTTGCAATCACATCACTTGAGATTATAAAAGACCCGACAAACAAAAACAAAGGTAACAATTAGATGGAAAAATATTTTACAATAAAAAATACAAAAAAAATGTGTTTTTAAAAGTATAATAATGAGAAAATTAGATAAAGCTAATACCATGATAGTTGATTGGCCGGATGATTAAGTAACTTGAGCGAGATATCCTCAAGACTGTAAAATAATATACAAACACCATTAATTAATTTTTGAAACAATAAAAAAAATTAAAAACTGACACAATTGAGAGGCTCGGCTTTGAGAGAGAGACGGAGAGAAAGAGAGAGAGAGAGACACGGAGGAGAGGGAGGGACGGAGAAAGAGAGAGAGAGACAAAGAGTACTGTGGATTTGAGAGGGAGATACAGAGACAGAGAGAGACGCTAAGTTGAAAATGAGAGGCGCGAAATGAAAATAAGAAGAACCCTAAGCAGATTATATAGGGAGTTATCATTAGGATCGGTTGTTTATAAAAAAACCAATCCTGATACTTTTTTTTTGCACCAACTTTGAAAAAAATAGTATCAAGATCGGTTTTTTATAAAAAACCGATCCTAATAGTATCAGGATCGGTTTTTTATAAAAACCGATTTTGATACTATTTTTTTTTCAAAGTTAGTTCTGCAAAAAAAAAAAAAAAAAAAAAATTATCAGGGTCGATTTTTTATAAAAAACCGACCCTGATAATTTTTTTTATTTTTTATTAAGCAGAACCAACTTTGAAAACAAAGTTTTGTGTGAGCTATATTTATTCAATGGCATGTAAAGTAAGGTGAAAATTATAACTTTTTTCAATATATCTTTGAATAAAATCTTCTTTTAAAATTAACCACTCCAATCATTAAAATTCAATTCCAAATCATTTTTTTTCGACTCTATTCTATTAAAAGGGAATTTAACTCTTGCTATATCTTGTTTCCCATCATACCCTAACTAAGCATCACCAAACTACTGACTGTACTTTTTTGGGAGTTGGTGTGCAATTTTGGTGTTCACTTATCTAACATAGCACAAACTTGTAAACGGATAAGATACTGTTAAACTCATTTTGTTTGAGTATAATTTTCTTTTTCCAACTATTGGTTTTGTATTTAAACTCACTAGTCCAGGCCATTCATAGAAAAATCAAACCTTCTCTGTACAACACCGACTAATTGCAAATGCTTTTTCCATCATAGGCCAATTTTGTCATATGTGTAAATAGAACTGGTTGATAAAATGATACTTAGCACATGTATAGTTCAAAAACTTTACTTCCATCTGCACTTGTTCCACCTTAAAGGTCTCACCATACTATTTTTTTCAAAGTTGGTTCCAAAAAAAAAAAAAAAAGTATCAAGATCGGTTTTTTATAAAAAACTGATCCTGATACTATTTTTTTTCAAAGTTGGTTCTGCAAAAAAAAAAAAAATTATCAGGGTCGATTTTTTATAAAAAACGGATCCTAATAGTATCAAGATCGGTTTTTTACAAAAAACCGACCCTGATAATTTTTTTTTTTTTTTAGCAGAACCAACTTTGAAAAAAAAATAGTATTAGGATCAGTTTTTTATAAAAACCGATCCTAATACTATTTTTTTCAAAGTTGGTTCTGCCAAAAAAAAAAATAGTATATATGAGAAAAATCACTGAGGTAAACCCCACTCATATTGATGGTCTAGCAACCATCAAACGGCTACTATTTATTTTCTTTTCTGTTGGTAATGCATGTACACAGATAAATATTAAGAAAAATGTGAAAAATATAAAAATTATTTATTTGTGTTTGTATGGCCAAATCAACTCTACCATGATCAATTTTGTACAATTTTATTATTATTAATGGCATCAAATTGTTAAATGGAATGCAGACCGTTCATTTTTGCATGATCATCCGACGGTGGGTCTGTAATTAAATAACATGTAATAATTTTTAAAATGATCAAGATATAACATGGAACATTAATAACGTAAAAGTGCCGAAGACCCGACAACTGTAAGTCTTGATCCAACGTAAACTATTTACGACCGTACGATGTTGCTATATTGTTTTACTTTGATGAACTAGTAAATGAATCCCGAATTGTATCAAATTTTATAATGGTGAAATTAATATGGCATTCTTTCATTTTAACGGTTCCGATCGACCAAATGCTGATGTTCGTATCCGTTCCTTCACAACCCCACACAACAAGGGTTCAAGTCCTATGTATATTATTATATGGCACAAGTCATTGATGCATCATGCATGATTGTATAAAAAAATTCAATAGTCAAAATGACTTCAAAATTGAATATCAATGTCAAATAATTAATTATATTATCACATAAATTTTAATAATATAAATTACATTAATTTTCATAAAAAAAAATTAATGTAACAACTGATTGGTTCTGCAAAAAAAAAAAGAATATAGACTACATACAGCGCACCACACAAACTTGGTTCCGCAAAAAAAAAAAAATAGTATTAGGATTGGTTATTTGAAACAACTGATTCTAATACTATTTTTTTTCAAAGTTGGTTATGAAAAAAAAAAAATTATATCAGGATCGGTTTTTTATAAAAAACCGATCCTGATACTATTTTTTTTTTCAAACTCTGAAAAAAAATTATCTTTCTAATTTCTTAAAAAATATGTATTATTATCAGGATCAGTTTTATTAAAAACAGATCCTGATAGTATCAGGATTGGTTCTAACCAATAACCGATCCTAATAGTTCAAACTATTAGGATCAGTTTTTGGTTAGAACCAATCCTGATACTATCAGGATCGGTTTGTAATAAAAACTGATCCAAATGATTGAACTACTAGGATCGGTTTTCTTTAAAAACAGATTATCAGGATCAGTTCCCACAAAAAACCGATCCTAATAGTAATAAATTAGGATCAGTTGTGACTAAAAACCGATCTGAATAGTTTTTAGGATCGGTTTTTTTAAATAAACCGATCCAGATACTTATTAGGATCGGGTGTCCCATATAACCGATCCAGATAGGCCGATCCTGATTCCAGTTTTTCCACTAGTGTTCAAATAATGTGTTCAATAAAGGTTTGCCTTCAAAGTCTTCTACTGATATAATTGGGCTCTCTATTTCTATTGGATTGGGGTTAGGCGTGGGGTTTTCCTTTGCAATTTGGTCTACGATATCATGGGAGAACGGAAGAAAATGGTTTAATTTCATTATAGATAGGTTTTACTTTCGATATTTTCATTGATGAAATATCTTTGTACTAATAAATTGGTATGAATCACTATGTATTTTCTTGTTTGTCTATCATATATTGAAGATAACATGGAAATAAAATAAAAAAGTGAGTATTACGATCTAGAATTCCTAATATTGAAATACAGCAATATTTGGTTTGATTGGTGTAAGATAGAGCCATTTTGTCTAAATAAGATTCAATTGCGTAAAGGAAATTGTGAGCTACTGCTGATGAGATGAAATATATTTTTCTCTGAAGAGAACTATTTGGAAAATTGGAACGGATTGTTAATCTTGAATTCTCATTTCTGTAAATATATGTTTTATCAATTAACTTGCACTGTTGAGGTGATATTGACCTATATATTGAGCCATATCTACAATGTATGAATACTTGTTAATTAATTGAATGACTGACCAAATCTCTTTTTTCATATGTTCTGTGTTTGAATATTTCAAGTGTTCGAGTGTGATTCTTGCTGTGAATTGAATGGAAAAACTTGTTTAACATTTAAGTATTGGTGGAGTTTTTTTTTTTTTTATACCTATGTTTCTCTCTCTTGCCCTCTTTGCTTGTTTGTACTGACTTGGGTTGGGATTTAGATTAAAGCCCTAACAACAACACCTGTTAGTAATTAAAAAACACACTGTACCAGTGCATTATTTCCTCTATAGGATTATTGGTACTGTTGCTTGATGCAGTTCTGACACTGGTACCACTTCTCGTTACTGGTATGGTTCTCAGGGGCCTATTTTAAAAGTTTCACAATTTTTGAGGGTGGACAAGCAAATTTTTGTGATTTCTGTATTAACCCCTTGTCATAGGAACTAATTGTAAAAATGGCTGGATCTTTATCTCGGCTGATAATTAAAAATGGGAAATGGAACTTGATTTGTACATGGGCCTTTGGGCTTGACAATTATAGAATAATTTAAAAATGGACCATTCATCCATGGGCTTTCATGCTCTTGAATGTTTAAAAAGTGAAAAAAGGTAGCTCAGTAATATGGTATTATTAAATAGGGAAAATTTTAGTGTACCATCTAAATTTTTGAAATATCCAGTTTTTCATAAAAACACCATAATATCTAATATCCTCATACAAATTTAGCATTCTTTCTTCTATCCCTATTTAACTATTTAATATTTTACTTGATTATTTTAAAAATTAAATTGACCAATATGCCCTCATCTTCTTCCCTTCTTCCTTAAAATCCATCTTTCTCCTTCTCACCAACTCTCTCCTACATATTTTCGTGCATCAAATATTGTGGTACCACACTAGATCAACAGAGGATCTTTTGCAGATAAGCATTCGCATTCCCCATTTCTTAAAGAGGAAATAATTCTTTAAGCAGTTGTGGTTATGCTAGATCAAATGGGTTAGAAGTGTGACCTTTTTAATAAATTAAATTTGAACAAAATAAAAGTGAGAACCTTTCAGTCTTTAATTAAATGTTATTTTACAAATCCGACAGTATAAATCATTGTTCGACCGGGTGGGTGGCTGCATAGATGATTCTTATTTACATCTTCAACATTGAAAATTTGGAAAAATAACCTGCATTTAATCATACCATCAAATCTTTGCAGAGGGTTTATGCATAACACATATCAAATGGAACAGCATCGTAAAATTGGCTTTCAATTGAACATCTAGGGGCCACTAAGCTGGTAATTAGTTGTTTACTGACCTCTCAATGGCATGCACATACCCACAACGAAAGAAACCATGAAAATAAACATGCACATGTAAACTTAGATAAGAAGTACAAAGAAGAGGCAGTTAAACATGAATAAAAAGTAGTAAACTATTTTTTCCCCTCACATAAAAAGTAATCTATGTTTTGTCATTCTATTGATCGGACTATATCAGAATTCAAAACCAATTTACTATTTCATTTTTTCTGAAAATAGATTAACCTAGTAGCTTGCATGAACCAATCAAACGAAATATGAACAATATTGAAACATCTCGTTAATCTGGACTGTTAAATTGATTTGATTTGAAGGTCCCTTATTTTTATGTGTGGTAATAAGGAGAACGTGTAAATGAAAATTGGCAGAGAGATAAGGGAGAAAGAGAAGGGTATATTGGTCAAACAAAAAATTTATTTATGATGCCGGATTACAGTATAAACTTGTACCTGTTCTATCAAAATAAATAAATAGTAACAAGTAATATTTTTTCCATGCCTGCAATAAAGTGCTTATAATTTCTTTTAATTTTTATTTCCTTCAAAGATTTGGCAGCCACTAATTTCCTTTCGAGCACGTTCAATTAATTTTTTCGTTGTTGACCTGTGAAGATTTGGCAGCCACTAATTCTGTCGGCATATTGAAATCACTCTTAATTATTGCATCGATGATTATTAAAAATTGCAATAAATACATCAGTTTCATTATTGCATTCCCCTGATTAGTCAAGTCTTTCCTCGATTCTGTCATATATTTTGTATCCAGTTACAAATACAATCACTCTTAATCAGTTCTCTTATCTCTTAAACTTCTCTGTCATGGCCCTTACTAAATTCCCTTTCATTTCTTTTTCACAATAGATTGTTGACCGTTACTTATTCTATATATTCAAATAATTTTATATCCACATATCTTCTTGGTATATTATTTTTTTGTTCCTATGAACATTATTTTTCTTTTCATTTTTCATCTTATACTACTTATAATTAAAAGTGAAAATAAATTTAAATTTATTCCTTAATCTTCATGCTTTTGTTGATTGTAAACCAGTCAGGTGGATTTGGACTTCACTTTTCTAAAATAAGAATAAAGGTAAAAAGAAAGAATAACAAATATATTTCATTTTATATTAAAAAAAAAAGTACCAACTGATTAGCAATTTGTTGGGTGCAGCGAAGTATCTAACAAAAGTTCAATTAATTTTGCTCTTTGTAACTTGAGACAATTCCCCTCTCAATCAGTCATAGTATTTGCCTGTCACCTTTGCCCTAGCTTACAGGTTAATATTCCAAGGTCAAGTCTTTCCTCTGTTCTATTAATTTTGGTTGTCCTTAATTATTATTTTTTAAATCGTTATATTATGCATGGTGTTATATATATGGATACTTAACATTTTCATCAAGAACCTATCATAATTGCCTTGCTTGCTCTTGCTCTCCAACAATGGCACTTCTTGCACTTCTTTCCCTTTCACAACTTTTGTTCTTCTTCACAACCAAAAACATTGCGCTAATACAAGCTCAATGCCTTCCGGACCAATGTCATGCCTTAATTGAACTCAAACAAGGTTTCAACACCACTGAACTCATTTCATGGAATGTAAGTACCGACTGTTGCATATGGGATGGCATCACATGTGATGAACAAACCGGTATAGTAACTTGCACTCAACCTTAATCTTAAGTTCTTATCGGATGAACTCACCCCGGCTTAATTTGTTCAATATCAGCTCTCTTTGCTACCTAAACCTTGCTAACAACATGTTTGAAAATTTAAACTTGCTTTCAGGTATGGTGACTGCTGTCCACCTTGCTTTCAGGTCTATCTCAGGTGAACTCAACCCGGCTTTGTTCAATCTCAGCTCTCTTCAGTACCTCGACCTTTCTAACAACTACTATAATATTACCCTTCCACAAACCGGGTTTCAGCGACTTGGTAATTTAACCCATCTCTACTTATTTGATTCTGGCTTTACCGGTCAAGTTCCGATCAGCTTTTCTACTCTCACAAACCTTATCTCACTTGACTTATCAGACTTTGAAAATCCCAATCCCATGTATCTTCATGACACAGGGCTAACAACCTTACTAAGAAACCTCACAAAGCTTCAAGTGCTTCACTTGCATGGGGTTGACCTTTCACTCAATGGATATGAGTTGGGCAAGGCAGTTTTTCAAGTAGGCCTAACTCTTCAGGAGCTATCCATGGCAGAGTGTGGATTAAAAGGAATTGTTCCGGATGAAATAATCCACCTACCAAATTTAACAAAACTTGATTTAGCATTCAACCCAATGTTGTCGGGTCAACTGTCAGAATTTGCGAAGGAAACCTTTTTGCAAACGTTGTATCTTACAGATACAAACTTCACTGGTCCATTACCTGAATCAATTGGAAACCTCCAATATTTATTGGAATTGGGTCTTTATAAAAGTAACTTCTATGGAGAAGTTCCGCCTTCAATAATAAACCTTACAAGACTCCAAGATTTGGTCTTAGGATCAAACCGATTGACAGGTATGATACCCATGTCTTTGTTTTCTCACCCTTCTTTGGAATTTTTGGATCTATCAAATAACCAATTATCAGGAAATCTACCTGAGTTCTCAAATGGTTCATCAATTTTGGAATATATGTACCTTCACAACAATAATCTTCAAGGACAAATGTCAATTTCCATATTCATCAAGCATTTTAAGTACCTCGATTCTCTTGATCTCTCAAACAACAAGTTGTCAATTATAGAAGGTGAAAACCATAACATGTCATTCTATGCTTCACTACCACAACTAGGATATCTTGGACTGGCATCATGCAATTTAATAGATTTCCCTACTTTTCTGAGTTACCAAACAAATTTTTACTCCCTAGACCTCTCAAATAATAGTCTCAAGGGAGAGATTCCTCTTTCCATTTCTAATGTAACAGCAGTGCTTGATCTTTCATATAACAATTTAACTGGTACAATTCCACGATGGCTTCTAGAAGGTGTTGAATTGGAAGAGCTCCACCTCAAAAGTAACAAATTACGTGGGCCATTGCCACGAAATATTAGTCAAGCATGTGGACTTAAAACAATAAATCTGAGTGAAAATCTAATAAATGGAAGCTTGCCCAACTTACTAATGTATTGTAATTCTCTCGAGATCTTAGACCTGGGAAACAATAGGATAGTGAACAGATTTCCTAGTTGGCTCGGAAATCTTGAAAATTTGCGAGTTCTTATCTTAAGATCGAATATGTTTTATGGACAAATTTCAGACATGGAAATCAAAACAAAAGAAAATGATTCTTTTTTTCCCATGCTAAAAGTTCTTGACATTTCTTCTAATCATTTTAGTGGTACATTGCCTAAAAATATTTTTGTGAATCTGAAGGCTATAATGGGTGCATCAAATACAAGTTCACAATATTATATTAAGATGAATATAAGTTTCATTCCATATGTAGCTTCAGTCACATACAAAGGGCTGAGTTTTGATATGATACGCTCACTTGGCATATTCAGTTACATTGATCTGTCAAATAATGAATTTTGTGGGAGAATATCCGAAGAGATTGGGCAGCTCAAGTCACTTAATGTGCTTAACCTATCACATAATGCCCTGATTGGTCCAATTCCACAAAAAAATGCTAATTTACAACAACTTCAATTACTGGATCTCTCCTCCAACCAGCTTTCTGGAAACATCCACTAGTGGAGAACTTGGAATTAGTGTCGGCTGTTTATGGGTATTAGTGTCGGACATTAGGCGACACTAATCGGGCTGATACTAATACTTTGTAAATAGCCGACACTAAAAGTAAGGCATTAGTGTCTGTTGTTTATTAAATGGCCGACACTAATACTAACTTTTAGTGTCGGCTTTTTAATATATAGCCGACACTAAAAGTTAGTATTAGTGTCGGCCATTTAATAAATAGCCGACACTAATACTTATTAGTGTTGGTTTTTTAATATATAGCCGACACTAATACTTATTAGTGTCGGCTTTTTAATATATAGCCGACACTAATACTAACTTTTAGTGTCGGCTTTTTAATATATAGCCGACACTAATGTTTTTTTTTTTTTTAAATAAATTTAAAAAATTCACTATAAATCATAGAAAATTCTAAAAATGAAAATTTTTGTTCTGGAATGCTCATATATTTTTTCTAAACTATATATAAAACAAAGATATCAAATAATTCATCATAATTTACAAATAACACTCACTAAATAAAATATCATCCAAATTGCTCATTTATTGTTATCATACAAACCCTAAAAACTCTGAAATTGTAAAGAAAATTCGAAAAATCTATATCCGACGGTCGGATCGGGCTGGAAAGTAATCTATATCCGATGGTCGGATCGGGCTGGAAATCCATTTGCGGAGCTCCTATCAAAATTTCAGCCCGATCCGACGGACGGATCAAAAGTTACAGCGCTTTTCGTGAAGCATGCGCAGAAGCAGCAGCTGGCTGAGAAGATCATATCGGAGTGAAGCGCTTTTCGTGAAGCATGCGCAGAAGAAGCGGCTGAGAAGATCAGATCGGAGAGAAGCGTGAAGCGAAGTGAATTTTTAAACCCTAGGCGTGCGTTTGAAAGAGGTGCGCGGGACTTAAAATGAAATTTTTTTAGCCTTAGTGTCGGCTGTTTATAAATAGCCGACACTAATAACTGAGAATTAGTGTCGGTTGTTTATAAATAGCCGACACTAATGTAATTTAGGCCATGATATCTTGGGAGAATGGAAGAAATTGGTTTAATATCATTACAGATAGATTTTACATGCGACATTTTCACTGATGGATATATATAAGAATTTTGTAATAATAAATGGGTATAAAACGATGTATTTTCATGAGTGTGTGCCAAGGCTTTGGGTATACCACTTTGAAATTTTATATTAAGTAATTTTATTTTTACAAGCAAAACAAGTATTGTATATTTTATCGTCATGTCAACAAAGTTTTTTTTTTGTTGAACCCAATAAATATAAAATTATTAAAAATTTGTGTAACCAACGAAGATTAATTCAATACTATCTGCTACATACATTATTTTATAAAATGAAATGAATATTATATTCTTTTATTAGAATGAGCAGACAAACTTCATCAAATAATGTAAAGAACAAATTAAATCTAAACATTTATATATGAACATCCTTCATGGTTGTTTTACTACTACAGAGAAAAAAAAAAGTAAAATACGCTTTTAATTGCAAGGCTGCATGTCTCCTTGATGAAAACCAAAAATTATTGGAGAGCTTAATGTTTTATTGTTAATTAAAAAATAAGTTAGAATTTTCATCCCAATATTTTCTTTATTTTAGATAGCTCAAAGTTAATCAGTTACTCACTAACTTTGTGCCACATACTGTGACATACTTTATGAAAGTAAATTATTCGGATATTACTATTTAAATACCAATTTGAATTAATATATATTTTTTAGTAGATAATTTGCTCAGAACATTAAAAAAAAAAATATATATATATATATAGAGAGAGAGAGAGAGAGTAAAGCTAATATACACTTAAGTGTACCAATGAACCCATACACTTAACCCTAGGACCGTACGATTAGCTTTGAGATTCATGTATCACGACTTTTAAAGAAGCTACACAAATCTCAGAGCTAATCGTACGGTCCTAGGGTTAAGTGTATGGGTTCATTGGTACACTTAAGTATATATTAGCTTTACTCATATATATATATATATATATATATATATCAAACCAGCTGCCCTTTTATTTTATGACCCCTGTATTTTAATAAATTAATTAGTACATACAAACGAAAATAAAAAACGTACATTATTTATTTATTTATCTGAAAAAAGAAAATATATAGAAATAAAATGGACGCATGCAATTTTTCTATACTGGAGCATAGACAGATTTCTCTATTTTTTATTACTCCAATAGTGAAAATTGAGCCCAATTTCATATACAAGCAAGGGAAACCATAGAGAGGTACGGTAGTCGTTAGGATACAGTAGGCCTTCTTACAACCGTCCGATCTATGTCCAACCTCCCAAATTAATTGGAGATCAGTATCCATCCCAATCTCAAGTCAAACTTTTCTTTTTGCTTGACCGGCGTGTCTGGTCCCTATTCGGGGTACCGCAGGGGACTAAATATTACTTGAGCTTTGAGATTCGTGCATTACATATTTTAACAGTTGAGATTTTCATAAAGTCATGCAAAATATATATATATGAGATATCACTGAGGAGGCGAATTCCCTTTTATCGGTCTCTTGCCCAATTTTTACCCACAATATTAACTGTATACCCCAACCCCACTTGTTAATAAACGGGTCTAGTACTGTTGTTTTGACATGATGATTTCCTGGTGGTTCTGAAAAATCTCTTGTTTTTAAAAAAAACCCGACTTGTCAATATAGCCTGTTGATAGAAAAAAAACCCTCAACCGCCAGATTTCCTTGTGGTTCTGAAAAGAAGTGAACCGCCAAGTTTACTGGGGATCTGAGCATTTTAAAAATTCTTCAAAATCGTGGACGTTTCTATTATCTTTTATTTAATGCTGCATATTAATTAAAAAGATCAGGCACTGACATATTGGGGTCTGGACCCCTATTGTCTTCTCAAATTTACATGGTTGGGTTTAAATAATTTATATGACACTTCTGAATTTACTGGACATTTTCTGGAATTTATTTGGATATCTAAAGCCTGAGGGTATTTCTGTATTTTTAGGATCTCAGGACCTTCTATACATAATTCTGAGTGTTCTGCAACAATTTCATAATTTTTAAGGCTGAGTTGGTAAGTGATCAACTCAAAAGGACTTGTCTGTGAATTCAAAAAGCCGCCAGGGTCTTTGGTATAAACCTGTTGTTGTTTTTTGTTCGGTTTTTCCATCTCCTTGGGCCTTTATTTGTTTATCATTTTGGGCTTTAACCTTCTCTCTAAATCTCGTTTGCTTCTTTTGGGCTTCAACGAAATCTTTTGACTTCTTTTTCTTTCTCGGTCTTTCTAATTTCCCAGGCAAGTGCGGCCCGAGTTTCTTTACATAATGATATCAAATCGCTTCATTCTATTAATCTATTGTGTTTCCGATCGGATGGGTTTTGGATCCGATAGAAGCTCCGATCATGTCAGAAGAAATCCGGTTACGGGGCACTGAAGTTCGGACATGAATGATATCATTGGTGCTTAAGAAATCACATGATACCCCTACTGTTAGTCAATGATGGTTTGATTAACCAAGGAACTGCCACTTTCGTCAAACATTTCAAGTTCAATCACATAAACAAATTTTAATGTTTTAAATCAATTCCAATTAGTGTTCTGTAATTTGATCATTGTTTCATTATCTAGACTCGTCAACAATATTGAATTAACGTTCGACATTTTGTTTTGAAGGGACTGTAAGAGAGAGTGTGGTACTGATACCAGTAGTCCGGTATTGATATTTGTTTTACCTTTAGATGAAGTTAAATTAATTCAATTTATAACCTATGAAAAATCTAACCCTGAAAAATCCATCAATGTAAAAGTGAAACGAAACAGGTCATCTGACCCGCTTGACTTGACAAGCGCCCCTAATCTGAGTCAAGATGGTATGGGTCAGATAGGGGTGCAGTTCTCGCCTAATTTTCGTGTTACACCCCTGATTTGAGCCAGGATGGTACGGGCTGGATTGGGGTGCAATTATCGCCTAATTTTCGTGTTACAAGGCTGAAAGCATAGTAGGAAATATCGGTATCGGTATCGGGATCGGTCCCGGCCAATACCGATCCGGGATCGGCGTATCAGCCGGTATCGGCCGATTTGGATCGGAAAATCGGACTTTTTTGCCAGAAGCTTGTTTTACACTAAAAAATAGGAAAAAATTGATAAAAAATTAATTTTTCAATAATTTATGTTTAGATAAATGATTACAATCAAATAATCCACTAATACAATATAATACAAGCATAAAACCATAAACATATTCTTTCATTGCCAGAAACTATGTCGTGCTAGTTGGAGGGATCACTGGACAGTTCACATCCCTTCTCCATTTCTGAACCTTTTTTAATTGGCAGTGAACCTTGATAAAAAAAACTATGTCATGATGGTTGCTTTGGCTGAAGGAGGGATCACTAGACAGTTCTATGATCAGGCTTAGATCTCAACCTTTTAGATAATAATATTCATTAATTAGGTTGTTACTGTTATGTTTGAAACTTCTGTTCTATATTATTTTATCTAGATTGAAATAATTTATGAGTGTAATTGAGTACAATAAGCAATTTCATGAGGGAGAAAAGGTATACGTACGGCTGCTGGCCTAATGCATTGTAACAGATGGTTATTTAAGAAATTGTCATTTTGTCCCTGACAAAATGTAATTTTCAAAGGTTATATAAACTATACAGCATTTGTTATGTATTTGAACAATCACCAGATCTTTTATTTTATTTAATTTTTAAATATGGCTTGTAATTGTGCTTATTTGGTATTTCATCAAGTACCTGACCGATTATTGAGGATTGAATTGAGATTTTGTTGAACTTTGAAATCAGGAAACTAACATCATATTTCTTATTGAAAGAATAAAGAAACGAACTCAGTTACAGCCAAAACACCTTCTATTTACTATTTAGTTGGTAACATGCACGTGGTAAAGGCATATTACTCAATTTCACAATCCTTCTCAATTTCTAAACCTTTTTATATGAAATTCTATTTAATCACGGGTACTTAGTATATATAAACCTTTTACTGCTACGTGATGGTTGGGTATCGGACCAAAATAGCAGAAATCGGACCAAAAACAAAAAATCCATCAGTATCGGCTCGGTATCGGATCGGACTCGGCCGATACCGATACGTATCGGCCGATCCGGATCGGTATCGGCCGATATTGCCTACTATGGCTGAAAGCAACTAATCTGGCTGAGGCAACATCTTTCGCCACCAGCAAAGAGTTTGGTTTGCTGACAGCATCGGTTTTTGAAGAGTTTAACAGACCCTTTTGAACTTTTCTCAGGTAACTTTTTAAGTTTATAAACATTTTTTATTTGAATGTCTTATTTGGAAATGATCCCCTTATCTGTTATATATTAAATTGCACCTGACATTTATAGACAAAAAACTTTGTAAGACTAATTTTAGTTTAGTAAAACTGAAATAACTTCTTGATAATTAGGACTAATTTTATATATGAGCAAGGTAATCCATTGAGAGAATGTCGCTAGGATCCATCTACCTTCTTTCTACTGTCTAATCCAAATCTAAGATCCTAAATGAGACATCTTCATTCCATCCGTTCCAAGCCTGTACTCCTTCAATTGGAGAGTATCCGAAGAATATTCTTTTCTCGGCACCAAGTGGTCCCAGACTCTTAGGTCAAACTTTTCTCTTTTATTCCTGTTGCCAATTATATATGAGTAGAGTTAAAATGTGTGATGACCCTTAGTGCAGACAAGTTAAGAAACACAGAAATTAAAAGAAAGCTTGGAAATAGGAATTCTGGAATTTTATTAAACTGGTAAAAGAGATACAAAGGAACGAAGAAGCAAGGTATATGAAATTCTAAAATTCAGAAATCAATCCTCTATATTCAATCCAGCAAACTAATCCTATATTTATAGACGATGACAATCTAAGTGGAATCAATCTGATCCATCGATTGGATCCTTCAATTAATCATCTGCTTGATGTATCAGCACTGGTGTTGCACGAAGAGCGTATCTGTCCAGTCTCTAGTTGATCCGCCTGCATTACTGACAAGTGCGGGCCCAATTCCAGAGATGTTGTTTCTGACTGACTGCTCCAACGGTCAGCTTCCCATTAATTTGTGAGGGTCCCGCTTGCAGAGGTTTCTTTAATTTAATTCCCTTACCTGTAACTCCTTCCTTTCTGACCCAACAGCTCTCATCTTCTTCTTCTCTTTTAAATGAGTTGACCGGGTCAAAATTACAACAAATCAGCCCCAATTCTGTTTCCGTTCTTGACAAAATGCTTTATTGGAAACAAAATTTTCTATTTTTTAAAATATTTTTGTTATTTTTAAGATAGATACAAAATCACTGTATTTTGAAGATTATGGACCATTTAAAAATAGTGATTTTATACCTCTCTAAATAATTAGTAAAAAAATTTAAAAAATTCTAAAATTTGTTGAATGGCTCGGATCAATTATTTAGACTATGAAAATAGATATAATGTTATTGAGGCACAAAACCAATTCCCATTTTAACCATACCCATTATATATTCGTGCAAAATGTGTTACAAAAGTATTTGAAATTTTGTGTTTAGATCATAACCATCCGATAAGAATCCAGCCAATCCTATCCATGGTGAATTGCACAGGGTACTTTTAATATTCGTGCTAAAGTAGATCGAACGGTCTTAATGCTAATTGGAGAAGAAGGTCGAATCAAGGACCTATGGTCAGATGACCCATCTGTCTGGTTTAACAAGGGCAAGGGATAACGAAGTGCTCTTGAGTGGGCCTTTTCAGTCCAAGGGTTAAAGAGAAGGTGGGGTCTACTGGCAGATGCTTGGGTGAGTTTAAGTGGAGGAGACGTAGTCACGTAGGGAATATTATTTTTCTTCAATTGGGCTTGGGCCATTAAAAATATCTATTGATAAGCCCATTAAAGATATCTATTGATACACTCAATAAAGAAATCCTTAAATATGTTTTTTTTTTTTAATTTTCTTATCTTAATATTATTACTATTATCTTTATATAGAGTTTGGCTAATAAGATATTGGTGTTATTTGAAATCAAATAACACCAAATCTTAAACCCTTAGATCTGCTTTGAGATTCGTAATATCCGCTTTTACTGTTCAAGCACTTTATTTTGTACGAATCTCAAAGCAGATCTAAGGGTTTAAGATTTGGTGTTATTTGATTTCAAATAACACCAATGTCTTATTAGCCAAACTCCTTTATATATCATGTTTTCCTTTGTTTTATAACCTATTAAACCATTTCACGTTTTTTTTAAATTACAAACAAGTGCTTATGGTCTTAAATAAACTCAAATTAAGTCTGAATCTAAATTTCAAATCAAACCGAGTACAAAACAAACTTTTGTCAAAAATATCTGAGTTTCCAATCCAATTCAACCGATTGTAACTGATTCATCCGATTCCGATTCACCAATCAAGTGACCGATTACAATTTTTCCTTCTATGGTGATGATAACTGTAATTGCCTCTTCTCCACCCTTGCTAAAAAAATGCGGACAACTATTGCACATTTGCAAAGCTATTTTTCAATAAAAGATTACTATTTTTTTTTGAAGAAAAATAAGTATCTAGAACTTAATTACTTCGCTGAAGGGGCATATTTAATAGCAACCACGTCAAATGTGAAATTAAACGAAACATGCTTTGCCAAAAGTGCAAAGGCAAGTAACAATGGGTCTTCTTTCAGTCCTTTTCATGTCCTGTTTACACGAAAGTAACTGTATTTATTGCATAATGCAAGACAACTCAATTGTTTGTGTCGACTTGTATTAGTAATGATTTTATACACAGAATTTGTTACACAAGGGCAAGATATGTCCGATTTTTTATTCATAGTATTATATAGTCGAATATTTCAAATCTAATCTCATACCACAATTGAATTCCCTGCCAACAAATTAATTGAAAGTTCGAATTAATTATTAAGAAATTAAATTATAAAAAAAATTTAATTTAAAAAGCTGGCAAGTTTAATAATTCATCATTTCTATACAGGGCAATATGCTTAATTATTTAGAGGTTTGCTTCATGTAGGAATGCTTTATTCTTAATTAGCATTTGTGGTATGAAATGAGATTTGCTTGATTCAGTGGTATATGTTTAAATTTAAAATTTTATGCTATGAATAAAAAAGCGAAGATATCTCATGAAATGCATTCTGTAACTTAACAATATGATTTTAAAACGAGTTATAATCACATTAGTTTTGGACAGCAACAAATGTCTGGATGTATTATTGCATTAAGAAAAATGCCAGAAAATTAGTCATTGCCCGGGAGGTTTGTAGTAGTTAGAAAAATGTAAAAGCTGTGTGAGATATCTACACAGATGGCCAAACATTTGGTATCCTAAAGGCCAATTTTATTTCTGAGAAACAAGCCCTTCACACATATTATAAATTACTGAGACTGAGGCCATCAATATCTAAATATTAAATGCAGAATGTGAAGTCAAATTTTCCTTGTTGGGAAGTAAAATTAACTTTGCATTAATTCTATCCGGTCAAGCACGTTCCTCTGTTCAAATATAACTTCTATTAGCGGAGGGTCTAAAATTTCTATTATTAATAAAAAGTTATAACTAATCAATAAATCATGACTCAAGTTTTTTAGATGTTACGGTATAATTAAAAGAAGATAATTATAATTTCTTCTACCTAATCTTCAATTTCATTTTTCAACTAACTAACATTCAATTTTAATTACAACTACCATTTTTAACAACTTTTATTTTTTTCCTCTTTCTCTCTTCCTATTCCACCTCTCATATTTCTCTTCCATTTCCATCTTTCTCTCCCACCTCCACCCCCTCATCCCTCTCCCACCTTTGGCTCTTCCATCTTTGCCTCCCACCTCCCTCTCCCTCTCCCTCTCCCACCTCCGCATCCGCCTTTCTTTTCCATCTCTGCCTCCCACATCTGACTTTTCCACCTCCACCTCTATCTCCCTCTCCCACCTCTGCATCCCACCACCACCTCCGCCTCTATTTTTCCATTGATAAGCTCCTTCCCTCTCCCACCTCCCACACTCTCCCACCTCAAAATGATAAATATAATATGCTCCCTCCATCTTACACCTCCGCCTCCGTTTTTTCCGTCTATGCCTGCTGCTCCCGCTCCAGCGGACATTCTGTCAGAGATCATCCATCACTCTATCCCAATCAAGCACGCCTTTGTTAGTAATGAATACTTTAATGTATATGAATGAATACTTCAACGTGTATGAATAAATACTAGAATACGCCTTTACCAGGTCAGATCCATCACAGTCGACCGTATCAAAATAATTTTGTATATGTGAATGCAATTAATCCATTTCATGCCTATGTTCCCCTTCCTCATGAAATATCAAGTTATTTGCCAAGAACAAAGTTTATTAATTGTTAATTAGATCACTGCGTACTAAGTAAATGTCGTAAAAAATAGAGGTATATGAATGAATATTTGATGTCTTAGATATGAATTCTTCAACATGTATGAATTAATACTTGCGTGACTAGATATTAATACTTGTGCAATGAACAACTTGAAAGTATATCATCATGGATCTCATTTAAAAGATAAAATTGTGTAAAAAACGTTTGCGGTTTTAGATTTGCAAAATTTCTCACAGATTATTAGAAATATTGGTTAGATTGAATGGAGAAAAAAAAATCCACCTCTAAAAACATGTAAAAGATGGATGAGTGATGTGTTTAGCTTTTTCATTTACACTTTCACGATGTAGATGAATACTTTCTCGATATTGTATGAATATTTGCATGACAAGATATGAATACTTGTGTAACGGACAACTCGAAAGCATGTCATCATGGATCTCATTTGAAAGAGAAAATTGTGTAGAAGACGTTCGTGGTTTTAGATTTGCAAAATTCTTCACAGATCGTCAGAAAAATATTGGTTAGATTGAATGGAGAAAAAAAATCCACCTCTAAAAATATGTAAAAGATTGATGAGTGATTTGTCTAGCTTTTTTATTTGCACTTGCAAGACGAGGATGAGTATTTTCTCGATGAGTGATGAATAATTACATATCAAGATATGAATATTTGTGCAATGGACAACTCGAAAATATGTCATCATGGATCTCATTTGAAAGATAAAATTGTATAGAAAACATTCGTGATTTTAAATTTGCAAAATTTCTCACAAATCATCAGAAATATTAGTTAGGATGAATACTTTCTTGATGGGGATGAATACTTGTGCAACAAACAACTCGAAAATATGTCATCATGAATCTCATTTGAAAGATAAAATTATGTAGACAACATTGGTTGTTTTAGATTGACAAAATTACTAACCGATCATTAAAAATATTGATTAGATTGAACGGAGAAAAAATTTCTTTCATTTCTTCTCAATTCTATATATTCAAATATTTTTCTCTACACATTCTTCATGGTATATTTTTTTTTTTTTTACATAACCATATTTCTTATTCTTCTTAAAGAGAGAATAATTATATCCCCCCCCCCCCCCCCCCCCCCCTCCCCCTTCTCAGTCCTCCAATTGTTAATGCGTCAACTTTCTCTGATGTACTATGGTCCCCTTTTCCCAGCCCCCACAATCATCCCACGTCAACCTTCATAGGTATAAATACATAAAAATAAAATATTAATACTTTTTGCTGCTTTCCTTTTTTGAATCTTACGTGATTTTGAGCGATCTCATCCTAGGCTTTGGCGATCTCTCATGTTTAATAAAAATACATGACATCATCAATATAAATATTTGGAAAATAAGATATTACTAATTGTAATATTTGATATTAATACCTTCAAAAGTCATGCAGTGTCATATGTAACAAATACTTGCATGACGAGATATAGATACTTGCACGACAAGCCCGAAAGTACTTCATCATGGAAATCATTTGAAAGAGAAAATTACATAGAAGACATTTGTGGTTTTATATTAGCAAAATTTCTCACAAATCGTCAGAAATATGAACGAGATTGAATGGAGGAAAAAACACGTTTGGGGGATTTGATTACGGAGCGGGGGGGACATTCACATCACAAGTATAAATATTTCCGAGCAGAGGGTCAAATAATTGAGAATGACAATATTAGTAAATTTAAAAAATAAAAAAAAAATTTAGTGTTGAATCTTTGTGGTCTCCCCAAGTAGTTGTGGCCTCCGATGTAGGCGGTGTTGTAAAATGTGATATGCAACTGCATATACGGATTTTTATGTGGACTAATATATGCAGATTTTAAAATAAGAATTCATATATAAGTTATATCATTGTATGCATAATCTCAGAACAGAAATAAAAATACAAAATAAGAACCGGACATGATCCTATTTAAAATTAAAATAATAATGTGCATATCAGAATTCAGAATACAACAACAGTGGCTGTTAATTTGAATCAGAATAATATTACACAGTGATCCTAGTATCTCCTTATTCAGAATTCAGAATAGTACCTCCTTATTTGAATCAATGATAAATAACTGGACATAATCCTAGTATCTCCTTATTTCAATCAATGGTAAATAATAGTACCTAATTTGAATCAATGATCCTCCATGTGCCAGAAAAATAGGCAGTAACTAATTGATGGAAAAATAGGCAGTAACTAAATAATAGTAACTAATTTGAATCAATGCTCCTCCATATCTCCTTATTTCTTACCAATTATATTACTTAGTGGCTGCTAACAGAAAAATAGGCTGCATCCATGTGCCAGTATATCAAGAAAAGAAAGAAGCAATGCACTAATAATTTATCAACAAAATTCAGCAACCTAGATGGATTGGTAGTAACTAATTGATGGAAAAAGAAAGAAGTGACTTATGTTCGGCTTCTTGTCACTGATCAGCAGCACCGATGGATGAAGAGGCAGAAGATGGAAGGAGAGACGAACGGCAGAGAGTGGAGGATGTGCTGGTCAGTGGCCAACGGAGGAGAGGGGTCGTTGGGTTAGGTTTTGACTGGAGAGAATGGCCGATTAAGTTAGGCTTTGCGTTGGAGAGAGGCGGAAATGATTTGCGCTGAACTGGAGAGTGACAGAAATAATGTTTATCGGGTAATATGAAGATTGTGGATTTTATGCAGTCAATTAAGTTATATGCAGCCGAATATACGGCCGCATGTGCGGAACCGTATATTAGACCCAATTCATGACCCCACATTAAATTTTAAATAAAGTTAGAGTGCAGATCAAAAATATATTATAGGTAAGCAAGAATTTAATGAATACAAAACTGGAAAATTATCTAAGACCGCAAAATTTTGCTAATCTAAAACCACAAAATTCTTCTACGTAATTTTTCTTTCAAATGAGATCTATAATTATGTACTTTTGAACTCATTGTCACACAAATATTTATAACTCGTTGTGCAATATTTATACCTATCATTGCAAGTATTTTTTATATATGACACTCACTGACATATGAAATTATTAATATCATGTATTACAAGTATTTATATACTTATAGACTAGAGTATTTATACATATGTAAAACATATTTGAATAATCACTTGGTATGCGTTTATTGTGATGAATATTTTTGTTATATAGATAAATAATTAGTGGGGACCATAGTATAACCTTTAATTTTAGAAGTATTTAAATAATTAGTGGGGACCACAGAATAATATTTCTAAATTATAGTTGTGGGAATAGAGAGGGATAGGAGTGTGTGCATGGATGAATATAATTATTCTAAAAATTATTATACGTAGGAAAAAGAAGAGGTCACCTTGCTAATGAGCAACAAATAACTGCATGTGAGCGTTTGATCAAAATTATAATTCATTCTTGTTATCCTTGATTAGCAACAGGTGGAGACATTTGTTCAAGTATTATACGTTGAAAAATGAGCAGTGCTAAAATGCCCCATTATTTTGGTGCTACGACATTCATTTTCACAGCTTATATCTTTGTTTTCAAAGTCTAAACAGTCAATCCGAACAACTTAACATGATCTCTCTAATAAAATGTGTTTTGAAAATACATTTTACATATTTTGGTAAAAACTCACCAATTTTTTTATAGGTACAAATTCACTGTTTATGAATAGTATGTTCTTTCCGAAGAATTCAAATTGAGCACCTCGTATGTGTGAATCCAAATCAAACGATAAGTTGTATGACCTTTGAATGTTAGGTAATTAGCAGGGAAAGAGACATGTACGACTTTTGAGCCCAGTCATCAAGTTAGACTTCTCTGGTCAACAACCGGAAAATTAATTGAACGGAGTGGGACATTCTTGACCGAGTACAAGTTTGTTTTAAAAGTACAAATCTAATTAGTTACTCCAGCTAATCTTACAATTGTCTTGTTCGTCAAAATAAATAAATAATCACAGTTTGGGTAATTTGTTTTTTTCATAACTTCCTTCATACTTTGTTATCCCATATAATACAACCAGATAGCTACTATCCGGTTTTCAAAAAAAGTTATACCATATAACAAATCCATAAAATCCGTTGTCTTGTTCTCAATATCACTGAAATCTCATACAAAATAAAGTATTTTCATTAAAGAAAATTACACATATTGACAAATACCATTTCTAAATAACATATTAAATAACATCTATACCTAAATAACATTTCTTGCACGACAGAACAGAAAAAAACTAAGAAAGCGAAGAATAAATTTAATAGAGGCACGGCCAAACAGAAAAAACCAAGGAGATAGAGTGAGGAGAAAATGAAGTCTTTGGCTTTTGAATATTAACCTGTAAGGACCTGTGTGGATAGAGCTCGTAATCAACTTCTTTGTTATAAATGCAAAATTAACATAAAAGGGCCTAGATTGTTCGTTGTCTATGGTTATTTTGCATTAGCTTAAACAAAATTCATTTTAGTGGACATAATTATCTATTTCTGCTTGCTTGGTGTGGTTTGGCGAAACACCTTGTTAATTGGGTTTATGCTTGTATATATTAGTTGAAAAGGAAAGTTGAAATAATGCAAAATATCAGCTCTGTATATATTATACTTGCCAGTTTACACAAAAAATATGTAAAAGTGTTTCATAAAAAATCATAATATCTATTTTAACAAAGCTCGTATTACCTATTCAGTTATATTAAAAAAAAATAAACGAAATTTGTAAATTGAGATTTATTTACGTCTAGCAGAATACGGAACAGTCAAATCAAATACTTCTTAATGGCCACATACATTTCTTTTCAAACAAGTTATCTTTGTCTCTTGCGGAACAAGTAGCAAGATAGAAGACCTGTGATGCTGATAGCGGGCCCTTGCTTTAAATCGACAACACAATTTTTTGCTACTTGATCAGTGGGAAGATTTAACAGAACAGTTATGGCTTCATGCAACGTATGAAACTTCGAACCATATATAAGCAGCACTATTCTGATTCTATAGTCTGTGTGTTGTATGAAACAAAAACTGCTTTGTTAAAATATTTACCTCAAAATAGTAAAAAACTGATATAGAGTGATTGTAATTGAAAATAAAATATCAGTGGACTACAAATATACTGGTTTATTTTTCAAACAGCTTGGTAATTGGGTTTCCAATTTATGTACTTTGTTCTTCGTATTTATTAGTTGGCAAGGAAAGATAAATGAGCCAAAATGTATGCTCTGTTTATATTATATATACATGCCATAATCTCTAATGGCATATGATACATTCTCTTTCTCTTGTTTTTTTTTTTTAAAAAAAAAAATTGGATTCTCTTTCTCTTGTAGTCTCAAAATTAAATATATGAATCACAAGGTCAGGAATTGGGGCTTCCGCTGTTCCAGAGACAAAACTAAATTATATTTGTTATTCTTTCTTTGTACATTTTTCTTCTTTTGGAAAAGTAAAATACAATTACATGAAGAGTAAGAATTAAATTAAATATTTTTCATATTTTTTTTCATGATAAGTACATCAAGCAACAACGAGAAGAATCATGCTCATAGGCACACAAAAAATGTGGTAGAAGAATAATTGAATATGTAGAATAAGTAATTTGTCCACAATAGATTGTGAAAGATAAATGAAAGGGAATGCAATAATGATCTTGTTAGAGAAGAATAGTAAGGAAAATGATTCACGGTAATTGCAATTGAATAGAAACTATATGATGAAAGAATTGACTAATCAGAATGCAATAATTAAACTGATGTATTTTTTGCCATCTTGAATAATCAGCAGGATGCAACAATCAAGAGTGAATTGGAAAGAAAATATTTATTGCCATTTTGAATAATGAACATGATGCAATAATCAAGAGTGAATTGGAAGGAAAATATTTCTTGCCATTTTGAATACTCAACGTGATGCAATAATTAATTGCGAATTGTAAAGAAAATATTTTTGTCATTTTGAATAATCAACGGCATGCAATAATTAGTTGTGAATTGGAAAGAAAATATATATTTCCATGTTGAATAATTAGCGGAATGCGATAATTAAGGAGTCGACAAGTCTGGGTAGTATGATTATTCAAAATGTATGATGTAATAGCAATTTGACATTTAGTAGAACTACATATATATATAAAATTTTTGGTCTCGTAAGTCATTCATTTGAACTTTGGTTATACAAGGTGATTATTTTAGAAGACTACTATGAAATAATAAATATGCTAATTAGTTATTTAAGAAAAATAAATAAGGTAATTAATAAATTGATTTTGATAAAGATGACTGCGTAAAGATTATTAATCCCTTATACATACGTTATAATGATTTTAATAAAGGTGCCTCATCTATTTCAAAAGTGGTTTTTCTGGTTTCAAATTGAGACTTACAATTAATTTCCTGTCTTGATCAGCTAATAAGCGCCAGTTTTGTAGATATAAACTCCTTCTAGAGACTAAATCAACTGGTCCAGAAAAACTAACTATGTCACAATCAAAGATAGCAACCGGTTTTATGACTTTTAAGAGTTGGCATGATCCATTCTCCATGTCTAATTCTTCTGACGTCATTAATTCAAAATTGATGATGTAATTACAATTCTCAGTTGACATTTCTTACAATTATTTATAATAAAAAAAAAATTTGTGATAAAATATAGTATGTTTGTACGTCTTTCATTTGAACATTGGTACAAGGTGATTATTTAGAACTCGTAAATTATTTTAGAAGACTACGATGAACAGATTTTGATATCCAAAATTCGAACAAATTATCCAAGCAGCTCTACATGAAGGATATACAGAAACATATTCCCGGCCAAATTTGTACTTTTCTTTATATTTTCACTATTAGATAGTAAAAGTTGTTGCTACTAGATTAACTGGAATCTATTATAATAATTAGTTTTCCTCTCTATAGACAAATACTTACAGCACTATGTAAAACTTTGATTCTATGGCTCTGAATTTATCTATGGTAAAAGCATAAATTCCTGATTTTTTTTGTAATGAAGCCATAACTCATCTAATCATGTGTTGGTGATGTGTTCGCTTCTACAAATTATTGTGAATAAATTACACAAATGACCCGTAAATATTACTCGTTATTATTCATAAAGTCACAAAAATAATATTTTGACCATTCAAGCATTAGAATAAATCTTGCATGATTTAGTTATCTTAAAGGTTAACGGGTTAGAACTTAGAACCCATATAAATGGCCATGTAGAAAAAAGAGCTTCACCTCTTTTTATTCTGCAATTACTAACCCTTCATATCTGTCCGTGTGTGTGAGAATGGCAAAGATTTTGGCCTGTCCACTAAATAATGCCATGTTCTTTCTCTACCTAGCACTGATAAGCCTAAAAATCTTACCAACTACCACAGTTGCCTCTGCATGGCCTGGTTGCCCCAACAAATGTGGGAACATCACCATCCCATTTCCATTTGGAACCCGTCCTGAATGTCGTCGAAATGGATTCAATATAACATGTGATGAGTCCACAAACCCCCCTACAGCCTTATTTGGTTCGAACTCAAGTACTATCGAGCTTATAGATATCAACATAACCAGTGGTGAAGCACGTATCTACAAACGTATTGGGTATCGCTGCTTTGATTCTTTGAACAGTACATATGGCGATAATGATAAGGCATCCATTAACATCACATTGAAACCATTTCTATTCTCCCACAGACGCAACAAGTTCACGGCAATAGGTTGTGATGCCTTGGCATATATTTATAACCCATTAAAACAGTCAGACCAATCTGATTCAAAAAATAGAACCCAAGAGTACTTTTCAGGCTGTGTGTCCTTCTGTGGGGACCTCAACAGCACAACTGGTGATAATGGCACATGCAACGGGTTGGGTTGTTGCCAGACCTCAATACCAACAGGGCTCACCTATTATGAAGTACAGTGGGCGTACAAGGAGAATTATGCTTGGCGGTACAACCCGTGCATGTATGCTGTGCTGGTGGAGGAAGACTGGTACAAGTTTCATGTTCAGGATCTCAGCGGGGAGAATTTTCTCAAGAATAGGACTGATAAGAGAAGGGTGCCACTTGTGCTTGACTGGGGGACAATGGCACGTGCCTTGATACTGACATGGAGAAGAGACCTTACTCTGCATGTCTTAGTGAAAATAGCAGATGCTACAACACTACTAATGGTGAGGGATACATTTGCAACTGTACGCAAGGGTACGAGGGCAACCCCTACCTCCTTAACGGATGCACTGGTAATTAACTTACTAGGGATAAATTGATCATATAATTATCGTTTCCCAATTTAATGTCAAAGACTAGTAGATTTGCTTATACAAGAAAAGAACCTGTCAGCAAGCTAAACCTATCCTTTGTGTTCTCCAAAGACTATTTATCAGTGTATTCATTCCTAAAAGCGTCAGTGTTACCTTGTTGGTTCAGAGATGTTTAATTCTCATGTATAATTTTGTGATTGGACAGATATTGACGAATGTAAGAAATACCCGTGCAAGGACGGGAAATGCAAAAACACAGAAGGAAGCTACGAATGTGTCTGCCCAAAGTACACAAAAGGTGACGGCAAAATAGAACATTGCACACAGAAATTTCCCTATTTCGCTCGTGTGGCTTTGGGTAAGTTTTCATTTCAGCTTCAAAAATTAAGAAAGAAAGAGCTTTTAGAATGAAAGCATTATTTCCTTTCAATTTTAAATTTTAAGGGTAGGTTTTTATTTAACAACATCTAATGGAACCGTCAGATGATATTTTAAATTCTGCAAAATTAATACAGAGTCAATAAGGAAAATAAAATATTTATTTGTCTTTTCCTAATTTATAATTATTTTACATGATTTGACAAAGCGTTGTTAGGGTTGTTAAGGTAAGCTGTTTTCAAGGAATCAAAATTCAAGTTTTATTGTCTTTCCTGCAATTACTTGAGGAGATTTTACAAGTCATTGCCCTATAAAAATATTAGGTACTGATATTCTATTATTTATCACAGACAAATTATTTCTTTAACTTTTGAGTAATTCAGGTACCAATTGGAGCTTAATAAAATTAAATTGTTTCCTTAAACACAGAATTTTCCATGATGACTTTGCAAAGACAGAAATCATTTGGTTTATTATAGTTGTTCTATTTGATTCTTGAATGAAGTCATAATATTGAATTACATGTTTTTGATAATGAAAATGATGAAAGGATAACAATATAACAATGGCAACCATTGTCATTGAATTAGTAATAATAATAATAATTAAAATGATATTATAGCAATAACAACAATAATATATAAAAATAATAAATTATTTAACTCAACAACATAGAGAACAACCGCGTTGATTTATAATTACTTCGTGGGAGATGATAATTATGCCAGCGATTGTTTCAATCTGTGGCCTTGAATTGTGTTTTCCGATAAATATAGTATTGGGCTGAGGACGAGCCCAAAATATCACTGGTTTAATCCTTGGCTGCTTTCATATAATGCCCAAGTCAAAAAATTTAAGCACAAGTTTGACAATTCATGTACCGTTCATGATTCAAAAGTTTCAACGTAGATAATTCAGAAAAAAATAAAATTAAGCCTCACTCAGTCACTTTTTAAGTGAACTTTTTTCTGAATATATTACAAAAGTTAAATCATGGGAAAGCTAACACAAATTTTGACACTTCTGCTCACTGTTCTACAACACTCAGCCATCTGAGGCACCCAAAACCGTTTTTTTTTTTTTTTTTTTTTTTTTCTATATACGACTAACTAAATGCAGGATTTCCTCCCCATGTCTGACCTTTCAATTTCCAATGCACCATTACTGTAATAGTGGGAACATTAAGCATGCCCATCAGGTATACCGTATATGACGGAATTACAAAGTGCAGGTTCAGACCCACTGTTGTTAGTTTCAGACTTTCAGTACCTTGACTGGATGTGTAATATCCAAATGTATGTTTAATGGCTAGCAAATATTTAAAAAAAAAAATTACAAAACATGCACAGTTCTAAATAACAATTCATGTACGGAGTCCGAAATCATACACAGATGTCTTGTAGAAACCGTATATATAAACTATGTTATTGTACACGGTTAATTTGATTGTGTAGAAACCATCATTTTCAGCGCCTTTTATTTTAAGATCTGACACTAGCTGTTGAATTTTATTAACTGTGTATGTTAGTTCTATATAGACACAGTTCGAGAACTGTGTACTTATACCTTATTCATACACAATACTCACTGACACAGTCATAAAACCGTATGTAATTGGCTTTTCTGGCTGTATATAGTCGCAATTTATATTCTGTAAATTCTGGACCATCCAAAAACAGTGATATTCAATAAATCTAACAAAATAGTAAAAAATTTTAAAAAATGTAAAATTTAGTCTCCAAACACATATTAATATGGAGAACAAGATGAATGGTTCGAATCGACCATTAGGATTTTGAAAACTCGAATATTGAGTCGTAGCATGGACCAAATCGTAATAAGCATAGTACCATAGACTCACTCTATATAAATTGTTAAAATAAATAAACTAAAACAAACAAATACTTCCCTTTAAATAAGGAAATAATTAAATACAACCCATTTGATGCTGCTAATTAGTCAAGTGTTTTATTAATTATGTTCACATATATTTTCTTTTCAATTGCTATCACTCATTCACTCTAGAATCTACGTCATAATGGGATTAAGAATTTAACACAACAGGTTTGACTTCATGCAGCATACATACTATAGAATCAAAACAGGCTACACATGGTTCATACGCTGCATAAAGCCGAAACAACTCTGTTATAAATTCCCAATAACCATGTAGCAAAAAAATATTTGTTGCTGATTCAAGGCAATGGCCCGCGCTCAGCATCATGGGCCATCTTTCTTGCTACTTATTCAGCATGAGACAAAAAAATAACAAGAAGGAAATGAAAATTATGCGGTCATTAAGAAGTACGTATTTGATTTTGATTATTCCTTTCTAAGTCAATCCAAAAATCACAGCAAGTCACTGGTTATTGGCCGATTTTTTTTAAAATACCCAACAAAAAAAATATTTTATTAAAAATAATCAGATTTCAGCCAAATTTTTAAAAATAGCCAAAACGCGGAAAAAATTCGCTCCCCGAAACAAACAAACAAAAAAAAAAATTTCCTAGCATGGATAATATTTGCGGCCCGGATTTTTTATTTTTATTTTTTTGTTGAGTTTGGAGTTAGAAAAATAATGTTTTTTTGAAATTTTTTGTCCAATTTTGCACCTCTGATTAACATATCAAAACACCTCCAAAAAGTGTGAAAATTTACCGACATGCATTCTTGACTTCATAGAACAAGACTGTGATGATTCATGCAAAATTTCAAAACATACCATGAGATATCGGCTCTCAAAAATTACCCGAACAGCTGAAGGAGTGCTTCTGAGCCCAACTTTGCACCTCTGGTTAACATATCAAAACACCTTCAAAAATCATAAAAATTTACCGACATGTATTTTTGACTTCATAAAACAAGACTGTGAAGTTTCATACAAAATCTCAAAATAGATCGTGAGATAATGAGACATAACAAAACTGAAAACTGAAACATAATAAAACATATACTAAAAAAATAAAACTGAACATAACAAATAAAAACTCAAACATAACAAAACTGAACTCTCTCTGAAAGAATGCTTCTGAGCCAAAATTTGCATCTCTGATTAAAATATGAAAAAAATCATGAAACACTCCTTCAACAATTCGAGCAATTTTTGAGAGCTAATATCTCACAGTATGTTTTCAGATTTTTTATGAATTTTCACAGTCTTGTTCTATGAAGTGAAAAATGCATGTCGGTAAATTTTCATGATTTTTGAAGGTGTTTTGTTATGTTAACCAGAGGTGCAAAGTTGGGCTCAGAAACACTCCTTCAACAGTTTGGGCAATTTTTGAGAGCCGATATCTCACGATATGTTTTGAGATTTTGTATGAATCATCACAGTCTTGTTCTATGAAGTCAAGAATGTATGTAGGTAAATTTTCATGATTTTTGAACGTGTTTTGTTATGTTAACCAGAGGTGCAAATTTGGGATCAGAAGCACTTCTTCAGCAGTTCGGGCAATTTTTGAGAGCTGATATCTCACGATCTGTTTTGAGATTTTGTATGAAACTTTACATTCTTATTCTATGAAGTCAAGAATACATGTCGGTAAATTTTCATGCTTTTTGGAGGTGTTTTGATATGTTAATCAGAGGTGCAAAGTTGGACAAAAAATTCCAAAAAAACATTATTTTCCTAACTCCAAACTCTAAAAAAAAAAAAAAAAAAAAAAAAAATCCAGGCCATGGATATTATCCGCGCTCAGAAAAAAGAATAAAAAAAATATATATATTTTTTTTCGGGGCGCGAATTTTTTCCGTGGCCCGGAATAAAAATTCCAGAGAGCGGAAAAAATCTGCGGTTTGGCTATTTTTAAAAATTTGGCTGAAATCTAGTTATTTTTAATAAAATATTTTTCTTGGTGGGTATTTTTAAAAAAATCGGGTTATTCGAAAGAAAATTCTCTTTGGGTAATTAAATCACAATTCGGCCAGAGGAAAAGAAATATCTACTGCAGATTTTTTTTTGTTAAAATTGATTATATGATTATTGTGCTCTTTTACATATTTTTTTTTTGTAAAGTGGCAAGTATAAAATAGACAGAACTGATTTTTTTTTTTTCTAATTTTCTTTTCACAAAATAAAGGCATAAAGCTGAAGAAAATGGTACAGAATTATATAGTTTTGTCCAAATTACCAATGTTTTTAACCAAACCGCACGAAGCAAACAGAATTACATAATTTTGTCCACTAAAATGAATTTTTTTTAAGTTGATATCCAAATACGACAAGCAAATGTTTTTTTCTTCTTTTTTTAAATTATGATGAAGCAGAAAATTACACAATCAAACAAACTAATTAAGGTTGTTCCATTAATTTTCCCATCTTACGTGTTGATATTCACCTTACACAATCAGACCAAAGACTATTTTTCTCCTTTCTCTATCTTTACCTTGTTTTTTTCCGTTAAGTCAGGTCATGCCTCAGTTCAATTAATTTGCATTTTTCTTAGTTATTTATTTACTATATTTATTTTTCAAGTTTCTTATGCATGGTGTTATATATATTGATACTCAACCTTTTTCAATCAAGCACCACTCCGAATTGTCAAGCTTACTCTTTTTGTTTCCTGCAATGGCACTTGTTGCACTACTTTCCTTATCACTTGTTGTGTTCATTTTCTCCCCTATAAACACCACTCTAACACAAGCCCAATGCATTCCTGACCAACGTCAGGCCTTGATTCAACTCAAGCAAGGTTTCATGACCACGAAACTCCATTCATGGAATGCACGTACTGACTGTTGCAAATGGGATGGCATTAAGTGCAATGAGCAAACTGGTATGGTGACTGCAATCAACCTTGCTCACAAGTACATCTCAGGTGAACTCAACCCGGCTCTGTTCAATCTCAGCTCTCTTCAGTATCTCGACCTTTCTTACAACTACTTCTATAATATTTCCCTTCCACATACTGGGTTTGAGCGACTTGGTAATTTAACCCATCTCGACTTATTCCAATCTGGCTTTTCTGGTCAAGTTCCAATCAGCATTTCTACCCTCACAAACCTTATCTTACTTGACTTATCAGCCAATACCTTGTATCTTCATAACACTGGCCTGAAAACCTTACTTAGAAACCTCACAAAGCTTCAAGTTCTTCGCTTGAGTGGGGTCGACATTTCACTCAATGGATCTGAGTGGGGCAAGGCAGTTTCTCAAGTGGGCCCAACTCTTCAGGTGTTATCCATGGCAGATTGTGGATTAAGAGGAAATTTGCCGGATGAAATATTCCACCTTACAAATCTAACAACACTTGATTTAGATGACAACTCAATGATTTCGGGTCAGCTGCCAATATTCACAAAGGAGAGATCATTGCAACATTTGTCACTATTGACTCTTTCCAACTGTAGCTTCTATGGAGAAGTTCCGCCCTCAATAACAAACCTTACAAGACTCAAATATTTGGACTTAAATTCAAACAGATTGACAGGTACAATACCCATGTCTCTGTTATGTCACCCTTCTTTGATATCATTTGGTCTAGGAAATAACCAATTATCAGGATATCTACCTGAGTTCCCAAACGGATCATCAATTTTGAAGGAGATTGACGTTCGCTCAAACAATCTTCAAGGACAAATGTCAATTTCCATATTTAAATTACCCAGTCTCTTTGGGTTAGAGCTTTCATCAAATAACTTTAATGGTACATTTAATTTAGATGTCATCAAGCACAATAAGAAGCTTCATGCTCTTGATCTATCATACAACAAGTTGTCAATAATACAAGGCAAAAACCATAACGAATCATTCTATGGCTTATTTCCACAACTGGGATATGTAGGGCTGGCATCATGCAATTTAACAAAGTTTCCTCATTTTCTTAACTACCAAACAAATATATTGGCCCTAGACCTCTCAAGTAATAGTCTCATGGGAGAGATTCCTCTTTGGATTTGTAAGGCAACATTGCAAATGCTTGATCTTTCATATAATAGTTTAACTGGTATAATCCCACCTTGCCTGTTTGAATCTAAATTTCATGAAGTGCTAAACCTAAAAAGTAACAACTTAAGTGGGCCATTGCCAACAAATATTAGTGAGGAATGCATGTTTTTATCAATAAATTTGAGTGAAAATAAAATAAATGGAAGTTTGCCCAAGTCACTAATGAAGTGTAAAATTCTACAGGTCTTAGATATCGGACATAATCAAATAGTGAGTAGATTTCCATTTTGGCTCGAAAATCTCAACAACTTAAGAGTACTTGTCCTTAGATCAAATCAATTTTATGGAACACTTTCAAATATGGAAGTCAGCACAAAAACGAATAATTTTGTTTTCCCCACACTGAAGGTTTTTGATCTTTCTTCAAATCATTTCAAAGGCATTATCCCAAAAAGTTTGTTTGAAAACCTGAAGACTATGGCGACTAATTCAGGTTCTAGTACATTTATATATGATGATAAAAATTATATTTATCGGGATTCAGTTACAGTCATATGGAAAGGACAAGAAATGGAGATAAATAGATCTCTCAGCATATTCAGTTCCCTTGATCTATCAGAAAATGGATTTTCGGGGGAAATTCCCAAAGAGATTGGGCAACTCAACTCACTTGATGTGCTTAACTTATCACATAATGCCCTGACCGGTTCAATTCCATCAGAATTTGCTAATTTACAGCAACTTCAATCACTGGATCTCTCTTGCAACAAGCTTTCAGGACCCATTCCTCAGGAGCTCACCTCTCTTCACTTTCTTTCTGCACTAAATCTCTCGTACAACAATATGGTTGGAGAAATACCACAAGAACCTCAATTATCAACCTTTTCTAATGCTTCTTACTTGGGTAATCCAAAATTGTGTGGTAATCCTTTATCAATGCAATGTGCAATAACTCCTTCAAATGATGGGTCTAATAAAGATTTGCCACCAAAGTCATCTATTGATATAATTGAGCTCTCTGTTTCAATTGAACTGGGTTTAGGTGTGGGATTTATCTCTATAATTTGGGTTCTGCTATCATGGGAGAATGGGAGAGAGCAGTTTAAATTCATTGTGGATAGGTATTATTTTCAACATATTCGGTGGATGTTTCTCCATCTCCGATTTGCTCTCAGCAGGGAATAATATAGTTCTGTTCGTTCCTGTGTTTTTTTGTTTTTTTTTTAAATATAAGGTTCTCATGCCGATATGTATTTCCAGTATCCTTTTATTTGAGATATCTTGTATTTTGTTATTTGAAATATTTGACGGTTGTTATTGGTGAAATGAACGAAGTTGTCAGCACTAGTTAGTAATATGCTTTAGTAAAATCTGGAAGTGATCTTGAATTGAGATACTGAAGTAGTTTCTCCAATTGTTTGTATTTTCAGCTCTCTTAAAACAGTTATATACATAGTTTGAGGTATTTGTTCTTAATTTTCCTATAGAAATTATATGGAAAAAATAAGAATAACAAATTAAAGCTCCTCAGTGATCAAATATAGACATCAAACAACATGAGAAGCCTTTTTTATTTTTATTTTATTTTTTTCTGGCTTGTTGGCTTTAGAATAATGCTTAATTCCAGAGGTGCGGTGGTGGAACTTGTTGGTTGGGTGAGAGAGAATAACACCTCTGCCTGTTCCCACCGATACTTGCAAGGTACATAATTGTTCTTAATTAAAGCTTTTTTTGTAGGGATATATGAGTCCATCCTGTAACAGAAAGATTTACAATGATGTTTGGTAGCTTTTATTACACTGGCTTTTGTAACTGGTATAGATTGAAAAAGAAAAAAAAAACTGTTTCAGGTATGAAAAATTCGTACGTTTTGAACAATATTTATGTATCATACTCGCAACTGCCTGTCAAAAAAATTACACAATGCTTTTTAATATAGTGGAGCAAACCCAATCCAAGAAGATTAGAAGGGGACTTCAGAACCGCAACTGCCTGTTTCATATGAGAGCCCGCAGTGTCAAAAACAAAAACTGTATTTCAAACACATTTATAAATGTCTGTGAGACCAAGGAACTGTTTTCAAATTTTCATGACGAAGAAACAAACATATCAATAACTTCACAAAAGAAAGTTATTTGAGCTGGAGATGGTAGAACACACTTTTGATGGATAAAAGAAGACAGGGAAAATAGTAAAACAAAGAGAAAGGGAAGCCTAAATTAATAAATAAAACGCAAGGAAAAAAATATATATATCCAGTACACTTTGGTTGATGCCATCTTATGAAAGCTTCTCGTAAGCTTCAAATTGTGTTACTTGTTGGATAAATTTTTGTTACTTAGAAAATTAAGTTATTTTTCTTACATATTCTGATTTGCTATATGAAGGATCAATCTTGACCACCTTATGAGTTTTATATTCTCATAGTTGTATGAAATTCTCTTAATTACTCGCATGAATTGCTACTTTGTCACTTCTGCTAGGAATAATTAAATTGTAATAAATAAATAAATAAATGTAGAGATGCTCACTTCCTTGTAAAGACTAGTCAGTACTACTTGACTGGATAAGTCTTCCCTCCATCGAACTAGCAGTCACCTTTAAAATGGCAATAAATACATCAATTGAATTATTGCATTTCACTTTCATTTCTTTTTCACAATAAATGGTGGTCCCTTCAATTATTGAAATGCACAACTTTTGTAGGTACATTATTTAAAGTTTGTGTTTCATATGCTACTTGTAAAAAAAAAAAAGTCCATATAAATTTAATTTAGAAGTGAATCTCCATGCTTTTGTTGATTGCAATTCAGGCTGCACGTGGATTTATATTTAACTTCTCATAAAGGAGGAAAATAGGTAAAAAGAAAGAATAAGAAAAACAAGCCGAGTAGCTCTCTCTTTTCCTCTTGGTAGCAGTTTCGATTTTCACTTTTATTTGCCATCTTAAAGGCCAATTTTATTTTTCAGAAACAAGTTCCTCACAACAATTCTACATTAATGAGGCTGAAGCAATCAGTGTCTAAAAATTTATTGCAGAATAAGAATTGGAATTTGTAACATTCGTGTCCAGTTCTTTACCATAGATTTTGCACAAATTTTGTCCTAATTAATTTGTATCTGGTCAAGCACGGTTCCTTGACATTAAATGCCTTACTCTCTCTTGGTCTTATCTCTTTCATTTTTTTCTGGTATTTTTCTTTTCTTTTTCCTTCTTTATTTATTTCCATAAATGGTCATGGTCTATATTTTTATTTTTATTTTCCTCTATTTTTTAACCAAGCATCACTCCAAGTTCCAAAAAAATATTGGTACATCACTGGGACATAATCAAGAAAATATTGGTACATCGCAAAAATGTCTTCTTTTTCCAATTAAAATAATTAATTGAACAACATCTACTTTTTATTCTTATAAATTGTGAAGGGTCTATAATTTATATTATTATTTAAAGTTATAAATAATAGAAAAAAACCTGGCTCAAGTCATTTGAAATAATCAAATACTCGACTGTTCACATCTTACGCACAAATCTGTTGTCGGGAACAATATCAAATATAAAGATTAAAAAAAAAAAAACCCCCTTCCGTATTGTACTTGTATAACTATAAAGTTAAGATTCGAAACATTAAATTCAACTTACCACAATTTGCTAGATTGATTCGCTCTTCAGAAAATTCTTTGAAACAGAGCATCGAATTTCTCATCCCTGCTTTATTATTTAATATCTTATAGGAATTTTATAATTTATTTTGTAACTGAAATATACTTATTTTATTGGTAATCTTTGCATCTTTGACAAACCAGTTATATCATCCCACTAACAAAGCTATCAGCATCATATATAGGGCCTTCTTTCTTGCTACTTATGTGGTTCTCCACGAGATAATTAAGAAAAGATAAATGAAAAGATAGTTGTGTTCATTAAGAAGTATATCAGTTGACTGTTCCTTTCCCAGTCAATTAAAAATATGTGGTCATTAAACCACGGCAGTTTATCTTGACAAGTATGATATAAGGAAAACTGATATAATGGTTTACCTTGACAAGTATGAAGCAATCAGTGTCTAAAAATTTATTGCAGAATAGGAATTGAAATTTTTAACATCCGTGTCCAGTTCTTTACCATAGATTTTGAACAAATTTTGTCCTCATTAATTTGTATCCGGTCAAGCACGTTTCCTCTGTTCAAACCATGCCCCTTCTTCCACGGTTCCTTGACATTAAATGCCTTACTCTCTCATGATCTCATCTCCTTCATTTTTTCCTGGTATTTTTCTTTTCTTTTTCGTTTTTGTTTATTTCCATAAATGCTCATGGTCTATATTTTGATACTTTTTCCTCTATTTTTTTACCAAGCATCACTCCAAGTCCCTAGAAATATTGGTACATCACTGGAACATAATCAAGAAAATATTGGTACATCGCAAAAATATTTGTTTTATTTTCCAATTAACATAATTCATTGAACAACATCTACTTTTTATTATTACATATTGTGTGAAGGGTCTATAATTTATATTATTAATAAAAGTTATAATAATAATAAAAAAAAACTGGCTCAAGTCATTTGAAATAATCAAATACTCAACTGTTCACGTCTTATGCGTAAATCTGTTGTCGGGAACAATATCAAATATAAAGGTAAAAAACAAAAAAGAAAAACAACCCCTTCCATATTGTAATTAAGGCCTTGATTTTTTTTCTTAAATGATACCACAAAACCCTTAATACTAGTGTAATCAAGCCTAGCCGTCATTGCTGCCACAGAACCTGATCGGAGCTGAGAGCATGGTATCGTCAGAGATCGAAGTGTAGAGTCTTTATCTCCATCTTGATCAGAGCGCGGTAAATCCGGCTGTTGGAGCTCGGTGGCTATCGGACGAAAGTAGATCTGGTGGTATATAGAGAAGGAGAAAGAGGTAATAGGGTGTTTTTTCGAGTAGATATAGTTTATTAAAGTAGTTTACGAGATTTCATGATAATAAATGAGTTTAGATCTAAGGAGTCATTTGACCCGTTATAAGCCCCTTTTTTATCAATTAAATTGTTATTGTGCATTTAAAGCCACTAACTTTCAAAAAAAGAATCCTCTAAAAAGCCATTTTATATTTTCCTTTCAATCCCGATAATGCAAACAAAATTCCACTCTAACTAACTCAAATAGAATACTCTGAAAAGTCATTATATTCCTTTCAGTACAAATAATCTAAATAAATGCATCTCTAACTAACTCAACTATTCATTTATCCATACGTCAAAAATATCTATCCATCTTTCACAAACTCTCAATTGTACTTGTATAACTATAAAGTTAATATTCGTAACATTAAATTCAACTTACCACAATTTGCTAGATTGATTCGCTCTTGAGAAAATTCTTCGAAACAGAGCTTAGAATTTCTCATCCCTGCTTTATTATTTAATATCTTATAGGAACTTTATAATTTATTTTGTAACTGAAATATACTTATTTTATTGGTAATCTTAGCATCTTTGACAAACAAGTTATATCATCCCACTGACAAAGATATCAGCATCATACATAGGGCCTTCTTTCTTGCTACTTATGGGGTTCTCCACGAGATAAGAAAAGATAAATGGAAAGATAGTTGTGTTTATTAAGAAGTATCTCAGTTGATTGTTCCTTTCCCAGTCAATTAAATATGTGGTCATTAAACCACGGCAGTTTATCTTGACAAGTATAATATAAAGAAAACTGATATAATGGTTTATTTAGCTTTTCTTTGAAACTAATAAAAAGGAATGAAAAAAGTACATATATAGGAAACGGAACTACCATAGTGTTCTACCAACAACCCCACCAAACAAAGAGAAAAACAGAATTATTGTGCTTACTCTTTTCCTTCCAGCAATGACACTTATAGAACTTGTTTCCATATCACTTGTTCTCCTCTTCTCCGTCAAAATCACCACTCAAACACAAGCCCACTGCCTTCCTGATCAACGTCATGCCTTGATTCAACTTAAGCAAGGTTTCAACACCACTCAACTCCATTCATGGAATGCAAGTACCGACTGTTGCAGATGGGATGGAATCACATGTGATGAGCAAACCGGTATGGTGACTGCACTTAACCTCAACGACAGGTCCATCTCGGGTGTAATCAACCCATCTTTGTTCAATCTCAGCACTCTTAGGTACCTCAACCTCGGTATGAATGATTTCAAAAATCTTATTCTTCCCCAAACGGGGTTTGAGCGGCTATCTAATTTAACCCATCTCGATTTATCCACATCTGACTTTGGCGGTCAAGTTCCAATGAGCATTTCTTCACTTACAAACCTTATCTCACTTGAATTGTCATATCCCATGTATCTTCATGACACAGGCCTAAAAACCTTACTCAGGAACCTCACCAAGCTCAAAGTTCTTCGCTTGGATGGTGTTGACATTTCCCTCAATGGGTCTGAGTGGGTAAATGCAATTTTTCAAGTAGGCTCAACTCTTCAGGTGCTATCCATGGAAGAATGTGGATTAAGAGGAAATTTCCCGGATCAAATATTCCACCTTAGAAATCTAAAAGATCTTAATTTAAATGACAACTCAATGTTGTCAGGGCAACTGCTAGATTTTACGAATGAATGTTTTTTGGAATACCTATCTCTAGCAAATTTGAATTTCACTGGTCCATTACCGGGTTCAATTGGAAATCTCCAATATCTATTGGGATTGAATCTTTACGGCTGTGGCTTACATGGAGAGGTTCCGCCTTCAATCACAAACCTTACAAGACTCCAAGTTATTGACTTAGGGTCAAACAGATTGACAGGTATGATACCCATGTCTTTGTTTTCTCACCCTTCTTTGCATTCCCTTTATCTTTCATATAACCAATTGTCAGGATTCCTATCTGAGTTCTCAAATGGATCATCAAAGTTGGTAGAAATTGAACTTAATAACAACAATCTTCAAGGACAGTTGCCATTTTCCATATTAAAATTCCCCAATCTCGTTGAGTTTGATATTTCATCAAATAACTTGAATGGTACATTTAATTTAGATGACATCAAGCACAATAAGAAGCTTGAGACTCTGTCTGTGTCAAACAATAAGTTGTCAATTATAGAATCCAAATATCATAACGAGTCATTTTATGCTTCATTTCCAAAAATACTACTACTAAGGATGGCATCGTGCAATCTAACAAAGTTCCCTTCTTTTCTGAGTTACCAACGAAATATTTACTACTTAGATCTCTCAAATAATAGTCTCACGGGTAAAATTCCCATTTCCATTTGTAATGTGACATTGCCATCAGTGCTTGATCTTTCACACAACAATTTAGCTGGTATAGTTCCACCTTGCCTTCTAGAAGATGCTGAATTGAAAGTGTTAAACCTAAAAAGTAACAAATTAAGCGGCCCATTGCCACAAAATATTAGTCAAGCATGTGGACTTCATTTAATAAATCTTAATGGAAATGAAATAAATGGAAGTTTGCCCAAATTACTGATGTATTGTAATGCTCTCGAGGTCCTAGACCTTGGAAACAATCAGATAGTGAACAGATTTCCCTATTGGCTGGGAAATCTTGAAAATTTGAATGTTCTCGTCTTAAGATCAAATATGTTCTTTGGAAAAATTTCAGACGTGAAAATCAAATCAAAAGGAAACGATTCCTTTTTCCCCTTGCTAAAAGTTCTTGACCTTTCTTCAAATCATTTTACTGGTACATTGCCTAAAATTTTTTTTGTGAATATGAAGGCTATGATGAGTACATTAAATACAAGTTCCCAATATTATTTGGACATGAATGTAAGTTACATTATGATTAATGTAGCCTCAGTCACATACAAAGGGGTGAGTTTTGATCTGACGTTCTCAATTGACATATTCAGCTACATTGATATGTCAAATAATGATTTTTGGGGGAGAATACCCGAAGAGATCGGGCAACTCAAGTCACTTGTTGTGTTTAACCTATCACATAATGCCCTGATTGGTCCAATTCCACAAAAATTTGCTAATTTACAGCAACTTCAAATATTGGATCTCTCCTCCAACCAGCTTTCTGGACACATCCCAGAAGAACTCACTTCTCTCACTTTTCTTTCTGCACTAAATCTCTCATACAATAATTTAGTTGGAGAAATACCTAAAGCCCGTCAGTTCTCAACCTTTTCGAATGCTTCTTACTTGGGTAACCCCAGATTATGTGGTAGTCCTCTGACAATGCAATGTGCAACAACTTCTTCAAATCATGAGTTTAATACAGGTTTGCCTTTAAAGTCTTCTAATGACACAATTGGGCTCTCAGTTTCTATTGGATTGGGGTTCGGTGTGGCATTTACCTTTATAATTTGGGCTACAATATCATGGGAGAATGGAAGAAAGTGGTTTAGTTTCATTATAGATAGGTTTTACTTTCGATATTTTCATTGATGGAAATATCTTAGGGCTTTGTACTAATAAATGTGTATTTTCTTGAGCGTGTGTGTGCTTGTCTATGAAATACTCTTTTTTTATCCGCTAAGAACATATAATGTATGGTAGGAACTCTTTGTATGATTATCTATTAAATATGGATTGTCTAAGGGTACCATATATTGAAAATAACATTGAAACGAAACAATGAGTATTACAATCAAGAATTTCTAATATTGAAATAAAATTACTGCAATATTTGGCTGGATTTGTGTAAGACAAAGCCACTGTGCCTAAATAAGATCAAATTGTGTTTAGAAAATGAGAGCTTCTACTGACGAGATGAAATTTATTTTTATCTGAAGAGAGCTATCTGAAAAATTAGAATGGATTGTTAATCTTGAATTATTATTTCTCTGAAGAGAGCTACAGCTTTCCCCAATTTTACTGCGCCATTCTGAGACCAGCAATAATAAATCTCCAGTCAGTGAATTGATGTGCTAGAAAAATTCTAACTCTTTTGTACAGTTACTTTTGTTTACAGTAGTAAGTTATTCATGATTATAGTATAGTACTGCATTGTACCTGCTACATATATGTAAAGCCACTATAGTAGCTAGTCTGCTGGTGCCGTTTTTACTGGTTAAATTAATTTGCTTATCAGTGCTGAACAGTATTTGTGTATTTATATTGGTCCTTTTTAAGGGAATTCAATCTTTACTAATAACAGAAATTTATGTTTTTGATAATATGAACAAAGTTACGTAGGATAAGAAATTAATTATGAACTTAGTTACACAGTATCAGGGGCGGATCTAAGGCTTAGTCAAAGGTGGCTAAACCACCCCTATGATTTTAAAATTTTAATTATACGTATAGGAATTTAATTGATTTTTTTTTAAACTCTATAGTATAGCCACTCTCAATAAATGACAAATGTTTAGTTATAGCTTATTGGTTAAAGCTCTATTTTTTGGTTAAGAGATCTTGAGTTAAAATTCCACAAACTACAATTGTGCATTTTAATTTTCAGCCACCCCTATTAATTTTCTAGTTCTGCCCCTGCACACAATGAACAAAGTATAAACAAAGTTACAAAAGCATGTCCCACTTTCCTGACTTGACGACTTGTACTCAGAAGTCCAGCTTACCTAGCTAATACCCGAATAAAGTTAATTAGATAATAAAATTAACGAAAGTACTTTTTAAAATTATTTATGAGTCCAGCTACGCGAATTATATAAACTTCACGGTTTTAATAACAACAACAATTTTCAATAATTCTAAAAAAATTGTAAGAGATTCCAAAAAAAATGTGAAATTTGATATATATTCAAGCACATTTTAACGAGTCTGGTTAATATGATATTAGTGTCATTTCAGCCTATATAACACCAACTCTAGAATATATCGAATTGACTTCAAATGGTGAATTCAAACCGTTCAAATCCATCTATTTCATTAGTTGTGCGTTTAAATGCAAAATTTATACTTCTTCCCTTATTTTCAAATCAAGCATCTGTGAACATCATTGACCGGAACAATCAAGATTGTACGCTTTTTGGAAGTAATTGCTGATTTTTTTTATTTTTTCAAATTAAACTATTTCATGGAACATTATCTACTTTCTTTTATTGCAAATAGAACTTTTTTGTATCGAAAGGTCTAAATTTCTATGATTACTAAAAGGTTCTAAAGAATTAATAAATCATGACTCAAGTTTTTTGGATGTTGCAAAATGAATTACCAAAGGCAACTTCATTAAGGTCGTTGGAAATATTTATTACAGATATAAGAAAAACTTGAGAGTTTGTGTCCTAAGCATAGACCAGCTCTGGGGACAAATTTCAAATATAAAGATTAAAACAAGACAATTCCTTCTTCCTCAATAAACGACCTAAATTGTTTAACTGGCTACCACCAAAACACATGAAAGAAACCAAATATCCAAATAGTTTTAAACAACCCAACATGACTAAAAGAGCTAACGGATGAAAGAATCAAACTAATTATAGTCCCCCTGATGAATCCTCTGATGAAAAGTCGTTTTATTCCTTTCAGTGCAGATAATCTATAGAAATGCATCTCTAACAAACTCAACTGTTCATTTGTCCTTAAAATAGAAATATATCTATATATTCTTATGCCACAAATCCTCAATTGGACGTGTTTAAAGTTAACATTTATAACTTCAAGTGTGTGCGTCAAATTTCTACTTTCCACAATTTGCTAGAATGATTCGCTCTTATAAAATCAAATTACCGAAGTGTACCATGCAAACAAAAAGAAAAACAGAATTATTTCCACCAGAATGAATTATATTAAAGTTAATTGCAAATTAAATAACCAAAGAAAACAAATAATCTAGGCCTTTTAAGTTCATATCACAATAATTTAGGAGGGTCAGGTCAGACAGACGAAATAAAGTGGCCTGCTATCAGCATCAATAAGATGAAGGAAACTTCTGTAGTCGTTAAAAGATAAGGCAAAGGAAAGGCCATCTGTCTTGCTTCTTGTTTACCACGAGAAAAGGATAAGATAAAGGGAAAGAAACTTATGTGGTCATTACAAGTATTTGATTTGACTATTACTTTCTAAGTCAATCAAAAAATTAGAGTCTGCCAACTGGTAATTCGAAAGAAAATTTCTCTATGGGTAACAAAAGAAAAAATTCTGCAAGAGGTAAAGAAATTAATATTTACATATTTTATTTATTTATTTTATAAAATCTAACTGAATAACTAGGTATTATGAGTTTTTTAAACATGGATTATATGATTATTACGAAGCTTATTTGTACGAGTAAAGCTAGAATGTGATGTACTCATCAAGAGAGTTTGGTAAGCACTGTCAAATAACAAGAGAAAAGAAGAAAAAACACCGCACTCCCAGAAATCTCTCTGTCCCTCCCTTATTTTATTTTCATATGAATTTTGTGTTACAGAGAGATCATATTACAGAAGGAAGCCACAGCCTATATAGGCGAAATATTCTACCTATAACTCAGAAAGAAATAAGCTAGATATTTAGTTGCCTATTGTTGCTCTATGATATAGACTAGATTCTTTCCTTCTATCTTGTGTTATTGTAAGCAGTAAATAAATAAAAAATACAATTTAGATTCTTTCCAACATGCCCAACAGATATGGTAACACATCTTCCAACAGATTTGCGCCTCAGATTAGGAACCAGCTGGCTTGAGTTATTTATTTCACAACCAACCCTTTGTGTTCTCCGAATGATTGATCTGAGCAACTCAAAATTAACGACATATGAAAATTGTTTTGGAGGCCAAATTTACACTTGATATTTTCACTAATTTTTCATTATTGTTTTTGCATGTGTATGTGTGTGCTCATATGTATGCTATGTTTTTATTATGAACCGTTGTGAAAAATAGTTTCATTGACAACCACTGCTATTTGTTACAGCTTTTTTCATAATCACTTTGCTGTGGCTCTGAATTTAGCTGGAATTTTAATGAAATTATTGTCATTTTTTTCATGCATTTGAATATTGTAACTCTTTACAAATTCCTGTGTCATTTCAGCATTTGCAAATAACATGATGCACTTAGTTGTCTTAAAAGTCAACGGGTTACAACCCATATAAAATTGAAGACAGAAGAGCTTCATCTCTTAAACCCTTCGTATATGTTCATTTGTGTGAGAACAGGAGAGATTATGGCCTCTCCTGCTTGCCCAGACAAATGCGGCAACATCATCATCCCCTACCCATTTGGCACACTTGATGGCTGTTACCAGAATGGATTTAGACTTACATGCAACGATTCCTTCAATCCCCCGAAAGCAATCGTGGGTAAAAATATCAAGGTTATAAATATCAGCATAACTGACGGTGAAGCACGTGTCTATAAACACGTTGGGTTTCGTTGCTACAATAAGCAGAAGCAATTAGTTCCAACTGTAGTGCTCCAATTGATCTCGGACGTAGTCCATGTTACTTTTCCCACAGACACAACAAGTTCACGGCAATAGGTTGCTATATGTTGGCATATATTGCGACCCCACCATAACAATCTGATAGAAAGCAATCATACTTGTCAGGCTGTGTGAGCTTCTGTGGGAGCATATATGAAACAACTGGTGATGGTGGATTATGGAATGGGTTGGGTTTTTGCCAGACCTCGATACCAGCAGGACTATCCAATTATGAAGTACGGTGGGGTTTCCGCAACAACTCTGCCTGGGATTTCAACCCGTGAATTTATGGTGAGGGATACATCTGCAACTGCACGCAAGGGTACGAGGGCAACCCCTACCTCCCCAACAGATGCACAGGTAATTAATTTACTAATAATAAATTGAGATTTAATTATTGTTTCCTAATTTAATGTCAAGGACTAGTAGGTTTGCTTGTATAAGATAAGAACCTGTCTGCAAGCAAAACCTACCCTCTGTGTTCTTCAAAGACTATGATGGTGTATTTATACATAAAAAGTGGTAGTTCTATTTCTCATGTATAAGTTTGTAATTGGACAGATATCGCCGAATGTAAGAACCAACCGTTCAAGGATGGGAACTGCAAAAACACACCTGGAAGCTATGAATGCTCCTGCCCAAAAGACAAAAAAGGTGACGGAAAAACAGAACATTGCGCAGAGAAATATCCGTATTTTGCTCGTGTGGCTATGTGTAAGTACTCTTTTTGCCTTCAAAAATTAAGAAAGAAAGATCTCTTAGAATAACTTCATTAATACCTTTCAATTTGAAAATTTAAGGGTGGGATATCATTTAACGAAATCTAATATTTTAAATTGAGTAAAATTAATTCACAGCTAGTGAAGGAAAACAACTTGTAATTATTTATATTATTTTCTTACATGATTTGAGAAAGCATTGTAAAGTGTTGTTTAGGTTATTGGCCATTGTCAAGGAATCATAATCCAATTTTTGTAAAATTCTGTAAAATTCTGTAATTTTTGTATTTCATTATTTTCTTGGAAATCAGTTGTTACTTGTGTTGTTTCTTGAGTGTACTGTGTCAAATAAAAGCATGTCACTCTGTTTGTGTGGTGTTTATTGCTGGCTTTTTCCGGCGCTTACAAACGCCGCCAAAAACACTAAAAAATGCCGCTAAACACCTTTACCGGCGCTTGACAAACGCCACTCGAAATGGACTTTTCCCAGCATAGAACGATGTCTACAGCTTTGGGGTAGTAATGTTGGAGCTCCTCACTAGGAAGGAGGCAGTTTATATAGACGAAAAGGGGGAAATGCTGCCCTTGGTGACATCTTTTCTTTGGAAAGCAAGCAAAAATGAGCATCATGAGATGTTGGATGTGGAACTAGTAACTAATGATGAGAATGTTATGGTGGTTCTTGAAGGAATTTGTGAGATCGCTCTGCAGTGTCTGAACCCAAAGGGGGAAGATAGGCCGACAATGAAGCTAGTTGTGGAGGAATTCATGAAGTTAGTGACGTTACATAACAGCTCACCTGGCCGGAAAATTGGTCAGGAAGAGATGGAGAGCCTCAGTGAAACAGAATTTTCCTCTATGTTAGTTGCATCTGGTTTTAATAGTACCCAGTATAGTGCGGTGCTCGAAATCAGCACTAGAGTACCGAGGTGAGGTAGATTAATTAAGCCTGCTTCAAAGTTTATTTTGTGTGAAGATGCAAAATTCTGTAACTTAATTTTGTATTTCATTATTTTCTTGCAAATCAGTTGTTACTTGTGTGGTGTTTTCTTGAGTGTACTGTGTCAAATAAAAGCATGTCGCTCTGTTTGTGAGGTGTTTATTGCTGGGACATGCATACGTTTTAGAAAAGAAATATATTGGAATTTATATTTTTTTACAACACGAGAACGAAAGGACAATGAAAGACAACAAAATTTTACTTTGATGACAAATGAATGCACTATCAAGGAACAACGTATCACTAAATAAAATTATTAATATTGAATATTGATGCTTTATAAACGCTCCAAGTAAATGTATTTGTTTCTAAAATTCTTATTTCGTTCCAAACCCAATCGCTCCAATGTGTATTCTTGTTTCACTAATTAAGTAATTTGACCATATGTATATTCTAATTTGACTAAAGTAATCTAGTTTATAAAATATTTAATTGCTATATATTTTGAGGTGTCTTTAACAAACTATATAATATTTTCTTTTCTTTTATATTATAATTAAATGCGATTCAATCAGGCTACGTACCTGATCAGCTTGGAATTCTCATATTTTATTTTATCAGTGATCAGTTATATTAGTGCATGAAATGATATTAACAGTTTAGATTCGTGCTTGAAATTTTGTAAAATGTACAATTAATGAACTTTGAGATTCGTGCATGACATATTTTAACAGTTTAGATTTTTCAGAAAGTCGCGCAGAAGATGAGATATCACTGAGGCGGCAAATTCCCTTTTGTCGGTCCCTTGCCAATTATTTCCCACCATATTAACTGTACACGCCAACAACATTGACAAATGGGACCCACTTACCGAACCCCACTTGTCAACAAACAGGTCTAGTATTGTTGTGTTTTCACTAATTCTTTCTCTCACAATTAATGCCTAACAAATAATCTGTTGGGTTTGAGTGAATTGTGAGTGGATAGTCTTTCTCTCACTACCGAGATTTTTATTTTTGGGAAAATTTCTAGTGTACCCATGCAAACTTTTAAAATAGCCAATTTCCCCACAAAAACACCATAATATCTGATATCTCCATACAAACTCATAATTCTTTCTTCTATCCCCTTTCATTTATTCAAACTATTATTTAATTATTTTAAAACTGAAATTGACAAATATACCCTTGACCCCTCCCCCCCTCCCCCTCTTCTCCTCCTCCTTCACTGGTTCACTGTAGTGGCTCGTTTAGTAAAAAAAAACGATTTTAAACATATTTGATCCCAAACATTTATTTACTTTGTTTTTCTCTGATCTCCCAACTTGATACCTTTGTTTTCTTACATAGTATTGGCAATTGGGAAGAATTATTGAATTAGTCCAATCAACTTTCTTTTCTTCTCTACCCCGGACTCATATGCACAGGAATACTCAATACCTTAAAAGGCTCAAGCTTCGAATAGGATTACAAACTAAAGCTATTCAATTTCAAGTTCCGTTGGTCAAACTTGCATGTAATCGGATCATACCTGTGAATTACGTTTGATTTTGGAACTTTGGACGATAGTTTTTATCGGATATTAATTAAACTACAAAATCATATGATATTTTGGGAGTCCGACATCTGGAAAAACTTCAACGAAATTTCAAATGAATAATTTATATAGGAGATTTAAAAATTTAGTGACCTTAACAGAAACCAGCTAACTTTGGAGTCCGCTACCAACTGTTTTTCATGTTTGGAAAGACATGATCTTATTATTTAAATTTCATATCCGTTCGTTTTAAACATAAATAGATCAAATCAACATTTTTAGGGTTTAAATTTCATGTCTGCAGGGGAAGGTTAATAAAATACTTGGATGCTCTTAAAGTGTTTGATGAAATGTTTAAACCAAATTTAAACTCAAACGCATTATTTAATACTCTTATCCTTCACTCAAATCGAATTAGAAAAGTATTGGCATAACCGGTGATTTGAGAGATTAGAAGAAGTTAACTAAGTAAATCATTTCATAAATGATTGGGATCAAATTCATCAAATTTGTTTTTATTATACGAATTGTTACAGTGAACTGTGAAGGGGAAGGAGAAGAGTGAAGGGTATATTTGTCCATTTCAGTTTTATAACAATTAAATAATAGTTTGAATAAATGAAAGGGGATAGAATAAAGAATTCTGAGTTTGTATGGGGGATATTGGATATTATGATATTTTTATGGGGAAATTGGCTATTTTGAAAATTTGTATGGGTACACTAGAAATTTTCCCTTTTTAATAAATGATAAATCCAAACGAAACGTGGAATGAAGCAAAAGATTCATGAAGGAGAACGAGAACTTAATATTATTTAATGTCATATTGAACTAATTCAATTCAAGATTAATCAGAAGAGAGAAAACAATAACAACGAAACGAAAGAAATTATGGAAATCGATTCTTATAAATAAATTTGATTATTACTTAATATATCTAGAGCTCATTCAGACAAATTAATGGAAGAATCTGAAATTAATTGAGAATGAATCTAAATAAATAGTATTTGTAATATCTATCATAATTGAAATAATTGAATGTAGGATGTATGAAAACAGTATCGTAGTTTATTATTTATTGACCTATTACTAAATTAAAATAAGGAAATCCAAAGATGTTTCCTGAAATCTAATTAAAACATATTCTTGGTATCGATGTTCAAATATTAACATGTACCAATAATTTTCAGATTTTTGTATACTTAGAGAAGTACATTAATAATAGATTAAAATTTCAGATTATAATATACTTAGAGATAATACTTACTAATAAAAGGAATTTCCAGGTATTTATATAATTGAAGAAAATACTTACTAATAAGAAAAATTTTCAGATTATAATATGTTTGAAGAAGTACTTATTAATAACTTCGATTTTCATATTTTAACAAAATAAATATTGGTGACCAAAAGATACTTCTAAATTTTTTGGAATTTAGTATACTAAAAAAATTTATAATCTCAAATAAATATCAAAATAAAATTTAAAAAATGTAAAAGGAAGTTTCCGGATTATATATGTAATTACAAAAATTTCTAATAATAAATAACTTCTAAGATATCCTTAGATATAAATAAATTTCAGATTTATATCACGACTAAAGAATTATTAACAATAATCTAACTTTTCAGATTTTAATTAAAGAAATACTTTCTCATGAATTAATACAATCTAAGAGCAAATTTTATTCTAACTAAACAAATGAAATGGCTATATCATAATTAATCAATTTATGTCGAAAAGTAATGAAATCTTTCGGTACCTTAAGAATCATACCAATTTTGCATTTTACTAACCCCGATTCTAAAAAAATCATATGAATCTCAAATTTACTCCCACTATTATCGAACTACTACTATTGCATCTTACTAACTCCGATTCTCAAAAAATCATACTAATTTTGCATTCCCTTGATCAAACTAACCCCGATTCTCAAAAAATCACACTAATATTGCATTCCCTTGATCAAACTAAACCCGATTCTCAAAAAAACATACTTTGCATTCCCTTGATCAAACTAACCCCGATTCTCAAAAAATCATACTAATTTTGCACAAATAAACCCCGATTCTCATCTTCCATCTCTTCACTATCAAATTATACTCAAAATCAACTAAAATTACCTTGCTACAGTGGAGACGGCACAGACAATCAGCACCGGCAACAGTTCCTCTTCGCGCGGCGGTGGTGGAGCAATGAGGCGGTGGTGGGGCACGGGGGTGGGGCAGTGAGGCGGTGGTGGGGCACAGGGGTGGGGCAGTGAGGCGGAAAGGATGGCCGGAGTGGGGCAGTGAGGCGGCCGGCGGTGGGACCACTAGACGGGCGGTGCGGCCTTCACAGAGACAGCAGAGAGAAAGAGAGGCAGACAGAGCGGAGAGAGAGGCAGACAGCGGAGGGTTCGTTCAAAATAAAAGGGGATGCCCGCCCGTGGAATTTATCCACGGGGCGGGATTAAATATTCGGCCCGTGGAATTTATCCACGGGGGGATTAATTATTCGGCCCGTGGAATTTATCCACGGGCTGGGTATTTTTAAAAATCCAGCGAAAAGGTAGGTATTTTTATTAAAATAATATTATTTTGGAGTAAAAATAAAGGGAAAATTTCTAGTGTACCCATACAAATTTTCAAAATAGCCAATTTCCCCATAAAAATATCATAAAATCCAATATTCCCCATACAAACTCAGAATTCTTTATTCTATCCCCTTTCATTTATTCAAACTATTATTTAATTGTTATAAAACTGAAATGGACAAATATACCCTTCACTCTTCTCCTTCCCCTTCACAGTTCACTGTAACAATTCGTATAATAAAAACAAATTTGATGAATTTGATCCCAATCATTTATGAAATGATTTACTTAGTTAACTTCTTCTAATCTCTCAAATCACCGGTTATGCCAATACTTTTCTAATTCGATTTGAGTGAAGGATAAGAGTATTAAATAATGCGTTTGAGTTTAAATTTGGTTTAAACATTTCATCAAACACTTTAAGAGCATCCAAGTATTTTATTAACCTTCCCCTGCAGACATGAAATTTAAACCCTAAAAATGTTGATTTGATCTATTTATGTTTAAAACGAACGGATATGAAATTTAAATAATAAGATCATGTCTTTCCAAACATGAAAAACAGTTGGTAGCGGACTCCAAAGTTAGCTGGTTTCTGTTAAGGTCACTAAATTTTTAAATCTCCTATATAAATTATTCATTTGAAATTTCGTTGAAGTTTTTCCAGATGTCGGACTCCCAAAATATCATATGATTTTGTAGTTTAATTAATATCCGATAAAAACTATCGTCCAAAGTTCCAAAATCAAACGTAATTCACAGGTATGATCCGATTACATGCAAGTTTGACCAACGGAACTTGAAATTGAATAGCTTTAGTTTGTAATCCTATTCGAAGCTTGAGCCTTTTAAGGTATTGAGTATTCCTGTGCATATGAGTCCGGGGTAGAGAAGAAAAGAAAGTTGATTGGACTAATTCAATAATTCTTCCCAATTGCCAATACTATGTAAGAAAACAAAGGTATCAAGTTGGGAGATCAGAGAAAAACAAAGTAAATAAATGTTTGGGATCAAATATGTTTAAAATCGTTTTTTTTTACTAAACGAGCCACTACAGTGAACCAGTGAAGGAGGAGGAGAAGAGGGGGAGGGGGGGAGGGGTCAAGGGTATATTTGTCAATTTCAGTTTTAAAATAATTAAATAATAGTTTGAATAAATGAAAGGGGATAGAAGAAAGAATTATGAGTTTGTATGGAGATATCAGATATTATGGTGTTTTTGTGGGGAAATTGGCTATTTTAAAAGTTTGCATGGGTACACTAGAAATTTTCCCTATTAAAAAAATATCAAGGAGAATTAAAAATAAAATGTGTAGACGTCAATATGTACAACCTAGATACAAATAAAATGTGTTATATCAATCGAAATGTATCTACCATTAGCGAGATTCGAATTTTGAAAGGGATAAAATATATAGCCTATATATTTAGATGATGAATTGATAGTATGCTTTTTTAAGTATATTTTTTTCATATTAGCCTCATTTAAGCCAATTGTAGCACATCTAATTATTTTTTAAACATAGGATGGCCAGGGGACGACCTAGGAGACCACCACCAAGGGACCCTGTTGATGAGCCCATTCCCGCGGACAGCACAGAGCATTTCAGTCCATTATTATGGATGAGTCATGCGGAGCACCGAGTCTGCATGGCATCCCGAGAGGTATGTGATTATTTTTATTTTTAAATTTAAATTGTGCCAAGTTCTCGTATTTTCAAGTTCTTATGTTGTTTACTTTTTTCAACGCAGAGTGAGGACATTTTAGATGCTAGGAGTCGGTACTGTGGTATGCAGTACTACTCGTTGATGGACCCGTATCTACGAAATTTGGGGTTGCACCATTTGGTCGATATCATGGAGTCAGAGACCAAGGCCATCAATGCGTCCCTTATTGCAGGACTAGTGGAGCGATGGCGTCCCGAGACGCACACGTTTCACTTACCATTCGGAGAGATGACAGTGACTCTCCAGGACGTCAGTGCCCTATGGGGTTTGCCCATCCAGGGTGTGCCCGTTGGTGGCATATCTGACCCCACTGAAGCTGAGGAGAGGACGATTAATGCCCGGCTTGCAAACCTGTTGGGAGCGTAGTCAAGTATACGGGATAATGGTGGAAAGTCCAGATACGCTTTGAAGATGACAAAGCTCTGAACTCTATTTCGGGCAGGTCTGCATTGGGGTTCGACACAGCTTGAGATTGAGAGGTACTCATACAAACTACTCTACATATATTTATTTTGCACTATATTTTATGCCAAAAAATAAGTTGCTTTGTAATTTTGACATTACAGATACACATGAGGCTTCGTGATGGACTTGTTTGGTTCTGTCATGTTTGCTAATTCAAATGGTGATAGCATTCCGATGTGCTATCTAGAGCTGTTGCGAGACCTTGAAGGGTCAACAAAGTACAACTGGGGTGGGGCAGTCCTGGCACATCTTTACTACAACTTGTGCCAGAGTTCCAAGGTCAGTATGCTATTGTCATGCACCTATGGTCTTATTTTAATTATATAACTTGTTCCTGACGGCTAATATTCTTCAAATTACAGCCGAAAAGTAAGAATATGTATGGCCCGGTACTTCTACTGCAGCATTGGTCATGGTCACGACTACCGGTGGGGGTACCTAAGCCGAATGTGTTGCCCGATTGGGGACAGCTGGATGGTGCAAATTGCCCGGCATTTGGCAAGAAATGGTACGGACATCACGAGTACACCAACCAGCCTCATGGGAAGCCAATAGGTATCAGGCTGGTTCGAGGTCAGCTCCAGAGTCTGGGTGACACGCAGGTGATATGGACTCCGTACGTAGATCTATACACTCAGGAGCTGCTGCCGCAAACTGTACTGGATGATCAGCAGATGTGGTTCTACCGGGGTCCGCTGGTATGCTTCTCGATAGTGGAGCACCACTATCCAGACCGGGTGCTCCGTCAGTTTGGAGATCCTCCACTCATCCCTGCAGATCCAGATGTCCCGAGATTTGTGATTAGGAGTCTACACGGGTGAGTTATTTTATTTTAGCATTTTGTAATTAACATTAGTTCTTATCTTAGCTGTAAATTGCAACTGACACGTTAATTACAGGATGACCCACAGTAATCACCCCGGTCGAGATTGGACTGTGCATCATGAAGCACACTATGCAAAGGCAACGATGATGAGCGACCACTTGTGGCAGATGCCGGATGATGGGATACAGTTCCAGGGACCTCCTGACTTGAGATATGAGGCTTGGTTCGTGCGGGTCGACATGGCATCGGTATATCTAGAGGGAGATTACGGGGATTTTCTTCGCTCGAAGATCTTCGTAGAAGATGGCTTTACTCCCACTGGCCGGAAAGGTGCTCACAACGTAAGTAATGAACCTAAAACAACACATTTTTTCTATCACTTTTATTGTTATCTAACTTACTTTTTTTTTTGTTATGTAACTTTGTTTTTTTGTGTAGCTGCTAGTGGCGCTTAAAGGTGGCGGGCGAGCAGTCGTTTGTCTTGGAACACGTGGCTTCAGATCTTTTGGACATGCGCTGTTGAACTTGGTTGCCCCCTGTATTGAGAGCCACGGCCACGAGGCAAAGCTAATCACCATGCTGAGAGACGCTGGAGAGGAAATTGATTGGCGCAGAGTACAAGCGCACGAGCCCGATGCGCCACCTGTTTTGGCTTCTGAGATGCCACCGGAGCCCTCAAAGAATCGAGGGTGGGACTACCATCGTTGGGCACTGAGCATGGCCGGTTGGCACGCCTACCGTGACGAGCACGGATGTCCAGTTCTTCCCCCGGTATGGCATTTTTTATTTTATGTGAAGTTAGTTGAATTAATTTAGTTAAAATTTCATTCTCTTTAAACTAATTGGTATCCATGCAGGGTCCTGCGTACATGCCTCCACCGTATGAGCCGCATGATTCTTCAGACCCGCAGCCTATGCATGAGTCTCCGGATATCCAGATCAGCGTTGATCCATCAGTGTATCCATGGGAGCCCACTGTTGCCTCCCCGCATCAGCCGTATCCACCCATGGCTCATGATTGGGAGGCATCTGTTAGCGGTACTCAGCTTGACTATGCGTCTTAGTTCGTGGATTCCCTATTTCATACCCCACCCCCACCAGTAGCTACTTACACGGCCGAGGATCCATGGAGTAGAGCGCTCGCGATGAGCATAGAGGCCGAACCGGAGGAGCTGATTACACCAGCTCGCAGAGCGCCAGACGGAGAGCTACAATGGAATAACTGGCAAGAACGAAATTTCAGTAGGGAGAACAAGGGTAGACCAGCCTCCCGATTCACCCCTTCGACGTACCAGTGATGGAGAGTTTTATTTTTTTTCTGACATATTTTATTTTGTTTTAATTAGTTCCCTCATTTTATTTTGTTTTTAGTTTTATTCTACTTTGGTTTGTTGTTATATTTTTATTTTGGTTTTGTTTTATTATGTTTTATTATGTTTTGTTATGTTTTTTTATAGTTTTATGTTTCGTTATGTTTTAGCGTAGTTTAGTTTTCATACATACATACCTCAAATCAAAAAAACAAAAAACATACGTGCAAATATCACTTGCTAAGTTCACAAAATAAAATAAAGTTCATACAAATGTCAAACTCAACAGTTCAAACTAATCTCAATTCCAAACAAACTTAACAACATACATACCTCCAACCAAAAAAACAAAAAACATACGTGCAAATATCACTTGCTAAGCTCACAAAATAAAATAAAGTTCATACAAACGTCAAACTCAACAGTTCAAACTAATCTCAATTCCAAACAAACTTAACAACATACTATTTCTTACAATCTGCCTTGAACGTACATGGAACAAAGTCATCGTCAGAGTCAGGCAAATTCGGGTCAGTAACAACAGACGACGTGCTAGCCTTATTCTTGGCCTTAGTCTTGGCCTTAGTCTTGGCCGTAAGCGTCTCTACATCAATCTTTTTATTTCTCAATCCATAGCCGTAGGGGTTTCCTACAATTTCATCATCAGATATGTCATTCCGGTTGAAAAATTCATCTATCTTCACACATCTCTGACAGTCCTTTCTAAACTTTCCGCAAATGTCGCATTTGAGGTTTTTATTTTCCTCTCTCTTTCCTCGATTGTTACTGTCCATCGTTCTCGTCTACAATTTGTTTAAAAATAATAATTAATAAAACTGCAACATAATAAGCTGTAACATAGAAATAAAGTGCATACATACTGCAAAATGATAAATGTTCAAAAAATTAGATAAAATCTAATCACATAAGGTCTCACCACATTGAAATAGATCTCTGGTTAATTTCTACAGAGCCTAAAATGTAATCCCAATGATCTCCACGATGGTGTGCTCCTCCTAGCGGGTTGCACTGCTTCATCCCTCAAGTGTGCTTGACCAGATGTCCCAGCGCCAGATGTGCTCCTCCTAGCAGGTTGCACTGCTTCATCCCTCAAGTGTGCGGTACCAGATGTCCCGATGCCAGATGTGCTCCTCCTTCCTGCGCCAGATGTGCTCCTTCTTCGCTGGGTAGTACCTGAAGGCCCTTGCATCCCAACTGCATCTCCTCATGCCAGTACTTCTCCCATTGCCTCCCTGAACATCATATTTCATTTTCACGGTCTGCTGTACGGCTTATAGCTGTGCTTTGCCGAGACCCTTGCGATCTACTTGCCTCGGCCATAACTCGCTCATTTTCTGCTGCATTTGCTGCATTATGCGCGTCTGCAGCACAAAAATGTTAGCTACTAAGTTATTCAAGATTGAAATGAAATATAATCAGGGTTGGGTGCTACATACCTCGGCTTTTCCTGTCCAAAGTGGAACGACGAGGTCGGTGCCTCATTCGCCTACCTTGCATTTCGTCCATGGCCATTACACAATGGATGTGTTTTCTCCTACCACACCGTATCCAATCTTTGTTTGGCTCAATTTTAGGGGTACTGGTTGTAGGCCAATCTTTAGGATTGCCATAAGGAACAAACACGGCATTCCAAGTACTCAGAAGGTAGTCCACCCTATACCGGTGGTCAACAAATAAGTCGGGTGACCAGCTATTATGGCGACAAACCGCTAACGCATGAGCGCACGGAATTTCAGTTAATTGGATACATCTGCATGTACATTCCACTTTTCTCTCTGGCCCGAATGTTACGATATACTGGAACCTTCTATGAATAATAGACATAGTTCCATCATGTGTTTGGACTACTGGAACATATTCATTTGGGCCCGTGACTTCGTACTTACCTTCGCAGTGCGAGTATGCGATGACATCCATTTCTGTAGCTTTCTCCCATGGTTTGGCGAGCTTAACGTGTACCCGTTCGGAAAAAGGCTTTCCTGCATTGTTTTGCTCCGTCGCTGCCTGTCGCCGCTGAACAAACCAGCTATTGCACTTATAGAATGTCTCCTCCACAAGTGCAGCCACGGGCAACATTCGGCTATCCTTGAAGACAGCGTTCCGGGACTCGGAGCCGTTTGTTGTCATGATACCAAATCGGTATCCTCCATCACATGTCTGGAAGATTTTATCAAAATTTGATTGCTCCATGGCATCATTAGGACGTACTTTGCCCACTCTCCTCAAAAAAGCATTACACCTAGGATTTTGCTACAATAGAACAAAGTAAAATTAGACAAATGCATCTGAAAGAAAAGAAAATGAACAACATAATTAGATAATATTAGACATACCATGGCGAAATCTTCGAACATCTCTTTCAGCCTTCTTGGCTTCTTCTTCTTGGCTCCTTGTTTGAACCTAGTTCCGTACCATTTGTCCTTCCCACAAGCCTGAACCAGATTGTCAGCAACATGCTGGATACAATATCTGTGCACAAAATTATTCCGGTCCCATCCGTATTCAGGTTTCAATGCAGCTTTGATACCCTTGTGTTGGTCTGATATAACACATACGAATCTATTAACACCAATCACATTCATTCTAAGCTATTGTAAGAAAAAACCCCAATTCTCTTCATTCTCCTTGTGCACAATTGCAAATGCTACAGGCATCAATTGGTTCTCGGCATCATATCCGCAAGCCATCAAAAGTCTGCCCTCATACCGCCCAGAAAGGAAGGCTGCATCTATACTGATCACCGGTCTCAAGTAATTAAATGCGGTGATGCATGGTCCGTAAGCCCATGCCACGGCCATGAATTCCACAACACCTTGCTTGACCAGTCCTGTATTCTTATCGAAGCTCGGCTTCGTCAGAAAATCGTGCCTAGAGCCGGGATTCTTATCATATATCCCGAGAAGCAATAGTTTCATAAAGTTGTACGACTCTTCCCAACTCCCAAATTGACGGGCAACTGCTATCTCATGACCTCTCCAAAGTTTGTTGTACTTCGGGGTTATACTGCCAAACCTAACCCTCACACAGTGTGCCACACTCAGGATGCTCATAGTGGGGTCTTCCTTAATGCCGCTCTCAATGATATCTGCGATTATTGATGCCGTCAGTTGTGCATGGTCGGTCCTGGTGTACTCAGACGTGAAAGTGTGAGGCGTGTCTTGCTCGGTTATCATCCATGTATCGACTGCATTTGTTGCTTTTGCCTTCAGTTTGAAACGACAACCTGAAGTGCTGCATCTAATTTCCAGCCGGGATGTGTCACTTCTCTTCGTATATGTCTCCTTGTTCTTGTCAACATGGTACTCTCTGATCTTTTTGGTCAGTTGTTTTTTGTTAGGAAAGTATTGGCCTTTTGCGAGCTCACTCCTGTATTCAATCCGATGACCGTAGTAAGAAACGTCCGCTTCTCGAAAAGCAGATGTGTCATTGAAGTTTATAAACGGGTGAGTCTCAGAACGGCCACTTAACGGCATATTCTCTCTATTTTGTCTCACAGTGGGCTGTGTGTATTCTTCTTCATCTTCTTCATCTCCTTCATCATTAATGTCCTAGTCTCCTTCCTCCCATTCATCCCCAGTTTGCAGATTTTCCTCCGGTACCTCGTTCATAAATTCAAATTCTGACTCGTTTGGATTTTCATGTACTGGTGCCGGTCTGGGGTCAGGACTTGGTTCAGGCCCAGGTAAGGATGAAGGACCTCCGTGCATGGATATAGGTGAGATAAAAGGTGGAGATTGAGGTGAATTATGGTATATTTCTGCTTCCGGTTCTCCTACTGGCATTGAGATAAAAGGAGTGTGTGGTTCATAATTTGGTTAATCATTTTCTACAACCGAATTTTGGCCTGAACTACTAGCCACTGACTCTCCGCGAATTCTGCATGCAAAAACTTCCAATAATGGGTCATCGGACCGCACAACCTGCGCGATCAGGCCTCTCAATGCCTCGTCATCACCCAATGCGATTCTGACATACCTTCCTGCATTGACCATTCGGGCCTGAATCTGTAATTCCCAACGATTCCTATTATAGCCGCTCACTTCATAAATAAGCGATTGCAACTGCTCAAATGAGAAATTTTCATCAACCCAATATGTATTTACTGGAGGTTTGGAGTAATGTGCCCCATTCTGGTCAAAAATGAATTTCCTCCAAAATGTATTGAAATTCCAATAGGCATGGCCAATAAACTACATTCGGAGAACGAAATATTTTGTAAGTTTACTGATTTCAAATGAACAGTAAATACGTATATGCACAGTAATGAATAGTAAATGAACAGTAAATACGTATATGAGCAGTACAAACGTATGTGCACAGTAAATGAACAGTAAATACGTATATGAACAGTAAATACAATACATGAACAATATATATGTATGTGCACAGTAAATGAACAGTACATGAACAGTAAATACGTGTATGCACAGTAAATGAATAGTACGAACAGTAAATACGTATATGAACAGTACATACATACATCCACAGTAAATGAATAGTAATCAACTATACGTAAAAAACCTTGATTTAGCAGCTGAACAGTTCTCTTCCTCCTTCCTCCTTCCTCTCTTTCTCCCTTTCTCTCTTTCAGAATGAAATGTGAGCTCTCTGCCTCTCTCTCTCTCTATTTATAATGAAAAAGCGAAAAAAAAAAAAAGAGTTCGGCCCGTGGATATTTTCCACGGGGGGAGGGGGGGAATTCGGCCCATGGAATTTATCCACGGGCTGGGTATTTTTAAAAATCCAGCGATAAGGTGGGTATTTTAATTAAAATAATATTATTTTGGGGTAAAAATAAAAATCTCGGCTCTCACTAATTCTTACATAGCCTGTTTACATAAAAAAAACCCTCAACCGTCATTTCCTGGTGGTTCTAAAAAAGAAGTGGACCGTCAGGTTTCCTGGAGATCTGGGCATTATAAAAATTCTTGAAAAATCATGGACATTTCTATTATTTTTTATTTAATGTTGCATATGAATAAAAAAATCGGGCACTGACATATTGGGGTCCAGACCCCTAATATCTCCTCAAATTTACATGGTTGGGTTCAAATAATTTATATGACTTTTATGAATTTATTGGACATTTTCTGGAATTTATTTGAAATATCTAAAGCCTGAGGGTATTTCTATATTTGTAGGATTTTCAAGACCTTCTATACAGAATTCAACTCAAAAGGAATTATCTATGAATTCAGAAAACTGCCAGGGTCTTTGGTATATAAACCTGTTGTATTTTTTTGTTCGGCTTTTCCATTTCCTTGGGCCTTTATTTGTTTATCATTTTGGGCCTTTAACCTTCTCTCTAAAGTTCTTTTACTTCTTTTGGGCTTCAACGAGATCTTTTGACTTCTTTTGCTTTCTCGGTCTTTCTAATTTCCCAGGCAAGTGCGGCCCGAGTTTCTTTACATAATGATATCAAATCGCTTCATTCTGTTGTGTTTTCGATCGGATGGGTTTGGCTAAAATAAGGTTATGGATCCGATAAGAGCTCCGATCATGTCAGAAGAAATCTGGCTACGGGGCACTGAAGTTCGTACATGAATGGTATCATTGGTGCTTGAGGAATCACATGGTATCCCTGCTGTTAGTCAATGATGGTTTGATTAACCAAGGAACTGCCACTTTCGTCAAACATTCTGAGGTCATTCAGATAAACACATTTTAATGTTTTAAATCAATTTCAATTAGTGTTCTGTAATTTGATCACTGTTTCATTATCTAGACTCGTCAACAATATTCAATTAACGTTCGACATTTAGTTTTGAAGGGACTGTAAGAGAGAGTGTCGTACTGATACCAGTAGTCCGGTATTGATATTTCTTTTACCTTTAGTTGAAGTTAAATTAATTCAATTTATAACCTATGAATAATCCAACCCTGAAAAATCCATCAATGTAAAAGTGAAACGAAATGGGTCATCCGATCCGCTTGAATTGATCACCCCTCATCTGAGTCAGGATGGTACACGTAGGTCCCTACATGTAATGAGATAAATTGACCTCATTCATTATGAATAGATTGACCTCATTCATTATGAATAGATTGGCCTCTACATGTAATGGTATTATGAACTTTTCTAAATTTTTATTGCTCTAATAGTGAAAATTGAGACCAATTTAATATACATGCAAGGTAATCCATTGAGAGGATGTCACTAGGATCCATCTACTTTCTTTCTACTGTCCGATCCAAATCTAATAGCCTAAATAAGACATCTTCATTGTGTCCGTCCCCAGCCTGTACTCCTTCAATTGAAGAGTATCTGAAGAATATTCTTTTCTCCGCACCAAGTGGTCCTAGACTCTCAGGTGAAACTTTCCTCATTTTTGTTAATTGCTAATTATGTATGAGTAGAGTTAAAATGTTTTATTGGTTTTGTGCTCTATTATACTCCAATATCGTTATTTCTATTTTTAAAATCTAAATAATCAATCCGAACTGCTCAATATGATTTTCATACTGAAATGTGTTTGGAAACAAAATTTTATATTTTTAAAATATTTTTGCTATTTTTAAAATAGATACAAAATCACTGTGCTTAGAAATTTATGGACCATTCAAAAATAGTGATTTTGTACCTCTCTAAACAATTATTAAAAAAATTCTAAAAATTCTAAAATTTGCCATCCGAAAACATTTTAATATGAATATTATGTTGAACGGTTCGGATTGATTATATAGAATTTGAAAATAGAGATAACGATATTGATGCATGATGAAGCACAATCAATTGAGCATTTTAACCATACCCATTATATTTTCCAGCGAAATGTGTCACAAAAGTATTTGAAATTTTGTGTTTAGATCATAACCATCTGATAAGAATCCAGCCAATCCTATCCGTGGTGAAATGAACAGGGTACTTTTAATATTCGTGCTGAAGTAGATTGAACGGTCTGGATCCAAACATAAAATTTTAGTTAGTATACCCCCATATTTAATGCCCACACCATTAATACTGACATATGGGTCACACATATCCGACCCCACTTGTAAGTGAAACTGGTCTTAGTCTGCGCTGTGTTTTCAGAAGCACTCTTCCACTAATTCTCTCTCTCTCTCTCGACAAATGCCCAACAAATCGCGCCACATTATCTCTTCCCATTATAGAATCCAGCCAATCGTATCCGTCGTGAAATACTCAAGGTTCTCTAAATATTCGTGCTGTACTACATCGAACGGTCTGGATGTAAACATAAAATTTTAGTTACTCTACCCCCATATTTTAATGCCTCACGCCAATAATACTGACATATGGGTCACACATATCGGACCCCACTTGTCAGTCAAATTGGTCTAATCTGCGTTGTTTTCAGAAGCACTATTTCACTAATTCTCTCTCTCTCTCTGTCGACAAATGCTCAACAAATCGCGCCACATTATCTCTTCCCATAATACCCCTCTAACAATGAAACCCCCCTCCTCGCTCCCGACGCCGTCGCCGTCGCAGCTCTCGCCGCCGCATTTCCACCAGAGGCTCCAGCGCAGAGGGAGTTCCTTCTCCCCGCCAGTCCGACGCCACGTCAGCAAGAAGTTTTGCGGCTGCTCTGTGGAAAATGCAGCTTGCTTCCGACTTCCACTTCCAGGTAGATCCCGCTACTCTAGATCTACCCTTGTTATAACTTCCTTATATCTCTTTTTTCTTTGTTGAAGTGTAATCGTGTAGGTCACGAACAGTGAGCTGTATATTGTTCCTAAATTTTTAGTTTGGGAATCGTCGGTTGTGAAAATTAGCAAGTAATTGTTTTGAAGGAAATGTGCATTATCTCTGATTGTTGATGTATTCAGAAATTGTGGTAACGGGATCCAGTTATTCCTTCATTTCCCCAAAATTGCATCTTGTTTTGGTCAAAATTGATCATTATTTAGTTAGAATTCCTTCTTTTGCCAATTCAATTTCATTCTCACTAGAAGGGTGCTTCATTTGCAAAATTGTACATTTTACAGGACAGAGGGCTAGTTAGACTTGATAATTGTAATGTTATATATTGTTTAGATTGAAGGGTTTGATCCACAATTTTATAAAATTTCTTATAGGACTCAATGCCCTTTCTTAAAAAATGTACTTAATTTTAGTTGGAATGTAGATTTCATGGATGCAGTTCTATCATGGTTGCATGGCTATGATGTATAAGCTGTGTTATCAATTGAAAATAGTTTTACAAATTAAGAATGACAACGACACTACCACCCGCAATTATTAAAAACAAGCATGCAAATATTCGGTATATAAACACAACACTTATTTCGGGAAGCACCTCTAATGATGCAAACAGGAACTTATTGTGACCGCCACCTGAACCTTTCTTAGCTGGATATATCAAGTCTAAAATCCTTACCAATACCACTATACTGGTACTCAATGTCCTGGTACGGAAGCTTGAACGGTTAATGAGCAATAGATTTAGTGGTTGTTTTATGTGTAGCATTGCTTTCTGGTACATTTATCTTCTGTTATTTGTACCTTGCAATGGTTTTGTCAACAGTACCAGTTAAACAAGGTTCTTAAGTAATAATAGCTATACTATTTCTAATATATGTTTAAATATAAACAGACCCCCATTTGTATAATCTTCTTTTTAAACAAAGTAACAAGTGAAACTAATTAGGGTTTCAGCAACTTGGTTTAAGTTTCATTACCAGTTGCAAGCAACTAAATGTAATGTACCAGTAATGATCTAACTGATACATGACTAGTAATGCCTTTATTAAATACATTGTTATTCCCAGTTCATTATAGTTATTTTAAACAATATAATGAATATATCTTATGATATAGGAACCTCTGCCAGGTGCACTGGTGCCATATATCAGGCCAGGTGCACTGGTGCCAGATATCAGACCAGGTTCAGCTGGGGCCTGCTCAGGCCTCATTGCCTGTGACATTGTAATTTCTTCTCATTCCGTCTCTGATCTGGTCAACGTAATTAAATCCAACCCTGAAAAAATCCATCAATGTAAAATTCAAACGAAGCGGGTTGTCGGACCTGCTTGAAATCACCCCTGGGCTGGGATGGTACGGGCCGGATTGGGGTGCAGTTATCGCCTAATTTTCGTGTTACAAGGCTGAAAGCAACTAATCTGGCTGAGGCAACATCTTTTGCCACTGAAGAGTTTGTTTTGCTGACAGCATCGGTTTTGGAAGGGCTTCAACAGACCTTTTTGAACTTTTCTCAGGTAACTGTTAAAGTTTATCGATGGTTTGAAGTTTTTTAATTGAATGTTATGAATTTTATATTCTCTTATTCGTATGAAATTTTGCATCACAAGGATCTAGTGCTTTGTCTATGGTATCTATGTGATGCTCTCTTACACATGAATTGCTCCTTTGTATCTTTTGTTAGGAATAATTAAAGAAAATAAATTAATTAATTAATTAAATAAATAAATATAGAGGCAACAGCTTTTACCACCAAGAGTTTGTTTTGCTGATAGGGTCAGTTTTTGAAGGGTTTAAACAGCTTTTACCACCTTTTTGAACTTTTCTCAGGTAACTTTATCAATGGTTTGATGTTTTTAATTGAATGCTGTATTTAGAACTGACCCCCTTATCTGATATATATAAAATTGAACCTGACATTTATAGTCATTTAGAAAGACAACAAACTTTTAAGACTAATTTTAGTTTAGTAAAACTGAATTAACTTCTTGATAATTAGGACGAACTATTTTCACTGACCCAACATTTAAACAAATATATTGTTGGTTTTATTTATGTAAGTTGGATATGATCTACATCATTTTATTTAAACAAATAATTCAAAATTTCAAATTTAAAAGTCAAGATAAAACCGTTGGATATGATCTACATCATTTTATTTATGCACGTGTAAAAATTATGACATTTCAATTTTATTTGGGTGATCAAGAGCATGTAAATAATGTACTAATATGGATAATTTCTAGATGTTGATTTTTCAACTTATTGATTCACATAAAAACAAAATTGAAATGTCATAAAGTTTTTATGAGCACGTAGGGAAAATAACATAGATCACATCTAACGGTTTTATATTGTTTTCATTAGAGATGAAGGGCAACTTTTGTACATTTAATTGAATAAATGTTTCCATTAAACCAATAAAACAGTAATATCAACACTCACATGTGAGAAATATTGGGATGTTTAAATATTATATCTAATTTGCGAGTGAGTCTATGGTACTATGCATAGCGCATATTGCTCTGTACTATGGACCAATATCTCTATTTTCAAACTTCATACAGTCGATCTGAACCGTTCAACATAATCTCCATATGAAAATGTAATTGTTGATCAAATTTTACATTTTTTAGAATTATATCACTTGATCTATAAATTTTAGACCATTCAAAAGTAGTGATTTTCTACTTATCTAAAAGAATAGTAAAAAAAAGTCTAAAATGGTAAAATTTAGTCTGTATGTAAATTATCATATGGAGATCATGTTGAACAGTTCAGATCGATTGTTTGATCTTTAAAAAACAAAAATATTGATCCATAGTATGAACCAATATGTGCTAAGAAAAACATTATGTTACTTCTTTTCTTTTTAACTCCAGTTTTTAATCATTTTTTTTTCCCAATCAGCAGAGAAGGTTTGAGGACCAGTGGCAATTATAGCTGTTGGTGCTGAGGTAGCAAAATCAAGTGTTGAAGGCTTATTCCAATTTGCTGCAATAATCGACCTCAACTTGGCTGCAATCAATCTCCTTCCTTTACTTGCTCTGGACGGTGGGACCCTCGCTTTGCTTCTAGTTGAGGCGGCAAGAGGAGGCAGAAGGATTCCGAGAGAAGTCGAACAGAGCATCACCTCGTCAGGTGTGTTGTTGCCTTGTTGGTAGTAATGTTGGGGTTGTTTCTTATTGTTAGAGACCCACTAAATCTAGATTTCATCATAGAGATGTTATGATGTTTTTGTAAGCTGTGTGATTGTAGATAGTGAAAAAAAGATAAAATTTTATTTATGGAAATTATTTCTAAATGTCACACCCCAAATTTTTACCATCCGGAGCGTGATTATATAAGCATATTCACACCTTTCCTTGGCCCGTCAACCTACGTCGCCAACAGAAAGGAAAAGAAAATAACAAAACGGAGTCAGCTACAAAGTTCAGTAACCGGTTATTTAACGACGCGCTTCTCTACAATTGGCTTAATTTAACAACCATTCAAATAGGCCGGATTAATCCACACAAATACACATCTAATTATGCACGCATATTTAACCAACAATAGCACGTCGGTCTAGGTTATTCATAAAACCAGTCACATCATATTCACACATGTGTAATTCCTGTCACAGGCGATTCCCATATTCTCATAACAAAATCCTTTAATCCGCCAATCCAATGGGAAATCCATCCAACATTGGAAGGCCGCCAACCCACTGGGAAATCCATCCAACAGTGAGAGGCTACAATCACATATCAAATTACAACCTCAGACCCGCTATCCCGTTAAATATGCCATCATAATTCAATATGCAATACCAATATTCAAATCAACCATACAAAACGAAAATACAGTTATAGAGAAGTCCGGTTACCTAAAAGCGACATACTCAGAAATTCTATTGGATTGCAACGATAATTCATAATTACTACGACGCTGGCAAAATTCAGATCATAATTAAGGTTCTTCTTAATTTGTGGGCTGTGTAAGGAAATGAGAATGTGGGAATCCAATTCAGAGAAAGGAAATAAGGGTGCGGTTGGAAATCCAAATCAGAGAAAGGAATTTAATTTATAGGAGGCGGTTTAAAACTGATATGAGGCGGCAAGAGTTTAGATGGCAGGGGAGATGTCTATTGGATTTCATTTTATTTTTCTCCAGATGTTTTAGTTAATTTAAATAATCGGTTATAAGTGATTTAATGCATAGAAATAAAGTTAGAGTAAAAAGCAGTGGATGGCACCAAATAAAAACTAATAATTTTGTTTTTATATATATATATATATATAATGGAAACAAATGCGGCCAAACCGTCAGGTCCAAAATTTGGAATAACATTTCTATTATATACTTTTTTTTTTAAACATTTCTATTCTAAAACTATATTTTGACAGAAGTTATAATTTTGATTATTATAAATAAATATTATTTTATCAATAGATCTATAACTCTCTTTTTTTAATTATGAAAAACATTGTTTGCATAAAATAATAATAATTATTTAATTTTTTTGGGATGTTACATTAAATAATAACGGGAAACATAAAGAGTGTTGGGGGCTTTGATGATATAGAGCCGAAAAAAATTTCGGATTCAAACTTTATAATCTATATTTTTTTTCCAATCCAAAGTGTCTTTTTTTTTTCCTGAAAGAAAGAGTGATGGGATTTTTTCTGAAAGGTGGTTGAGAATTTTTTTGAAAGAGAGGCTCAAGTTTTTTCTAAAATAGAAAACACTTTGGGTACAAAAAAATATTGGGTTTCAAAGTTTGGATCCAAATTTTTTTTTCAGATCCATCTCCGCCATCAAAAAACTCGAGCCCTACTTTTGTTTTCCTTTATTATTTAATAATAATAATATATATAAAAAAGTTCTCAGTTAAAAATGGTTTTTCCTGATTTATGAAGGTCTCTTTCATTTGATATTCATCTCTGACACTGCAGAGAAATTCACAACAATAAGGTTCAAATTTGTTTCATATGAAGTATGGATTTATACTTAACACTTATTTCATTTCAGAAACTTTTTACGCCCCTCTATTTTATAGAAATCACATTGTTCTAGTTTTGGCACTTGCAAATGCTTCCTATTCAAAATTATGATATTATTCATAGTAATTGTCCAAATTGATATTTTGGAGGTGTGTGGATATTATTTTTAAATATGATAATTTATTAACACGGAGTTAAATTAATATTGTTTTGATAACCGTTAAAAAACAATTCATTATTTTTGAAATATAACTTATCTTTTATGCATATCATACACATGAAAAATGATAAAAATATTGATACAAATTTTACCATTCATCATGTGAGTTTAAATTTTTTAACGGTCCATATATTGACAGTATTTGGTGAAACATGGAATGATATTTAGCACGAAAATTAATACACAACTAGTTTGTAAGTAAAATGAAAATACAAATTTTTTTTTAATCTTTTTGCTTAATTTGAGAAAGCAATATTCAATTTGTCAATTTAGTCCAATTTATCATTATCATCATAATATGCAAAATAAAAAAAGAACTTTTTTGGAAATATTAATTACATCGTATTCATTTAGTGAAAACAATAAAAAAGAATAAAAAAAATTCAGCATTTCTATTTTATAACAAAGAATAAAAAAGTGATCCTTTCACCAAGAAAAATAATCCTTTGGAAATATTAATTCTTTTGCAGATTTCAACATTGCCGCCTTTGGTTGCTAAATCTATAAAGCACAAACAGAACTTAAATCAGTTGTTTAGTAATGACACTTGGAGTAGAATTAGGGTGTTTTTAAGCTCACCAAGTTCCTTTGTGAACTTAATTCAAAAACCTATTGAATTGATTTCAAATGATGCATCCAAACCGTTAAAACTGATGCGTTTATATGCCAAATTTATAAATTTTTGAACTAATTTAGTATAAAGTCAAGCGGTAAAAAAATGATGGTTTATAATTAATTTTAATGTGTTCAGTTTTCATCATTTTTTGTTGCATTGACTTTATATTAAATTAGTTTGAAAATTTATAAATTTGACATGATCACTCATGAAGTGGATTGGTTTCAACGGTTTGGATGAGTTGCTTAAAATCAATTCGATGAGTTTTTGAGTTGAGCTCAGAAAGAAGCTTGCTGAACTTAAAAACACCACTCCTCATACTTGCTTAGATAAACCTATTGAAAAAATCATCTTTGATACACCTATATATCTCTCAGTTTTGTATTAAATGTTTATCAGTTGGTTAATTATAAAACCAGAATAATGCACAAAAACTAAACCGCTATGACTGCTTCCCCAAATGTTGTGCTCATGTTATGAATTAGATAATTGTGATAGGTTCTATTTGAGATAGCTGGCCTGAAATAGTTCATACTTCTTTCGTAGTAGATGAAACAGGGGGCCAATAACAGACAAGAACATGCTACTCAAACACCCAGTTCAGTACCATGGTATTTTGTTCTATGAGTAGCTTGTTGCAAAGAGGCTTGACCTTTATTTTTAAAGGGGGGAGGACAGTTAAAGGTTAAAACAGTACTATATATGATGCTCTTGATGAAGTTGAACTCATTTTGTATTTCTGTAATTATCATATGGCGTATTTTGATACTGTTGTGGTTGTCTAGGAAATCATTGTTAATAAAGGTACAATAACATTATACATTGTGCATTGTTAAACTTAGGCTCAACCAAACATTTCTAGAACTGAGCAAGGCGTCACTAGGAGTTTGCCTACTTTTCAGGTACAATTAATGATTCTGATGCTTAAATTGCAAAATTCATTATTTTGAGGGTGTACATGCAAAAACCCTCATAAATATAACATGCTGTCTCTATATATGTGGTAATTGGTAATATATAGGGTCTTCCTTTTCTCATGCAACCAAATCAGAGAGATTCGTTTCAAGCACTATTGAATCAAGCTCCACTTGGAAATGGAGAAATGGCAAGGGGTGACAAATGGTGGGACAATCTACCTTCAAACTGAACCATGCCATATAGTGTGTCGGAAAGTGTAGATTTTGGTGAATTTACAAGGTTTAACATATAAGCAAGGTGAATGAGTCTTGGGTATATTTTGGGTAACTTATTATGTGAATTTTTGTTAACTCATGGTATAGTGAGTATATTTTGGGTAGTGTATTGTGTGAATTTTTGTGAATTCATAGCATAGTGGGTATATTAGCAGTGTGTAAGTACACAATACTGTGTTGTAAAGGGTTTTCCACCTGTTTTTGATACAATGTGTTGATTATGCTATGTAAATGATTATGCTTATTAAATGCTTTGCAATCTCTTTTCTCAATGTGTTTTTTATTGATTTGTAAGATATGTTATCAGTTTGAATGAGAATTGGGGATTGTAAAAGAATACTGGGTTGGTACCGGGAGGATTATCCAATGAAAGCACCCTGGTACCAAAAATAGGAGGCTAGTAATTCCAGGAATATATCCATGGAAAAAATGCACGGACCTATTCAAATAATAGCACAAAAAAAGCGCCAATTTCTGACCAGGTGGGGTCCACTTTCGCTGGCCATGAATATGCTGGGGTGGGTCCCCCGTAAACTACCCTTGGAAATACTCTAGTGGGTCCCCTGTTTGATACCCTTGGAAATACTCGAGTGGGTCCCAGGGGTGTCACCCTTGGAAATGTTCAAGTGGGACCCACATTCCCTCCCCTTGGAAATAATCTGGTGGGCTCCACGATGCTCCCCTTGGAAATAATCTGGTGGGCCCCACGATGCTCCCCTTGGAAAAAATGTAGACAGTGGCAAAGTTTGAAAGTATTTCCAAGGAAAGTATTATCAAGGATAGTTTTTCCAAGAGTAACGCTTGAAAATAGCTATTTTTGGGCTTCTTCCAAGGGTAAACTCTTGAAAAAAGTCATTTTCGGACACTTGGAAAAAGTGTGAATTCTAGTAGTGATGCTACTCAAAAACCAAGTTCAGTTCAGTATACTGTTATGGAACTAAATCATTTGCATAGGTTCTTTTTGTATTTGTAAGCTAATTAATATAAAGCTAAGCTAGTTAGACTAGGTGAGGAATTAATTTACCTCAACAAAAAGAGTATTGGCAAGAATAAGCTTCTTCTTGCTGTCACATCATCATGACTATTTTAGTGTTTATAATTGGTGTTGAACTGAAAGGTGCCTTCTTGTAAGCAGAACGATCCTTATACTTGTAAATATAATAAAAATAATACAATTACATCAACCAACATTGTTTCCTTTATTCTTTTTTCTTGGACTGCAAGTTTTATTTATATGAATAGGAATAATTTCATGTATTCAAGTCCATTTGGACAGAATCCAAATTCCAAAAACAAGTTAGATGCATCACTGATTATGACTGTTACAATATCTACAATATCTACAATATCTACATCCATTATTCAAGTGCTTGAAGGTAATACTAAATGAAAAGGGAGGGCAGAAGTGTAAATTACCTCTTTATTGGCTCTGTAGTTGTTGTTGCAATTATCATACTTCAAATAATCTATATGCTGCATTTAAAGTGGAAAAAAAAAATCAAAATTGTTGGTTACATTGTGAAAATTTTATGATGAAAAATAAAACTACAATTCCAGCATACCCATGTTGCAAATGTGTTTGCATCTCATCTTTCTGTTCCAAGCCTAGTGATCCAGGCATTCAATTGCTGCATGTTTGATACCTACACTTTAAAAGAAAAAGATCGTTGATTATCAAATAAACAATACTTGCTTCACATAAAAATCATACTAAGAAGTAAAAACTTAACACGGAAAAATTATAATTACCTAGCATCAGAGTACATCCTTAGTTTATGACCTTAGCTGTCATCAGAATCAACTAGTGTGCCTGATAGGAATGTTTTCTCTCGATTGATAGTCACATTGGGAATGTGCTTGAATTTGATCTTCTCAGAACCAGTTTCATCTTGGGTTACAATCTTCGACAGTAACCTCTGAGTACAACGGTTGATCTTTAGCTTCTGTGCCATTATTGTGGTCAAGTATTCTGGAAGGGTTACCATTCCTAATTGCCATAATTCCATCGTCTGTACTTTAAGGTTACCCACAGTTATTAGATGGTCAGATTCAATAATACGTAGGGACTCCAAGGAAATAGCATGGTGGGAAAGACCCTCCGGAAGAGATCTCAAATGGGGACAAGTTAGAATAACTAAAAGTTTCAGGTTGGGCATTGCTAGTTGTCCCTTATTCCACTGCCACTCTTTCCAATTGTGCATATGTACAAAGTGTAGTTCCCTCAATTTGGGAAATGCAGGCTTGACAGGACAGCTCGTTGTTGTTGAATCTCTGCTTTGGATATCCCCCAACAAGAACTTTTCTCCTATATTCACAACTGAATAGTCATTAGAAAGACGGAGATACTCCAAATTAGGGAGTAGGCCTAATGATGCAACCTCCTCAAAGCAGGCACAATTATGGATCCATAGATATTTCAAGTTTGAAAGGTATGCCCTAGAATTCAGCCAATTGGGAAGATGAGTACCGAAGTAATGTGCAATTCTAACATATTCGACATAAAGTGGAGGACAAAGCTCATTTAAAACATTCTCAGCTGTCATCTTCTTCTCATTGGTTTGGGAAAGTTGTTCTTCTGAACTTAAATCAGTGTACTCTAGGGCTAGGGGTTGCAACTGATCCTTGCTCAAAAGGTTTGCTTGTTTTGCTAGGTTCATATCAGATACTTCCTCCAAACACTGGAAACTAAGAATATTTAGATTTGATAGAGTTTCTAACTCATCAAGGGTACTGAAGCCCTCCAAGTTGTTCTGATATGGCTTGAATCCATGTAGTTCAATGAGCTTGTCTAATTTTTTCAAGCCTGCAGGGATTTTCTTGATGCTTGTACCCCAAGTATTGAGAAATTTCAGTTCTTGTAGATTGATGATATTTTGAGGGACGTGTGATAAATTTGAGCAATATGAAAGATTTAAATATACTAGATATTTGAGGTTTCCAATGGAATTCGGAAGTTCTGTTACCTCTGAATTTTGGACATCTAAGTATCTCAAATGCACGAGGTCACATAAAGAATTTGGTAGTATTGAGAAATAGGACTGACTGAGATCTAAGATGCGGAGGTTTGACAAGGCTTTACACAAATCATCAAGTCCAATTTCAGGTTTACCACCATGCAATAATAATGTTCTCAGCCCTTTTTCTTTTTTAATTACTCTAGCGTTCACCTCATTTCCTTCTATTGATAACCTTCGTAGTTTCTGTGAACCCTCTGTTTTCGTATCACTTACCTCCCGTAATACGCAATTCTCATTTTTTCCTAAATGGCGGGCAAAAGACCACAAAAGGTCATGCATTTTAATTTTTTTTTCACCATATTGGTGTGTGCGAGTCTCTTCCAAAAGATTTCGTAGCACTAATTCCGTATAGTGCTCTGTCCCCAAATTCCAAAAATCTCTCTTATTTGGCAAAAATCCTTCTGCTAGCCACATATAAATTATATTTGTTTTCTCATACTGAAAATCTTCAGGAAAGAGGGAGCAAAAGATGAAGCACTGCTTCAGAGGTGGTGAAAGGTCCTCGTAACTCAAGTACAATGCTCGATGGACATCTTCTGGTAGTCCATCATTGGACCAAACATTGCTTCTCAATACTACTTGCCACTCGCCTCTAGTTTTGGGCTTCATATAAAGCACACCACCTATGCTTTTGATAGCAAGAGGCAAACCATCACATTTTTCAACTAGTTGAAACCCAATATCCTTAAATATTTCAATCTCACTCTCCTCCTCATTTTGAAACACCTGTCAGACATATGTCAAGTGTCTTAGAAACTTAAGACGGTCAAACCAAATGACACATTGATAGATAACGAAAACTATTTTTCACAGAAAAGAGAAAAAAAAAATGAGGATAGAAATCAGTTCAACCAACTCAATTTTTTTTTGAGGTGATGAGGTGAACCAACTCAATTTTGGATAACTTATTTTCGAAAGTAGTGCAACCAACTAAAAGTGAATTTAACACGTGAAACAAAAAGGTCAGTATTTTGGCCTATTAAACAACTTTTATTTTTTTATTGGAAATCCGTAGGCATGCATTTAATAAAATAGTTCATTACATTCTGGATAGAAAAGAGAAATTTAAATTGTAACTAAGATATTAAACCTAGTCCTAGACAAATTAAAACTGGAAAGTAAATGAACAACACTGGTAAAAACTAATGTAAGTAAACAGCTTGTGCTAGTAGAGACTAATACATCTGATCACCATCCATTAAATTATTTAGGTAGGCCATCGCCTACCATTTTTTTTTTTATAACAAGATGAAGATCTGAGCCAATTACTGAAACTGGAATTTAGTTTTACTAGATTTGAAATAGAGTAAATCAGTTTAAAACAGAGTTGGAATAGAGCTGCTAGATCTAAAATAATGGAATTATTTTCAATTAGCTATAGCTACATCCGACTGCAAATATTTTCAATTTCATATATTCTCTTTTGTAATGCAGGAATAGAATAATTTCTTATATTTTCTTAAAATCCATGCAATGTTGAGACCACCAATAAGGTGTAATCCTGCAACCGTGTAAGTATATATGGTACTTATTTAAAAAGAAAATTTCAAACTAACTATTTGAATTAATGTTTAAAAAAATTGAATTAATTTTCACTGAAAATGGACAAATAAAAAATTTGAATTAATGTTTAAAAATTAGGAATTTGAAAAGCTTCGAGGATTATTTTAGTAGAGCTTACCAAACGAACAGGGGGGTCACAACAATGTAATTTTGATGCCTGTTTAAGTATTTTGTCCATCAATAAAAAAAAAATCTTATATAAAGAATAACCGAATCGATGACCAGTGTTTATATAGGATTTGTTAATTAATCCACTAGCAAATAGTTTGTTTAAGGACCCAATACTGAAATCATGACGAAGGTAGACAATGCTAAGCTTTTAAAACAATACTTAAAATCATAATCTAGACAAAGTAGCAAAACTTAAAACCATTCATTTGCATTACCTGTTTTATTAAGAGAGACCAGCCATCCTCATCAGATAGCTTCTGCACCCGATGCAATTTTGATGCCCTCATACGATTCACAACATTTTCATCCCGAGTGGTGACTAGTAGCCTACTCCCATGAGCTCCCCAACTCATGGGAGCATGCAACCAGTCTTGCAAATCTGCTCGACTCTCTTCCCAAACATCATCAAGAACAAAAAGAAACTTTTTACCCTGAATTAACCTCCTGAGTAAAGGCACCAGCTCCGATCTCTTGTGGGCATGCACAGCACCGTGATCACCTTGTGCCTC